>JANQBM010000007.1:16490370-16504145 GCA_025594535.1 Erythroxylum domingense | reverse complement strand
TATAAATAAAATAAATTTAGTAAATAAAATATTTCATAAAAATATATTATTAGTCATATAAATTTAAAATTATAAATGATAAATATTAAATTCAAATAAGGAAATATAAATAAATAAAATTAGTAAAATAAATATTTCATAACAAATATATTATTGGTCATACATTGGAGGGTATAATGGAAAATAACAATTATCAGAAGATTATTAATAGAAAACAGAATTTTTACTACATAAGCACTTTCTTACGACAACCCTCTTTCTACTTATCGATTTCTATGGTGGCACCGCACTTTTCTCTAACCTCCGGTTGTTTGCCCGTAAATACAAACATGTGATTGTGTTTGAAAACTGCGGTAGACAAGTACTTAACCGCACCGCACTATACTGCAGATCCAAACGCAGCTGCTGTTTGGAGAGCATGAGACCAATAAGAAAGAGGTAACGATGCGCCATGGAGTAGAGTGAGACCCTTTTCAACTAGATGACAATGATGACGCTTAGAAACACCGTTTTGTTGTGGGGTGTGGGGGGCTATGGCATAATGACCAATATCGTTGATCAATAAAAAAGATTTTAAAGCAATGAATTCACCATCATTATCAGAGTATAAATTTTTTATTTTGGTTTGGAAACGATTTTCAACAATTTTTTTAAAGTAAGGGAAAATTGTAGGTACCTCTGATTTCGTCGCCATTGGATAGAACCACATCTATTTTGTGAAATGATCAACTAAAAGAAGATAATAATGGGATCCGTCGATTCCAGTATAGTGGGCAGGTCCCCAAGCATCAGTGTAAATAAGTTTAAGTGGTGCATGACTTTGAAGACTATTGGAGTGAAAAGGTTGTTGATTTGCTTTATTGATGGAACATGAATGACATAATTGAGAAAGTTTTTTTGTAGTAGCAATAGGAAAAGAAACATTCTTAACAAGATGTTGAATTATTCGAATAGATGGATGCCCAAGACATTTGTGTCACCCATCAATTGAGGTTCGTTCATGCACATTAGAAACCATTTTGGATGAGGAGAACGTCATTGATTCCGGGAAAGTGTAGACACTGTTTTCACATGCTCCTCGAAGTAGAGTCGCCCCGTTATCTTGTCCTTCACACAAAAATGAAACCGATGAAATTCAATAACAACATTATTTTGTTTGGTGAATTGATGAGCGGAAATTAAATTTTTGGAGAGAGCTGGAACACAAAGAGTATTACATTTAAGGTAAATGTGTGTTTGGGGGAGTGTAATTTCAAAGAACCAATGTGTGAGACAGTCAAACCTGAACCATCACCAAGAATTACTTCATCAGTACCGTCATATTCAGAGTGAATTGACAAATTTACAAGATCACCCGTGATATTGTGAGAGGCTTCTGAGTCCATGAGCCAGGATTTGTGTAAATGCATTTACACAGTTGGTTGTAAATGCATTAGACTGTAGCTGGGGACAGTTTTTTGCAGTGTGGCCCATTTGCGCACAAAGCTGATAGTGGGGCGTGTAACGTTTGTGATTGTGGTTGTTCTTGCCAGATCCATTATTTGCTCGTCGTCCATCACGTTGGTAACCATTTGGTGGACGAGCTGAGCTTTGGCCGTGGTTACATTGATACCCAGTCTGTTTATAAGACTTCTTTGAGAAGTCACCATCTAATGAGGATTTTCCCTTAGTTGTGTAGTTAGCCGTCATCACCATTTGCTGAGTAGCAGTCTCCAGACGTCGAAGGTAAGATTCATGAGTGACCAAGAGGTCGTGAAGCTCTTCAAAAGCTAGTGACCTTTCCCGTGCTTGGATTGGCTCAGCTATTTCCTGGAAATAAGATCCTAACCCATTCAATATATAAAGAGTTAAATCATCATCGGAGATAGGATGGTCAATAATGGCAATTTCATCAGTCAAGGTTTTCACAGCATGGAGATAGTATGTGATTGACCGATTGCTGCGCTGAATTAAGGTGAGCTACTCCTTTAGCTGCGTAGCACAAGTGCATAATAGGTTGGCATATAAAGTTTTTAGCTTGTTCCAAGCTTCATTAGAAGTCTTTGCTGTAGCAATAAGTGGTGTGATTGACGGAGAGGTGGAAGTTAGAAGAGCACTTATGATAAGTTTATCCTGTTGGATCTAATGGGTTTTTCGCAGCTCATCAGAGGCAGTACTTGTGGAAGAAGCGCACAGAAAAGAGCCTTCGACATAGTCGAGTAAATCGTAACCTATAAGAAGTGCTTTAAATTGAGCATGCCATTGAGGGAAGGTGGTGGGAGTTAATTTTTCATTGATTTGAGCAGTGATGTTGAGAGCAATGAGTTGTTTATCTGTTGCGGAAGGAGGTTGGGTGTTGAGAGTAAAGATTGGATTTTGATCAAAGGAAGAGGACATATTGGAGGCTTGGATCATTTGCTCGTGAGAGACTGGCTCTTCTGATACCATAATGAAGAATAAGGATTGCCATAATTCAATGAATAATTTTCCTCACACTTTCAAAGTAATTACAGAAATTTATACACAGTTAGGAAAAATATTTATAGCAATGTACCTTAATCACAGATTTGCAGCAATTGATTTTGAATGATCTTGCGTGATTTTAGGTTAAATGTGCTCTATTTTGTTTTAGCCTTGATTCTTGCATTCTGTCTTTATATAGCTACGTGCCACGAGACAAAAATTCGTTCAAAGATGTATAAGTTAATTTCATGAAACATTCAAATTCATGTTAATGCGATGCACGTATAGGATAACCGCAGCATTATAGGGACAAAGTGTGGTAAATTGCTATCAACCCCATCTTCCATTTCAATTCCTATTTTTCTGTGCTTTAGTCATCCCTCCTCAACTCTATTTATACATTTCATGGTATCAAACCCAGGAAGAATTCAGTTGAACTCAACATAATCAATAGTTAATGCCACAACCTCAAGCGAAAATGAGCTGGGGATCATCGACGCGAAAGACAGTTGTATTAGTGTCTTTTGTAAACAATAACTGCAGTGCTTTACTTCTCTCGCACCGAGGGAATATATATATATATATATATATATATAGAATTACACTTTGGAAAAATTCTGTTATAAGGAAAACCATAGCAGATTCCTATAATTACTTAATCACCCTTAATAACAAATTTATCCGGTGTTTATTCAATCAACAATTCCTATATTTACTCTTCTATACAATAGCTCACGTCCATACTCCCCTAAAGTTGGAAGATATATATCCATGTCCAACTTATCAATCACATTATAAAACGTTCTTTTTGAAATTACCATTATAAAGACATTAGTAAATTGATCTTCAGACTTGATAAATGAAAACTGAATACTTTTTTTATTTATCGTTTCCTTAATAAAATGTCTGTCAACTTTAACATGTTTGGTATGATCATGTTGTATAGGGTTCTGAACAATCTCAATAGTAATCTTAGCATCACAATAAAGATTCATGGGTTTCGTATGTTTAATCCCCAAATTTGGTAGAACACGTTTAATCCATAATAATTCACATATTTGATGAGCTATACCTTAAAACTCAGCTTCTGCACTTAACGTTGCAATAAGCTTTTACTTCTTGCTTTTCTAAGTTACAAGATTTCCTTCCATAAAAGGAAAATAACTAGAAGTAGATTATCTGGTTGTTTGATCACTTGCCCAATCCCCATTTATGTATCCTTTATTGTTGGAAACATTATTCTTTGAGAAGAACAAACCTTTTCTTGGAGAGCCTTTCAAGTTCCTCAAGATTGCTACACTACATCCATGTGTTCTTCACTTGGTTGTAGCATAAATTGACTGACAACACTCAATGCATATGCTATATTCAACCCAGTATAAAATAAATAAATTGACCTCCCAATTAACCATTGATAGCGGCCTATATTTGTTTGAATTTGATTTGGAAAAATTCCAAACTTATGATTCATCTATAGGAATTTCAGCTGGTATGAAGGCAAGCATTATAGTTTCAGTCAAGAGGTTAAGCACATATTTTCTTTGCAAAAGAGAAATTCCTTGATCTGTCCTTAGTACCTCGATAATTAAGAAGTATTTAAGCTGTCATACTTCCATTTCAAATTCTGTGGCTAAGTGTTCTTATAAAAGCTTCATTCCTTCACAACAATGCAAGTAATAGTTTTGAACTAATTCATTATGATTTGTGGGGAGCCTATAGACTACTCACCTCTTATGGTGTAGTTTATTTTTTGAACAACATTGATGATTTCTCATGTGCTATATTGGTTTACTTGCTTCTTTAAAAAACAAAAATGCCTCAAATTATTAAAAATTTTTGTACAATGGTAGCGAGGCAATTTGAAAAACAAGTCAAGATAGTTCAAAGTGATAATGGAACTGAATTTAATTGTTTGTAAAAATATTTTCTTGAAAAGGAATCATCCATCATACCTTGATAGTAGCAACTATCGAGACCCGAAACCACGTCATAGATGCTCTCAGCATGTTCTCCAGCATCTGAATGTTCCTCTCCGACTGATCATCAGTCTGGGGGTGAAAGGCAGTACTAAACTTCAGTTTAGTCCCCAAAGATTTCTGGAATTTTGGCCAAAATCGGGAGGTGGATCTCGGATCCTTATTTGATATTATAGAAACTAGCACCCCGTGTTGCTTCACAATCTCATCAATATACAGTTATGCCAACCTCTCCAACGAGTAGGTTGTGTGGATAGGCAGAAAATGAACAAACTTCGTCAGTCTATCCACTATAACCCAAATAGCATTACGACCTTTCGATGTACGAGGTAGTCTAACGATAAAATCTACTATCACATGCTCCCACTTCCATTCCAAAATAGGCAAAGACTGTAACATACCCGTTGGCTTCTGATGCTCTGTCTTTATCTGTTGACAGGGAAGGCATCTGGCCACAAATTCTGCTATCTTTTTTTCATCCCTGGCCACCAATAGCTCTCTCTCAGAGTTCGATATATCTTGGTGTTACTAAGATGCATAGTATAAGCCGAAATGTGAGCTTCTTTTAAGATAGCTTGCTTGAGACCCTGGTAATCTGGCACACTGACTCTATCTTTAAAGATTAACAACTTGTCTTCTCTCAGTCAAAACTCCTCTTCGGATGGCAATTTCTCCCGAATGACCTTTAACTTGAGATTGTCAGCCTGTGATCTCCTGATCTCATCAAATAATGTTGGCTGAACTTCAAACCGTGCTAGCAATGTTCCGTCATCCTTAGCCATTGAGAGTCCAACCCCAAGTCTCCGTATACCTATCAATTGAGTCATATAAGGATTTTGCCTAACAATTATTACTGAGCAGGACTTATGACTCAGTGAATCAGCTGCCACATTTGCTTTTCCTGGGTGATAGTCAATCATTAAGTCATAATCAACTCCAACCATCTCCTTTGTCTGAGGTTTAGCTCTTTCTATGTCATTAGGTATTTCAGACTCTTGTGGTCGGTGTATATACGTCAAATCCCCCCCATAAAGATAGTATCTCCAAATCTTGAGTGAGAATATCACTATTACGAGGTCCAAATCATGTGTAGGATAATTTAGCTCGTGCTTCTTTAGCTGCCTAGAAGCATATGCAATCACTCATTGGGCCTGCATAAGCACACAATCGAGTCCCTAGCGACTGACATCACTGTACACCTTGTACCCAAACCCCTGGGTAGGCAAAGCAAGCACTGGTGCAGAAGTCAATTACCTCTTCAGCTCTCGAAAACTAGCCTCACATTTGTCATCCCACCGAAATTTTATCCCCTTTTGAGTAAGCCTCGATAAAGGGGCTACAAGTACTAAGAAACCCTCAACAAATCTCCGATAATAACCAACTAATCTCAGAAAGCTACAGACTTCTGTCACATTTTTGGGCTACAAAAATACCTTCTCTTGATACCATATGCCTAAGGAATCCTATCTCCTATAGCCAAAATTCACACTTTGAAAACTTCGTGTACAATTTTCTTTTACGAAATACTTGCAACATAATCCAGAGATGTCTAGCATGCTCCTCCCCATCCTTAAAATAAAATAGAAGGTCATTAATGAATACTATGACAAATTGATGTAAATAAGGATGGATGGAACACCTTGTTCATAAGATCCATAAATGTTGTAGGTCCATTTGTAATTCCAAATGGCATCACCAAAAATTCATAGTATCTATACCTTGTTCGAAAAGCAATCTTGTGCACATCACTTTCATCAATCTTCAATTAATGGTACCCAGACCTTATATCTATCTTTAAGAATACTATAGCTCCTGTCAACTGATCAAACAAGTCGTCGACCTTGGGGAGTGAATAGTTATTCTTGATGTTAACCCTGTTTAACTGCCAATAATCTACACATAAGTGGAGGGTCTCATCCTTTTTCTTGATAAACAATACTGGTGCTCCTCACAGTGAATGACTTGGTCTGATGAAGCCTTTGTCCAATAACTCTTGCAACTAAACCTTCAGCTCTTTCAATTCAACTGATGCTATGTGATAGGGTGGTAAAGACATTGGTGTTATCCCAAGGACCAAGTCAATCATAAAATCAAACTCCTAATCAGGTGACATTCCAGATAACTCATCTGGAAAGACATCGGAGAACTTGCATACAATAGGAACATCTCCAAGTTTGACCCTCTATGCCGAAGTGTCAATCACACGTGCAAGGTATGCCTGGCATCCTCGATGAATCAACCTTTTAGCTTTGACCACCGATATTAAATAAGTCGGGAACATCCGTCGGTCATTAATAAATTTAATTGGGACTCTACCCTTAGTGTCAAACTCCACCTCTTTCTTAAAATAATCAACCTTGATGCGATGCCTCTCTAACTAATCAATTCCTAATATCACCTCGAAATCCTAGAGATCGAGGAGAATAAGATCTGCCTCTAACACAGCATCACGATCTTTATCTCACAGGCCGTATATGCTTTATCACAGGCCACTTGCTCTCTAAAAGGAGTGACTATAATGAGAGGGTGATCTAACAGCTTCAAGGGAAGACTAATGTCCTCAGCGAAGGTCACACTGACAAAGGACCTTAGCATGCCAATGTCGATCAAAACTTTAGTGTCTCTATTGAGAATACACATAACAACTTATAACACTACGCATTAGCAGTTCATACTACTTAAGAGTTTACCAATACTACACAGAACATGCGTCAAAATATAGCAATACAACAAAATAAAAATATTCATCTTGAAAATACTTGTAATTGTGTCCAGATTGGCTCGAACTTTCTCCTCCGTCATTGCATAAACTCATGCTTGAGCTCGTAGAGAAGAAAACTACTGACCTGCTGAAGGCGTACTACTACCCACACCAGTCCTCTATGTGGATCTAGAAGATTGAGTACTTGCCTTGGTATTCTTCCCTTGGTGTCTCACTGATTGCACTGAGCTATCTCCCTCTTGAGTTGATGTCCAAACCAGTTGTGGACAATCTCTCCTCAAGTGCCCTGTATCTCTACATTGAAAACATTTTCTCAGGCCCGTACACTTGCCTAAATGTACGCTTCTGCAGTTTGTACACTGTTTGGACAAAGATGGTCGAGCTCGAAAAGCGGAGCTGGTAGTAGGGGTAGCGCTCTGACCTCCTAATCGTGTGACCTTAAATTGACAGCCGATAATGCAGTGTCTCCAGTAGTACCCGAAGCTGAACTATCATGACTCCTCTTGGGCTACTAGTTGGAGGAACTTCCTCCTTTCCTTTTTCAATTCTTTTCCTCCCATTGTCTCCCGCGCTCTTTCACTAACCTCTCAGCTCTCTTGACAGACTGTACCATCTCCTTGAATGTGGTAGTGGAGGTAACTGTCATCCTCTCTTGGATTGCCAAATGCAATCCAGTCTCAAATTGAATATACAAATTCTCTTCATCTACCACGTATTCCAGGATATAGGTGGCAAGCTCACTCAACTTTGCCTCAAACTTATGCACTGACCTATTCCCCTGTGTTAGTGAAAAGAAGGTAACCTTCTTCTGATCTCTATTAAATTTGGTATAATATTGTTTGTTAAATTAGTTGATAAAATCTACCCAGGTAATCTGATTACAGTAGCATCCTCGGACATTTTCCCACCAAACTCTAGCACCACTCTCCAGAAATTAGACAACCACCTTCAGTTTCATCTCGTCAGATAACCTCATATCGTGGAATGTCTTTGCGGTTCGTCTCATCTAAGTTTTGGCCTCGGTAACATCACCATATCCATCAAAGGTACCACACCTGAGGTTCCTTGCCTCTCTAATATATCTTGAGATTTCAAGCATCGAATGTTGTTTTGGCGCAAGACTAGGTACCACTACTTACTGCTGCGGTGACTTTACTTGTGGTGGCATTTATGATGCTCCAGCCCTAGGCTGTTGCTGCGTAATGTACTGTGCCCGCAATGCCATCACTTGCTATAGAGCCTCCCTCAACACTAGTGGCAAACTCGGCTACGCTACCACAGATGGTGCTACAGTATGAGGCTGCTTATGAGCCGAAGAGTTAGTAACTGCTGGTTTTGTGATTGCTTTAGGTCTGTGTTCCTCTGGCTCGGGTCGCAAAGGTCTAACCTTGCGATGACTTCCCCTTCCTCGTCCAACCATATTATCACTATAAAATCAAAGAAAAAGACGTTGTTTAATAAAATAGATTGAACTAAGCCTAGCTTATCCGATGTCCCAAACACCTCAATGAATGTCGACAAGTACTCCCACCAAGGTCGAAATCATCCGACCGTTAAGGAAGTCAATTTAACGATCCGAGACTCAATTTCTCGACCAAAGAATTTTGACACCCAAAAATCAACTCCTAAGGCTCATGAACCTTTTGAAAATGGTAATAACACTCTTGAAAATGTAAAAATCCTGCTCTGATACCAATTTAATTGTCACAATCTAGAACCATATAGGGTATATGACAATTACCGCATACCCAAGCTAAGGATACTTATGGTACCCTTAACCTGACTATACAAGGCTAACTGAATATCTTTAAAAACTTTTGGACAGCACAACGGCTGTATTTTAAAAATCCTAAAACTCAATTAAAACACATGTAAATCAGTTTTAAATGCAGTTCTATATTCATATTAAAACTCTACCGCAACTTCTGGACTCTTAAGTCCACTCAAGAGCAATCTCAATGACAATACAAAAGGTTCATACATAAGGTCATTTACAAACCACAAGACAATCAAGAGTTCATTTACAAAATTATAAAGTATATCAATATAATTATGAGCCATTATACAACAAAATTACAAAAAAGAGGCTACCCACTTGTGGTAATGTCCCAAAAATGTCAAAAGACCACATGATTGGCTCAGAGCTTTAAGCTCACCAAATTAACCTACATGGTTGGAAAGTAGAGGGGGTGAGTACACTATGTACTTAGTGAGCAGGAAAAAAATCATAAACAGAACCTGGTACATAAAAGACGATCTAAATAATCTAAGGACGATTTTACACATCTAGCATACATATAACCAGCCATGAAGTGAACATACATGATATAGAAGCATATAGGTCTAGTCTATGACTCAACCTATACTAGTTAGGAACCACATAGGCCTAGCCTATTAATCACTCATCCAGTGAACATAGGTTCCAATTCCATTATACAAGAGCAGAAAAGCTTCATATGTATACTCAAATCTCTTCAGGAAGTCAAATCTCAGAATAGGCCAAAATAGTTATTTGTGTCACCACTAGTCGACCAAACTAGTGTGTACACCCAACAATTCTCAGTTTTGGTTCGACTTTCATATATGGTGAGTCCAGATTACGATCAATAAGAGCGTCAAGACCCTAGGTGATGACCTCATCGATGACCAGACCTCTAGGTGTGCAATCACCCGCAAGTCCCGTAAAAAGGTGTTGATTCGAGAACTCGATGTTTATGTACCAATGTTAAGGGTATAAGGTCGCTTAATCTGTTATGCCTAGCATATGAATGGCCAATTGTTACCTCACCAAGTACAATAAAATCATATGTAAATATTAAGTATTAAAATCAAGTAAAGTACCATGCCTTTATTTATTGGTCCAATAGATACAATGGAACCTTGCCATGGCTCTAAGCCAAAAGAGAACACATTCACGCCACATACATAACTTGGTTATGCATATGTAGGTTCCAAAATATTATTTCATGCAGTGAAATCATCTTTTGTACTCTAAGTGCAAAGTTGTTCAAAAATGTAGTTTCAAAAAATAAAACATTGTCCTTTGCACTTCAAGTATAGGTTTGTTGGAAACAATATTATTCCTCAAAATACATAATAAAAATATCAGTTTCACTCCAAGTGCAACAAGTTGTTCAAAACAATCTCGTTTATTAAATACATAAGTATACTTGCATCTATTTGAGATTCAATTCTATTATGCATTACCTAGGTTCAAAATTTACATGCCAGTCATCATGCATATCTTGGGATGTCCTAATCCCATTTGAGAGATATGTTTTTCCTAACTCACCTCAAAAGAAAGCGTATACTCCCTTGACTTCAATAATCCTCGGTATGAGCTCCTTGATCTAAAACTCCCGAGCCTTTATACATACAAATATTCAATGTATTTACTACTCAAACATGTGTCTTATATTTATACACCACCACATAAGTGTATAAAACACAATATCACAATCTTTAAGCTATAGGATTTGGCTATTAAGCTTCTCACATGATTACTTCCCTTATTATTCACATTATACATACATATTTAACACCATAGAATTTATTTAAACCATCAATTTTAAAAGATATTCAAAATTTCATAAACTTTCACCAAAGAGAGGGCATCTCAGTTTTGGCGTAAGGAAACTTCTCCATGGCTCATTTCATTCATCCAAACCATGATTCATGCATATTCAAGCATGGAGAACAACATATCTTAACACCAAACTCAAAAAGATAATGTAGAGAGAGATGAGACAAAGTTTACCTAAACTTTTCTTTGGTGATATCTTAAAATCCTTTGAGTTCTTTGATCCCAAATTAACTTAGAACACCTTGGTCTGGGTTAGAGAATAAAAAAATATAGTAGAAATTTGGTGATGGTCGTATGGTGTTCTTCTCCTCCACTCTTTTCCTTTCTTCTCCTTTCTTTCAATTAAAACAAAATATTTTTAATATTTAATGGTGGGGTGCACTGCCACACAAGGAAGAAGGGTGTAGAATGTGTACTCTTCCTTGACCAAACATGGTAAAATTACCTTTTGCCTTAATTTATATGAAATTGCCATTATACCCTCCAAACTTTACTTAAATTTGCAATTAAGCCCAAAATTTGGAAATGACCAAAACTTTTATTTAGGAATGACCATAGATGAAAGTCGACCAAACACCGAGAATCGGTGAGTGTGCGCACTACTTTGACTGACTAATGGTGACACACATAATTATTTTGGCCTATTATGAGATTTGACTTCTTGATGAGATTTGATTATACATGTGATGCTTTTCTACTCTTCTGTATTGGAATTGGAACCTACGTTCACTGGATGAGTGATTAATAGGCTAGGCCTAGTGGTTCCTAACTAGTATAGGTTGAGTCGTAGACTAGACCTATGTGTTTCTATGTCATGTATGTTCACTTCTTAGATGGTTACATACATGCTAGATGCGTAAAACCGTCCTTAGATTATTTAGACCGTCTTGGTGTGTACCGGGTTCTTTTTGCAATATTTTTTTCCTGCTCACTGAGTACATAGTGTACCTTCCGCTTTCCAACCATGTAGGTTATTATGATGAGCTTGAAGCTCTAAGTAGATCGTGCAGTCTTTTGATATTTTTGGGGCATTACTGCATGTGGGTAGCCTCTACTTTGTACTTTTGTTGTATGGTGGCTCATGATTATGCTGATATGCTTTATAATTTTGTAAATTAATTCTTGACTGTCTTATGGTTTGTAGATGACCTTATGTATGAACCTTTTCTTGTCATTGAGATTGCTCTTGACTGGACTTAAAAATCCAAAAGTTGCGGTAGAGTTTTAATGTGAATATAAAAGTACGTTTAAAACTGATGTACAGGTGTTTTAATTGAGTGTTCGGATTTTTAAAATACAGCCATTGTGCTGTTCAAACGTTTTTAAAGATATTCAGTTAGCCTTGCATAATCAAGTTAAGGTACTGTGAGTATCCTTAGCCTGGATATGCGATGGTTGTCATGTGCTCGATGTGGTTCCGGATCGTGAAAAGAACCTTATAACAAAATGAGTGTGTTGAGAGAAAGCATAAGCAAGTTTTGAATGCAGCAAGAGCTTTGAGATTACAAGCAAAGATACCTATATGTTGTATGTTGGATAGTTGATAAATACGACACCCACTCAATTGCTTGGTTGCAATACTATGAGATATTGTTTAGAAAATATCCTCAATATAATTCAATAAAGGTGTTTGGCTACTTATGTTACGCTCATTTTAAAATAAATTTAAGGAAAGATGGAAAAAGTGTATTTTTGTTGGATATATGTATGGAAAGAAGGGATGATGTATATATAATATTGATCAGGAAGAGTATTTTGTGTCTTGTGATGTTGTATTCTATGAGATGAATTTTTTCTTCCAAGAAGTTGACAGGGGCCAAATAGGGAACTAAATAATGTGATTACTTTTCTAAATGGAGGAATGATGGTGAGATAGGGCAAGATTTTGAATATGCACCCAACATAGAAGTAAGGGATTAACATGAGGCAAGGTGAGCTGAGAGATGTGGAAGTTAAGGGGAGCGAAATAAACCAAAGAGAACATATTGCAGATAACATGGAGGAAAAGGATGGAGAAACTAAGGTAGGGACAAACAAACATACCGCAAAGCAAGCAGTGTAATAAGAACTTGGAAAAGGAGATAATAAAAATTGAATTAATTAAAATACTCATTATGATTATGTTCAGAAAAGGAGATAATAAAAATTGAGATTAATTTAAAAAATGTATGTATTTTTTGATGACATTCGGTTACTGAAATACCCCAGCGTTCTTTCATGAATAAATACTTATTCTATAGTAATCAATCATCATTGATGTCTATATACTTGTCATCAACTTTTAAACTTCACGGTATTAGCATAGATCAACATTTAGTTGTAATGTGGGGTTAATTTTGAGTATGTTTTCAGGTTGCTGTTAGTATTGGAGAGGAAGAAATTAGTGAAATCCAACTTTGTAGTGATTCCCCTACAACTTCACTGGATAGTTACCATAGCTGCTTAGAAGCCGAGCCAGACGATGATGGAGCATTCGACCGGAGTGAAACTGACATTGATCATAACTCCACCTCCACCAGTGTCCAACATGTCATTCCTGGCCATAATGAGAATCACGATGCACCCTGTAGGAGGGATGGCTCAAAAATAGAGGTCAAATTTAATGATGCATTGTACACAACAAAAGAACATAGTTTCCTAAGAAAATTTTTTTAAGCATAGAGATCATGAACTTCTTTTGGGCGTATGGGCAGGTATTGGAATTGATATTTTTCCTGGCCAACCTCATCGTAAGGCTAGTGTCAATAGTGTTCGACCAGTTCTCCTTGCAGCACAAGGCCCTTTTTCTATTACTGTGCCTCACAATGTCCATATCAGCACTGCTGATCAGTATCTGGGAACTCATCTACAAGCTTACGAAAGAGATGGCTATTTGGAAGAGGGTACGTAGCTGGCAATGTTGGCTCCATAATCCACCATCTGGGGTTCGTGTTGGGTTCTTTCCTTACATCATTGCCTTGACTTGTGCCTTTGTCTGTTGGTTTATGCCCTACAGCCAATCGCTTTGGTTGTATTTTAGTGACAAATTATTTAAAGGCATTATTTATCTTGT
>JANQBM010000007.1:16362733-16389077 GCA_025594535.1 Erythroxylum domingense | reverse complement strand
TGCATGAAACTATCATATGAAAGCATAAAAGAACATCAAAACATAAATCTTACCTAATACACTCTTAATTCTCCAAGCTTCCAAGCTTCCAATCTTTCCAAAATTCTCTCTACTTTTCCTCCCTCTCACTCACGGCATCATCATCAACTTAGTGAAGGGGTGAGAGTTTTGGTATTTAATGAATCAAAGAAGGGTAGATATGGTGTAGGAGAGTGAAAGAGAGAAGAAGAAATGAACCAAAATCACAAAGAACAAAGAAGACAATCACCTTCAGATGGAGAAACAAATTCAAGCCAAAGACACTTTCATTAGTAAGAAAAGAACATACAAGATTCCTAATTTTCTTTCCATTGAAAGAATGAGTTTTTAATAAAATACCAATAAGATTGGTGACACGTGTCACACTCTCATTGGTCACTAATTTTCTTTCCAATTCATTTCAATTTCTCTCCAATTTCTAATGGCTCACTTCCAAAAATTCCTAATTTCATATGTCTAAGTTTCCATTTCCATTGGACAACAAATTTCACTACCGGATGACCCCTATTCTGTCACTTGACAATTTTTCGGGTCCAGAAATAATTCCGAAAAATTTCTGAAAAATTCCTATAATTCTCTAAAAATGTAAAAACCCCTATGAACCTCTCCAATACCTATTATCAATCAACAAAACACATTTTCTATAATACACAATTATTCACATTTAAACCGAAAAAATGTCATGAATGCATGTACAATCATTTCATGTGCAAAAATTCACTATTTATTATTCGTGTGCATATATGAATGCATGAATATGTCAATGCATTATTTAACATTCCTAACCCATTCCAATTTACCAAAATGCCCTTCTCATAAGTGGGGGGATGTTATAGCGTCAGCATTGGCAGGTTTGCTACGGCAAAATATATTTCGCCGCGGCAAAACTGAGGAATCATTTTCAAGGACCCTTTGGGAAAAGTTCGTCGCGACCAACGCCTGTCTTCGCCGTGGCAAAGGTCTAAAGTCAAGCAAACGCACCCTTTGGGACAAATGCGTCGCAACAAAAGTTTGGCTTCGCTGCAGCGAAGGTTCAAGGTCAAGTCGATGTACCCTTCGGGACAAATACACCGCGGCGAAGTCCCCATATCAAAACCAAGTACCTCTCGGAAAAAATACGCTATGACGAAGTTATAAAATTTAACACAAAACACCTTTCGGGAAAGGTTTGTTGCAGCCAAAGTCACACCTTTGCCGCCGCGAAACCTCCGAATCACAACTCAGAACTTAAGAATCCAACTCTATCATGCACTTCCATTTCCAACCCCAACAATTTAACAACTCAACCAAAAGGTAAATATAAACATATGCAAAAGAAACTTGTTCAATTCTCAATCTCATTACTAAGACAAAATAGAATTTGAACAAAGCTTTAGTTACATATCAGCAACTACATCACTAACTTGATACAAAATACAATGGATGCTTATGTTTGATATGTTTATAAAGTTATAAAAAAAAAATAGACACCAACTTAGTTCAAAAGTTGCCATCTCTATTTCGGAGTTGCCAAACTTCGCAAGGATCAACAATCTTCTCGTTCTGCATCTAAGGAGTAAAAAATAATGGGTTGAGCTACAAGCTTAGTGGCTAATATATCTATAGTCATTAGTAACGGGCCACATAAATCAATCACACATATATATGTATATCAATATATATATATACAACTAGATCTCATTTAGTCTAGCAATTTAATCATCAACAATTCTAGCTCCAAACTCATGATTTAGGGAAGTTATCATATAGCACATAATATGTATATTTAACCATTAAACATAACACTCAAATGTGTCTTACTTGACAAATCAATGATGAAATGCATAAACAAATGGCTTAAGAGTCCCATGGGTCGAAATGGAGAAACCGAAGTTTACACCATGAACAAAATGAGTCCGTTCTTAGGATCTCATATGCCATAAGCGGACAGCCGAGAGAAGGCTTTAGGTCAATGTGTACGTGACAAATGAAATGATTTCTTTCTTGCCTAAACACAAACAAATTCTTATGCTCAATTCATTTCATTATATGCTCATATTTTCATGCTTCTCATGCTTTTTTTTTCCTCTTTTGATTCATACAAAATGTCATGGCATCTTTCAATGCATAACATGGTAATAACTCATGGCACATTTTCTCCACAATCACAATAATTCAAGATAACAATTAATCATACAAGCAAACAAGAAATTTAACCATTATCACAATAATTATAAATATATTACCCACCTAAATTGCTTGAAAATCCAAGTTCAATTGTGTCTTTCCTCTTGCTCTTGGATAGGGTTTTCTTAGTTTCCTAAAACAAACCAAATTCTCATTCAACCTACATTCAAATGGAAATTCATATCAATAATCAAAATAATAAATTTGAGCTTAAACTTAACCTACTCATAGTCCCTTTAGGTTAGAAAAACCAAAACCTAGTTTAGAAATCCATGAAAAATCAAAATGGGTTCTCTTCTTTCTTCCTACACAAACTCATTCTCTACTTCTTTTTCTACCCAAACAAAAAGAAAAGATGGTAAATTTACCTTAAGCTTAGCCCAAATCTTCTTCCTTCTTCTTCCTCCACGATTTTCTCTCTTCTTTCCTTAGCTTCCACCTTTTTTTCCTTCTTCTCTTCTTTCTTTCTTCTTTACGTTTTCTCTTCTTTTCTCTTCTATCCCACTATTTTTTCCTCTTCTTCTAATTCAAGACAACATTTTAGTCTTGTCTTTCCAATTATACCCTTCATTTGTCTTGTTCTTCCAATTTTGCCCTTCTTTTAATGTAATGTCCATTTTGCCTCTTCTTTTGTCTCTTATGAATATTACACTAATTTAATTCTAACATCTCTATTTAATAAGTTTAATTTCTACTCATTCTCACTAAATTAATGACTAAATTCTAAGAAAATAAAATAAAATAAAATAAATCAATGAATAAATAGATAAATAAATAAAATAAAATAAAAATTTTCAGTGCAACATGATTAATATATATATATATATATAATCGTTAATTATAATTCTACGTTATTGTGAAGCCTGATTTTTTTCTTGTTACTTCCTTCGAATTCTTTCTAAAATTGGCTCATATAAACCATTATAGTTGCACAAGTGTTCGTCCTCTAACGATATCCACATAATATGTTGACAAAACTCTATAAATAGTAAGGAGAGTGTTAGGCAAAAAGTGATAGCTCTTTTAGAGCTGAAGCCTATTTATAATATATAAGTTGTGGACTAGATAGAAATTTAATTGAAATAAAACTTTAATTTTAATTAAACTTTACCTAGTAAGATCCAATATCTCATATTAGTTCTTATCTATTAAATATCTTATAGTTAATCCTAAAGTTTATCAAACTTTACAACTAAGTCTAACTTGATTAAAATACCCCTATTCTCTTCAACACAATCTCCGTGTTTGATCCATTAAATTCCTAATATGTTGATAATATAAAAAAATAACTCTAAATCTTATTTAAGATTAGATAGATTGTACTTTTTAATTTAGCTTTAATTCTCTAATTAAATAATTTATCATTTAGTTACACATTATGATTATCCAAATATTTATAAATGTCAAAGTAATTTTGACTAATCTTTCTGTGCATGACTTTTTGTATAATTCAATTATTTCATCATACAATATTCTAATCAGACATAAATCATATAATTAATGTATACTCTATTTAAGTCTAATTATGTTAATTCTTCACTATTAGTAATTGATTCAATTAATGATATTTAAAAATTATTTTCAATGTGTCAATCCACCTTCGCTAAAGATTTTTCAAATCAATACTAATTGAAAACGATATAACATTTTCTCTAATCATTTTAGGATAATAAATCATATATTGATCACTTAATTATCTCTATATAGTTCATGTTATATCCAATGATAATCGATTTAGCTAACTTTAACTAGAATAAGGCATAAACAATATTAAAATATGGTAATCTTTATATGAAATACTATGGATATTTCAAGTCAAATGATCACTTATACAATCATCGTAATAAGTATTTCTATAGGCACATAAGTAATGTTTTAAATGAAATTCTCATATAGGGTCAACTAAGTGAACTTGTTATCTAACAAGCATTTACGTGTTTACTTAAGTATTTTTATAATTTAGTATATGAGATCGACTACTTCCTTTGTAAGGAAAAAAATATAATGTGTATTAGTCTTTTCACGCTTTATTAATGTCTAATCTTAATAAAAAAATGCATGAAAACAATTTAGAAATAATATATAAATGCAATATGAATTTCATAATTATGAACTCATTATAATTTTATTTTAAATGTATATTTATCTGGAACTTTATCTTATATATCTAAATATATAAAAGATAAAAAATATATTTAAATAATTATATCATTAAAATACAACTAACTATTGGCTTTAGAATATAAATTAATATTAAATAAAAAAATTTTTAATTTGTTTTAAATATAAATTAAACGTTAAATCTTTCAATGCATTCAAATAACAATGCTCGTATACATTATTACTACGATAAATTGAATTCACCTATTTAGATGTTGTTCGATATAAGTTATAAGCAAGGTAAAAATAATCGTTAATTATTATTTTAAAGATTTATTTGTATAAAATTTTTATTTAAAAATATTTTAAAAATTATTATTTTTATTGCTTGTAAATACCTTAAAGAGGTTAGGTCAACTAACCTGATTCTACTTATCAATACTATTACCAAAATGCATTGGCGGATCTAAGGTTTGAAGTTTTATTGATAAGTCCTAATTTTAATTAATACTGAAAATTAAAGAAATTTCTAGATTTTGTGAGTAACTAACCCAAAAAAATTATATAAATTAGGTAATTTAGAATGGGGTAATTTATAATTCTAAATAAAAATAAACTCAGTTCACACGGAAATGTGGATGAGGGATAGGTTGGTAAAATCATCGCTCATTGCATATGCGTGTGTATAGTGCATATAATTCCTCAAAAACAGCAGTAGAAAGAACAGACTTTGGTTTAGGGACCCAAAAATAACTAAATGAGAGAGAGAGAGAGGGGAGTTAACAGTGAGAGTGTGTCCGTGATCCATCGTAATTGTAATCATCATCACCAATCAGCTCCTCCGAAACAAACCAACAAAACATAGAGTTTAAGAGAGACGTACGCGAATGGTCTCTCTTGCTTTCTGGTTCTTGCTCATTTCTAGTTCTCTTTGTGTCACTCAAGTGGTTTATGTGTTTAATTAAGGATACGTTGAAGTGGGGATGTTTTCTTGGTTTGTAGATTGTGTGGGTGTGTGGATCTGTGTTGTTGTTACTGCTGTGTGATTGGTACTGGTATTTGCCGTTGACTCATTTTGTTTGTTTGATATAGAGGGAATTGTTGGTGGTGGGAAAGGGATTCAAGTCACTGGAGGCAGCGGTTCATCGATCTCTTCCTGTGAATGTCACAAAAGAAGACATGAATCGATCGATAAACCTCTGCATCCAGCGCTTCCGCCCCTCTTCCTTTTTCATCGTTATACCTATTTTGTTTGTTTGGTTTCTTGGATATTATAATATAGTGCCAAATTCATTTTAACGCAAATTGGTTTCATTTGGTCATTTACTTACCTTTAATTGTTTTGTTTGTATTTTTTCACAATGCAAAGCTGTCAGCTTTTACTTTTAACGATCTGGCTACCTCCATTTTTGTTTTCATCTGTTAGATTTCTGCAATCATTTTTTTAAGATAAGTGTCATCATGATTTTTTATCTTTCCTTTAGCACCTAATTTTGAAGAGTGGGTAATAACAAGAGCAGATCTGCTTGCTGAATTCTACGCTTTTCCTTATCTCTTATTTCTTTCCATGTTATGAGGGGCTGGGCTTTATTATTATTATTATTTGTTTCAGTGCCAGTTTTCTAGACGTGATCAAGCTTTCTTGTTAAGATCTTTGCATTATTGAAAACCAATTTGGATACTTAGCTTTCTTTACCATTGATGTGAGGTTACTCTTCATAGCGGTTGTTCTTAGACTGATTTTGAATTTCTAACCTAAGCCTTTTGCTTCATTTCCCTTGTAGTGCAGCTTCTTTAATTATGGTGTTTGAAATCAATCGGATCTCCAATTTGTTACAAAATTCTAGGTAAGGAGAAATTTTCCAGCCCCTTGGATCGACCAATAAAAGTTTTATCTTGTTTTCGTCCAATCGTTCTTATTTTCCAATTTGGAATATATATCTGCTCTATTCAATGACTGTTTGTGCCAGTAATGGCACAAGTTTGCTCAATACTATGTGTGCTTGTTATGCAGTTAGTTGGGAGATGATGGAAGAGCATTCTGATATCATTACTTGTAGGAGTGATTAACTGGAAACTACTTAAAAACTTTGTTGATACTCTTTTTATCAGAATTGACGAGTGGTTCCCCGAATTATATTGGTCCCTAAAATTGGAGAAAATATGGTATTTATTTTAATTGGTACAGTTTTCTGGTTGTAGAGGTTTTCATGGGAATTAATTTTCTGCCAAGAAAACATCGTTTTTCTGGAGCAGATAAAAAAAGTAGGCACTTGTTTCTTTTCATAGTAAAGTAAAAAAAGTATCTTTGAAAGGTGTTTTCAAGTGGGGAGACATGCAATTTTCGTTGCTAGATGCAAGTGAAGGATATATACAGTTATAGAGTACCAAGTTGTGTAGAGAATCTGCTTATTTTATTATGTGCTCACTGGAACCTGGAATCCAATTCCTTATACAAAATTAGAATGAAAACCAGTTCTGTTGCAAAAATGATTCTGTAGTCTAACAGGTGGACCAACCAAATAATTACAAAAGCCATTTTTCTGAGAGCACATATGTATCAACCTCAAAAGTAAGGATCATGGGAAACGTAAGCAAGTTGAGGATACTCTGCTGTTTTATTGCTTAGTATGTGTTATTGGTCCACAGTTCTTTTGCGGGACTGAACTGTTATTCCCAGTTGTAGTGATACTTTTAACTTTGGGTCGGCCTTTCTTCGTTTACCTTCCAATTCAGTTTTTTACGAGTTTGGTTTATTGTTTCAGTATCATCTCAGCATCTTCAGCTTCTTCGTCAATGACTTCATTTGTTTATTTTTCTTCCTTCTCCTCATACTTTAACATCAGTAGTAAAAGGAGGAAATAGATATTTCAGTGGATCCGTGACAAGGTACCCACCATGACTTTTTTTTTTTTTTTCACATTAGAACAATTAGAATGAGAGAGGCTAAACACTATCTTACTTTCGCCGTGCCATGTTGCTCCAATACATTGAACAGTGGGTAAATTAAATCAGATTTTGACATGTTTATCCGTTTGCGTATTGTTTTTATCTTTTTGTCCCATGTCTATGCGTTGGCTTAGTTTTCTTGTATCAATTCATTGACTGTGATTGAAATTGACATTTTGGCTTGGTGGTTTGTCTTCAATTAACAATGGACTGCATCTAATTTGTCTTATATATATATCCAACTCGAATTATATCAAAGTTTCGTGGCTTTACCCAGCAACTTCCTACGGCATTTCGTGAATTTTGTCTTCAAGTAGGCAAATATTGTGAAAGAAAATTTATTTACTTAGATCTTCATACACATAAATGGAAGATTGATGATACAAGTGGGTAGGATTGGGTAACAGTCACGTGTCGTTTCTGCATTAGGCGACTATAAGTTTAAACTAAACGGAGCAATTATTACACGGAGGATGACGCCAGGGGGGTCACCAAAGACGAGGATAGCCTGGGCCCAATAGAGTTACGGTGTTGGTTTGTGTGGGATTTTTATACTGATAACGGAAAATTAATATAAAAATGTTTTTAATGAGGGAAACAAAGATAATTGTTTATTTCAATAAATAAAAGTTAAAACCTTGTTTTGGTACAGGTTTACCATAATTAAAATTTTGAATTTTTTTCTCTTTAGAAACCGATACTTACCTGATCAGCGTTGTTAATATTCCTTGCGTGGGCTGAAAATTATATTGATTTAATTCTAATTGTCATCTGATTAAGATTCTTGATTGTAATTTGATTTAATACTATATTTAGTAAACTCACATAAATATTTAAAATCTATCTAAATATGAAATTTGACAAGTAATAAATCAAAATTTTATTTTCTTAATGTTTCAATATGTGCAATTGTTTCTTTTTTATGAACAAGATATTCCTTTCAGTGGGATTAAAAGTCTCATTGATATATTGATATAAGAGATAGTTCTTTGATTTGGATAGTTGTGTCAAAAGACAAGCTAGTCTATAAATCCATATTTGCATCAATTATTACCAAACTAAAATAATAATTGATATTTCTCTTGGTGGAAATAATCATTAGGTTAGGTTGAGTTTATCATTGATTTGATCTAATTTTTAAAGGGTATAATTAGATCCATATTTAAAGTTTTGTTGAGATGGGAAATATAAATTATTTACGATGATTTATTTTAGAGAAAATTTTCTAATTAATGTTATTTTGGAGGTTGAATTTCTTAAACTTAACTAAAGATCATGTTATTCAGTCATTGGAATCGCTTGAGTAGGTTTCAAGCAAGCCTTTTAAACTTGAATCTGATTCAAACTCGGATCAATTCAAACTTAATTTGTACTTGTCTTCTTTTTGTTAAAGAAATTCCTTATTTATTTGGTAGCTTTATGTTTAACTTGTTTCCTTTTTGATAGATGTAAGACTGAAGGATTGTAATTTTGATTCCGTATAACTTTAATATTAAAATAATTAATAAATGTTCCATAACTAATATCAGAGTAGAAGAGTTATGGTTGAAAAGGAAAAAAAGAAAATTGCGAATCTACGAAGACATTAAGAGTGATTGGAAAAGAAAAGAAAAGAAAAGAAAAGCAAACATAGCTAAACCCGACACGTTTAGTCAAAGATCTCACAAGACTTGCTGATTGCTCGTGCTGTCTCCATCGGAGAGCATTTCTCCAACTTACAACCATTTTCCTTTTGAATGATGTACATTTGTAAGCAATGCCACGTTCGGATTTCTATTCACTACTTTATCTTCGGTGCTCACTCATTGCTTTAACAAGGCAAGAACTTTAGTTTCCTTTAGCTAATATTTAGGCAGTTAAGGAATTTCCTACAATCATGACGTTCAAGTATTTGCAAAGAGTAGGACATTTAAAGCGATATGGACAAATTATACGAAAACGTTTAGGTATACATATTGACCAAGAAGCCAACTTTTATACCAATCAGAAGAATAAGAACATCTTCACATGGGAAAAACATGTACGATTGACACAAAGATCAAAGCATCTGAAACCTTAACTGTATCAAACCTAAGCCACACACGTAACAACATATGTAAACATCCCATCATGCATCAATAATCATTGTCTACGTTGCTTTCCGAGTACTCAAAAGACTATTTCACATTGCCATCATCTCAAAGTTTAGTATGCCTTTTTTCAATTTTTTTTCCATAAACAAGCATTTGATTAAACTTTAGAGATAATCTAATTCTTTTTTTTTTATAATTCATGATCTCATTCCATTCGTACTGTTCAATAAATTAAAACAAATACGTCAATTCACATATGAGATTAAAAGTTCCAGACATATTGTCAAGTTTGTCAAGTTCGGCACTAAGTTGAAGAATAAAATATGGTTCACTCTTCACTTTCATAAAAAAACAAAATAAAATAAAATAGGATCATTTTTGATCTTCGTAAAAAGCAAAATTAGAAAAAATATGGTATATTCTTGACTATTATAAAAAACAAAATAAGATTCATTCTCAACTCTCATAAAGAGTTTTTTTTTTTTTACTTTGTCTAAAGCTTATAAAATGTTAGGAACGGCTTGCATGTTGTTACACAATAAGAATTTAGCAAATAAAAGATTTATCCATTTTCAATTCAATGTCATCGTCTTATATTATGCTTATATTTTGGCATATTTGTCTTTGAATCTTCTATACTTCCAACTATTTTGCTTATTGAGAGGTTTTGAGCACTTTTAAGACCACAACGCTTGGCCTATACGATTGAGATTGATGTTTGAAAATGTGGTTGTTGAATGATTTGGTTAAAAGTCATATTCACCCTTAAAAGTTTTTTCAAAAATTAAATAAGTTTCTAATGTTTTTAAAGTTATAAGGTAGTTCTTAATGTTAATATCATTTTACAAAATATAACAACTAGTATATACCATAACAAATTTAGAGTTTAGTATTAAGTTTGAACATATTTAAGAAGTACAATACTAACTTTTAATGACTTTTAATGACAATAAAATCTAATATGTTTATATAAAACTTTAAAAATTTATGTATCGAAAATTGAAAACATTAATCACATATTTGTACTTTTTTTTCTAAATGATTTCTAGTCAGGCTTAGTAGAAATGTAAAAATTATCATCCAAAGTTTTTTGACATAATATCTCCTATATAATGGACAAGTTTGTCACATTATATTGAATTTTATATTGGGAAATTTTTAACGCAATTACAACTAAGAATCTTTTAACTCTCAAAGATTACTAAATTATTTATACAACTAACCTACTTTTATGTCTTCAAACTTCCTTTTTTTATGGTTTATGGATGAAACCATTAAAAGGCAAACTTACATTTGGCATTATTAACTTAACAATCATCTATTTTTCTTTACTTCTCTCTCTTTCTCTTTGTTATTGACAATCCTACATAAAAAGAAAATGGCTATGAATCTCATACTCGAATCTAACTTGAAATTTTATTTTAAAGCTTGAACTCAACCTAAAACTTGATTGAGCTAGAGCTGATCGAGTTTGAGTAACTTATCGAAGTTCAGGGGCAATCAGGCTTTAATTAGAATAAAGCCTAATTTGACTGGGTCAAGTCTCAATAGGTTGGTTAGGCTTAAAGTCCAATTCTTTTAGAAAAATATTAAATGGTCAAAAGTCCATTTAGGTCAGGTTAAGCCTAAAAATTCAACCTTTTTAAAGAAATATAAATGTTCTAAATTCCAAATGAAATAACTTAAGCCCAAAAGCTCAATGCTTTGAAATTTTTTTTGATTGTGAAAAAATTCAAATGATTTATTTATGGAATCACCTTATTCCACTTTGTCTTTTTTACTTTCTATATGAGAATTCAATAAAGCACTTGAGTCTTATAACACCACTTATACGGAACCTATAACCACCTACATACATGACACCTAAATTCCTGTACATACATTAATGACATACAATTCTATTCATTTATAGAGATTGTGATAACTCATTTGTCTATTCAATGTGGTACATATACATATTACAAAATTTAATATCCCTTAACATTATCATTTAAAAGTAGTATTACATCATTACATTTATGTGGTAATCCAAAAGAAATATTACACACAATTTAAATTCTTAATTACAAACTGTTAAGAAACTAAAATTTCCTTCATTACATATACAACCATTCTTTAATCAAAAGACACATCTAAAGGTACTTTTACTTCTAATGGTTGGCCTTGGTCCCTGCAGTTGATCCCTGTGCTTTACTCTTATTACTTGGATCTACACGAATTAACACCCATGCTAAACTTGAAAGCTAAGTGAAGAAACACTTAGTTTGGATGACTGCTCACGACAATCATCCACCAAGCACACACGCAATCATGAATATCATAACTTATGTAAACAATGATGGCATAATTAAGAAAAGTACATAATGCAAATATGCTTCAATATATTATCCATATATCGGAATGCAAATTTATAAGCCAAATATTGATATGCAAAGCTCATCAGTACAAATTATTCATGTTGTCGTGTTGTATCTCTCATTTATGATTGTTAAATTTCCTTTTTGTTTAAAAATCATTTTCATTAAACTTAACATCTTGATTAAGCAACCATTCATACTTTGAAGATTGCAATTTTTGTTCCCTTTTGATTGCTAATTATAACCAATAAAGTTTAACTTCTCAATCTCGTCTTCAAGTTGGCCTCTTATTTTGTTTGGAATATGAGACTATGTCACTACTTTAACCTAAAATTCTTTAGGTTTTTGTTTACTCTTCAGCATACTCCTACCAAATTTAGAACACTTTTATTCTTTCTCTCCACTATACCATTTTGTTTAGGTGATCTTAGTAATGTTAAAAACTTGCAAATACCATGATAATCACAAAAATGACTAAACTAATTAGAAGTGAATTCACTACCTTAATTAGTTCTTAATTCTTTTATTGGATATCCAATTTCTTTTTCCACTAACATTTTAAATTTTCAAAAGTTTTAAAGGCTTTAAATTTCTCTTTCAAGAATTACAACCATGTCTTATAGCTACAATAATCAATAAATAACATAAAATACTTGTTTTTTTCCAAGTAAAATAGATAAAAGATCATAGATATTAGCATGCACAAGTTGAAGTGGCTTTGAAGCTCTTAAAAGTGATTCCTCTAGAAAGGAAATTTTTATTTTTTTTCATATTACATAATTGATTATAATTATTAATAAGAGGTAGCCTATGCACCATCTCTTCCTTAGAAAAGACTTAATTCTCTAAAATTTAGGTGACCTATTCAAAGATGCTAAAGTCAACTAGATTTATTGTTTAATCTTTTAATCATTGAACAAAATCAGCTTGTGTTTTGAGAGAGAACATTTTATTCTTAGGCACTTTCACCTTGGTGATCAACTTGCTTTTGTCACCTCTTAATACATGAGCTTTATTCTTCATCTTTACCTTATATACAAAAGTTTTCTCAGACTTAAAAATATGAGATTTCAGGAGTGAAACATAGTAAACTTGAGAGATAAATTAACAAGACCCATTCTTTTTCTGAATAAAATGGTACTTTTCCCTTTAATAATAACCTTTATATAAATATTACTAGCAACAGATTCATCAAATGATAAAAATAAATTCTTTTGCTACTCCTCCCTTTAATAATAACTTTTATATTGTATAGAAAGGAAATATTACCTGCAAAAGACTTATCAAGTGATAAAATAAATTCTTTTTTTAAGTCATATAATTGCTTGTTCCTGTGTTTAAATACTATGTTTCTTGATCATTTTCTCCATCAGCATCTCCATTGCACGTTAATAACTAAGTTGACTCTTCATTTTCCCCTCCTTTTATATTATAAGCCTGCTCTTCCTTACTATATGTGATTGAAAATTGCTATTTAATGGAAAAATTTATCATAATTGTGACATTGTTCATAAGCTCTTGCACTTTTTTTTAATACCAGTTGCTTTTGTCACTGCCTCTTATAGGCTGATTCTATTTTATAATTTTATATTTATTTGAATTTTTGTCGAACATCCTCTTCCACACCATCAATAATTTCCATGTTTTTTATTATAACATTTACCTCTTCCTCTTCCTTTTTGAAATTATTCTTTTCTATTATTTTTTGTTGTCATTTTCTTTTAAGTTTAGCTTTGAAGAAAAACTTATGTTTATGACTCCTTCTTATACATGTTATCTTCATAAGCTTGTAAAGAACCCATGAGTTGATAAACCAAAATAGAATCTAAATCTTTTGATTCCTTAATAGTTGCAATAATATAACTAAATTTTAAATCAAGTGATTAGAGCATTTTAAATCATTTGAACATCTTCTAGTTTATTACTATTTCTTTATAATTGATTGGCAACTGTTAACATTCTAGTGAAATAATTTGACATTAACTTATAATTTCTCAATTTTAAGTTTTCAAAATTTTCCCTTAAAGTTTGAAGATGAAAATTTATTACCTTATTGATTTCTTTGAAAGAATTTTGTAAGATCACCTATACTTGGTTTGTAATAGATGCTTTTGAAACCTTTTTAAACATAGTTTCATCCAAGCACATATTAATTAATGTTAATGCTTGCTGATCTTTTCTTTTGCTTTTTAGAATGTTTTTTTCTCTACTTGAGTAAAAAATCCTTCATCCTTAGGCTACTCTACACCTTTTTTTTATCAATCTCCAGTGTGTTTTTTGCTCCTAGAAAGACTTTCTTTTGAATATACTAGTTATTATAGATTTATTTAGCGAGTTTTACAAATTAGAAAGGAAATATGGCTCTATACATCAACTTTTCTTTTGAGTATATGTACAACTTTGGTATCATTTTATTGGTCATAAAAGAAGAGGAAAATCCTAAAACTTGAAATAGTTAGTTCATCTTCATATGAAGTAATAAGGCTATATATAGCTATAGATACATAATTGTATGACTCCCTAAATACTTATACATAAACACAAAACAACTTTTCAAAAGCGTAACTACTAAAAATTAAACTCAAAGAACCCAAAAGACTCAATAATTGTTTTTAAATTATTAACAACATCATTATCAACAACATCAACAATAACATTCCAGTAAAAATCTCGCTAAATGTTGGATTTGGAGAGGTTCAGTGTATGTAGCCTTACCCCTAACTAGTAAAGAGGCTATTTCAAAATGACCTTTTAAAATTTTAAGACTTAATTTAATTTTAAGTCCCAACATAAAATCCCTTTTAATGAAGTAAAAGAACTTTTGCCTAACATTTGTTAATAATTTGAGGTTTGAACATCTCTCTTCTGTTATAAAGCCGCAATATCTTTTAGCTTTCTTGTTTGATTTTCATTTACTATTAACCAAGAATCTTTATTTTAGGTTAGTCAAATGCAAGTCTGCCATGTTTTACTGATATTGTAAACTTTAATCTATTTAATCTTGTTATATTTCTTTCTTTAAGTGTCTTCATGTTAATAAAAATGGTGAGGAAATACAAAACACGAGACTTCGTTGTTTTTTTAAGTACCTTTATTGTAAGAACCCTTATGTTCAATTCCTAATAACTTCCCAAGAGACCTTGCATTAGTTGTGTAAGGGTACCTCCTACTAATCAATATACACATATGTACGTCTAAGTATGTTTACACACACTAAACCAAAAACAAAGTTAATATGAGTTATACCTTATAGTCTTAAAAGGAGTTCGTTAAATTTTCACAAAACATATCCATCATAAAAATGTAATAGAATATTAGGACACTTTATTTACTCTTTCTAGCTCAAAAGGAAGAATGAGAATGATGTGCAAGTATTTATAAAAAATTGACCATTTAAAGGTATTTATAGGTAAATCAAGTATTTGAATAACTAGGATTTCTTGACATTTTAAAATATGTTAGATTTGATGAAAAATTGCATTTTTAATACTAGTGTTTGTACCAAAATATAAGTCAAACCCTAGCATTTTAAAGCGTTTAGAAAGAATGTAATCGTTTTAAAATTGCTCAAATTTAACCTTAAATTGATGAAACTTTCGATAGGGTTATGTCTCCATCAATTAAATGTCATATCATCATTGGTGTGGCACTTAACTTTTAATTTTTTTATTGGTCAAGTGGGTTCCTTAGTGCCATGTGAAAGCGATATGGATTTGTGAGATACACTCATTTTAATTAAACCTAAATTATTATAATCTAATTATCCCTAAGTTAAGATTAATCCTAATTAACCTTGTTCAATCACAATGAACCCTAATTAGCATTAATAAACTATAATTTGACATTAACCTTCAATAACCTTAATTAAACCTATATAATCATAATTTAATATTTACCCTAATGTAACTTGCTAAGCCTTAATTTCTAAAATACCTAATATAAAAACCTGATTAATATGAATCTTAACAATTAGGCTATGAAAATAAAAAAATAAAAGATAAAAAGAAACCTAAACACACTATTCTCCTTTAGTTTCTTTTAATTCTCACAATAATCAATAAATAACACAATTAGATTACTTTCCTTCTTAACCTAATTTCTTCCAAGGTTGCGTCTCCTTTTTATAGTGATATGGTGGTTTTTATAGAATATGTTATTTTGTTAAAGTATGTCGTTTACCACAGCAAAAATCTAATTATTATTCGATTACCAACTCAAATTAGTTTACTTAAAAGACCAAGGCCAATCTTTCTTTTAGGAGCAAATTTTTTTCTAGAATTAAACAAGATATGTTAGACAAGGATGACGTAATAGAGGTGGTAGATTTGAGGCTAGAGAATAAAGGGAGAGAGGGTAGTTTCTGGTGAGAGTTAGTGTTGGTCAAATGACTAAGCTAAGCTATGGTGAGAGATGACTCAACTAATAGGGCTATACAGAGAGGAAGTGGTCATTTTCTCTTTAGATTGCTTGTGAACTCTCTCTTAATAACCTTTATATTTTCCAATGAATGTTGTAAGAATAAAAAAAAAAACTTAAAGAGAGTGGTGTCTTTGGGTTTCTTTTTACTTTGTGTTCTTTTAATTTTCATGGCCTAAAAATTAGGATTCATATTAATTATATTTTTTATTAAATTAGAAAGAACTTAGGATTTGGTAAGTTAAATTATTATTGTTTAAGTAAAGTTAAGTTTATTTATGGATAATGTTAAATCTGAGTTCATTAATATTAATTAGGATAGATTATGATTTATTAGGATTAATTAAGACTAATTTAAAATTAAGGATAATTAAATTAATAACAATTTAGGTTTAATTTATATGAGTAGGTTCCAAAAATCCTTGTGGCTTCCACATGCACTATAACCTAAAAATTAAAAAATATAAATTAAGTGCCAAGTTAACAATTATATGACATTTAACTGACGAAAATATAATCTCATTAAAAGCTCCATTGATTTAAGGTTGAATATGAACAATTTTAAAATGTTGAGGTTCCTTTTAAATACTCTAAAACATTAGATATGGCCTGTATTTTAATACAAATGTTATAGTTGCAAATACATCTTTTTTTAACTTATTTTTAAAAAATTAGGGAAAGAGCTAAGAAATGTTTAAAATAATTTGGATAAACTATTCTTCAAAGGTTGCATTATAATATATGCATATTAGAGACTCATACATTTACTATCTAAGTAATATTTTTTAAAAATTCATATTCATTTTTAGCAGCTAAGAGAAATTATCAAATTTATAAGATAATCATCTTGTATTTCTATTGTAGTTTATTTCTATCCCAATTACTTTTACGTATGATAAAATACCTAGTGGGGCCTCTAACATCAAATTAACATTTAGAAATGGTCACATGACTAGTGAACACTGACTAATGATAAAATAAGAATATGATAAAATATTTGTTTGTCACTAGTAGAATTTATTCTTTATAAGCTAGTTGTATCTATTTGTGTAACACCAAGACAACATTTCAGCAATCATTCCATGTCCAAATTAATCTTTTTACATATTTAAACATGAACAAATAGAAATTAAATTAACTGTAGTCCCAAACCTTGAAATTGGCCTACTAGCTCTTCTAGTGCTTTTCATTCTCTTCCCCTTTAACTTTACTTGATTTACCAACTAGAAACACCACAAATACATAACTCAATCCCAATTCCAACCTTATAGTTCCAACTCTTCATAAGCAAGGCAAGAAAAGATGAAGATGAGAAGAAAAACCATTAAATTTTACCTTGATTTCCACTTAGAATTAGCTTGATTCCTTATACATGCAAAATGATGTGCTTAAAAAGATGAAATGGAGAAAAAAATGAGAAAAAGGAAATATTGGAATTAAAACCCCAAATACATCATCACTCTCTCCTCTCTTATATTCCCATTTCATGAAATTTCTAAACTTACACACATGCTTCAATCCTATTGGACCATGTGTTGACTTTAGGCAAATTTCACATTTAATCCTTCTTCTTCCTTTAGTTCCCACATTGAAATATAATATCATTAATTGATTTCATTCTAATCCATATTTAGATTATAATTATGCATGTCTATACCAAAATGAACAAAATGCCAATTTACCTTTGTCTTTAAATTAATTACCATTATGTCCCTTATTATACTTGGACGAACTTAATTCTTTATGTTCACTTCTTAATACACCCTAAATCGAGGGTATATGTTAGGGCCTCACATTTCTCTCCCCCTTAAAAAGTATTTCATCCACTTAATTCATACCTGTATTGAATAGTTGCGGGCACTGAGTTCTTATCATCAATTCAGGTTCCCAAGTTGCCTCTTCAATGCCATGATGTTGCCAGAGCACCTTTACAAGAGGAATTTGCTTATTCCTTAACTTTTTCACTTCTCTAGCCAAGATTTTCTTTGGCTTTTCATCATATGAGAAGTTTGGTTGGACTTTTATCTCTTGTACCGGTAACATATATGAATCATATAGTCGGTATCTCCATATCATTGAGACATGTAATACATTATGTAACTTGGGTAGTTCCATAGGAAGAGCCAACTTATATGCAACTGATCCAATCCTTTTAAGGATTTCATATGGACCTATAAATATCAAACCAAGCTTTCCCTTTTTCGTAAATTTTAACACATTTCTCCAGAGCAAAACTTTCAAGAAAACTTTGTCACCTACCAGATATTCAATATCTTTCCTCTTCAAATCAACATATATTTCTTTTTATCACTTACAGCCTTCAATATTTGCTGAATAACCCTCACTTTCTCTTATGTGTCTTTGATTATGTCAGGCCCAGTCATCTTATCATCAGCAATTTTTTTTTAACAAACTGGGGTTATACATTTTTTGCCATATAATGCTTAATATAGTGCAATGTCTATATTGGACTGATAACTATTATTGTAGGCAAATTCCATCAAAGGAATGTACCTATCCTAACTACCAGGAAATTTCATGACACATACTCTAAAACGAATGGACAATTTGAGAGACTTATACAGTTGCTGGAAGATATGCGTATAACTCTCTCAAATTGTCCATTCATTTGTGGATGAAAGGCTGTGCTGAAGCTCAGTCGAGTACCCAAACTACCTGTAAACTTTTCCAAAATCTCGATGTAGATCATGTGTCTCAGTCAGAAATAATTGACAATGGCACTTCACGTAGCCGGACAATCTTATTCACATACAACTCAACTAATCAATCCATAGGATAGTTAGGTCGGACTGATATAAAGTGAACTGATTTGGTGAACCTGTCCACTATAACCTATACTGCATCATGATTTCTCTATGTGAGGAGTAGTCTAGTAACAAAATCCATGGTGATATTATCCCATGTCCATTGTGAAATTAGAATGAGATTCAATAGGCCAAACGGGACTTGATGTTCAGCTTTCACCTATTGAAAAGTCAAGTACTTGTACACATAGTCTACTACATCATGCTTCATTCCTGGCCACCAATAATGTTGTTTCAAGTCTTGCTACATTACCTCCAGGATGCATGGTGAACACAATATTATAAGCTTCATGTAATAACTTCTTCTTCAAGTCCTTTACAATTGGTACACATAGTCTACTCTTGAAGTATAGACTTCGATCATCTTTTAATACAAAATTAGTTTGTTTCCCTTCTTGTACTGCTAATACAATTTGTTGCAACTTGACATCATCTTTTTGTGCATGTACTATCATCTATCTCAAGTTAAGACTTGCTTTTAACTGAGCTATCAAAGCTCCATTTAGTGTAAATTTCCATCTACTATGCTGTAATGATAGAGATGAAATAGATTTCCTATTCAAAGCATCTGCTACCACATTAGATTTCTCCGGGTGATAGTCAACTTTGCAATCATAGTCTTTAAATAATTCTTGTCAATGTTGTTGTCTCAAATTAAGCTCCTTCTATATGAGCAGGTACTTGAGACTCTTATGATCTGTGTATACCCTACATCTTTCCCTATATAAATAGTGCCATCATATTTTTAAGGTAAACACCACTGCTGCCAATTATAAATTATATGTAGGGTAGTTCTCTTAATGTTTTTAACTGTCTCAAAGAATAAACCACCACTTTCCCATCTTGCATCAATACACAACCTAGACCTTTTCTAGAAGTATCACTATACATGGTATACTTTTTGCCTATAGTTGGCTGTGTTAACAGTGGAGCTTTAGTGAGCATCTTCTTTAACTGCTCAAAACTAGTTTGGCATCTATCTTTCTATTCAAACTTTATGCCTTTCTAAAGTAACTTTATCCAAATTAATATTTGTACACATTCAAACATGCAAAAAAAAAAAAAAACTAAATGTTGTCCTAAACTTTGAAATTGACCAACTAGCTCTTTTAGTGCTTTTCCTTCTCTTCCCCTTTAACTTTGCTTAATTCACCAACTAGAAAATTCACAAATACATATCTTAATCCCAATTCTAATCTTATAGTTCCAACTCTTCATGAGTAAAGCAAGAAAAGATGAAGATGAGAAGAAAAATCACTAACTGTTACCTTGATTTGTCCTTAGAATTAGCTTAATTCCTTATACATGCAAAATAATATAATTAAGAAGATGAAATGGAGAGGAAATGAGAAGAGGACAATCTAGAATTAAAACCCTAAATGCACCATCCCTCACTCCTCTCTTCTATTCCGATCTCATGAAATTTCTAGACTTACACACATACTTTAATTCTATTGGACCATATGTTGACTTTAGGCAAATTTCACATTCAATCCTTCTTCTTCCTTTAGTTCCCACATTGGAATATAATATCATCAATTGATTTCATTCTAATTCATATTTCACATATAATTATTCATGTCTATGCCGAAATGAACAAATTACCAATTTACCCCTGTCTTTTAAATTAATTACCATTATGTCCCTTATTATGCTTAGATGTACTTAATTCTTTATGTTTACTTCCTAATACACCCTAGACATGCTATAATGCTTTGAGGGTATATGTTGGGGCCTTACAATTTGCAAGTGTACAAAATCAATTGTAGCAAGTTAGTGAAATTAGAGAACTACATGGTATCAATCCCATAAAGGCAGTACTATTATGTTTATTAATCCTAGCCAGATAAAGAAAATAAAAGAAATAACACATTATGAAAAGTAATTAGATTATAAAACTAACTAAAATAAGGTAATTAAATATATAAGAGAAATCAAGGTAACAAATGTTAGAGTTTCGAGGTTCATTTATGGAATTCCAATAATCATGTAAGATTGATTATCTAGGTCGAAATAATAATTAACCTAAAGTATCAATGTCTAGAGACACACTTTTATGTCCAATTAGGTAACTACCACCTTTTGAAGTGCAATTCAACCTAATCAAACTTAATAACCCTAGTTAATCCTTTTATTATAACAATAGTCTAGGTTTCTTTTGTTTTTTAGATTTAAGGTATTTATTCTGCTAATGTACAAATCATACTTCTCCTTTTATTCCTTCATACAATCCCCAAGATTGAATCAATTTTAATTAGGCATAAATTCAATAATTAAGAGTGAAGAGAATAAATTCAATCAACAAACCATCAAATCATGCATTAATAATTTAAAAATTCATCACAAGGTACATTACTAATCTTAACTGGGGTTTTAACTACTAAACATAATAGAAGAAAAACTAAAATAAATTAACCTTAATATAAAGGAAATAAGAGAAAGAAAGGACCAGAAGAGTTGTCATAGACTCTTTTAAGTCTTAGTCGAAATCCCTCTTTAATGCTAAGAAGACATAAGCCCAACAACTTAGTGATAATGGATATTGTCAACAGCCTTCAAAGTCCTTTACAAAAAACTTTAATAAGAATATTCATAAGCTATAGATACGTAAATAATTTCTAAGGTGATTAAAATTGTAAATTTGAATGTCCTCATAGTTCTTATTATAAGAATCAATGCCTGTTACACTTCTAGATTATTTTGAAACTTTTCAAATGTAATATGAAGAGTCTGGCTTTGGTTCCACTTCATTTGAAATGTCAACTTTCTTCAAGAATTTTTTTTGACTAATATGGTTTAAACATTGACCCGTGTTAGTCTTGTGTTTGACCATTGTTCTTATTTTCCCCAATTTTTTGACATCATTAAGTTAAAATTAATCTTTGATGCATTCTACAATTTTTTTCCTCTTCTAGTTAGCTTTTAAGGGACTTTATTTTTCACCTTAATCACATAACTACAGAGAAAGTTATGATCAAATTTGTGATATCTCTTCAAAATCATCACCTATAAGACATTGAATCAAAATAAAGAGAATATCATATAATTCCATATAAAATATGTCGTAGAAGTTCTAAATCACAATTAACCTAGTCCCTACAAATATTCAAAAAAATATATTTACTAAATTCTCTCACACTTTACTCATTTCTTGTCCTCAAGCAAATGATAACCATAAACCTAACTAACTAAAAAATTCTAACTAAAATAGGAATCAATTTCATTTTCTTAGGTTTTCAATGTTGTTTAGCATATACCATAAGTTTTTAAATCCCAAAGTGTCCCTAGTGGAGGAATTATATTCTCTTGAGGATTTACTACAATAATACTCATAAACATCAATCTACAAGTACTCGTTAACTTCATATTTAATAACATAAAATATAGGCATTCAAGTTTCAATTGAATTACAAAATTCAAACACATAATATTTATTAAATAAACCACTATACAAACTAAACAATGAAACTACTATTCTACCTCCTTAATCAAGTTCAAATACTTTAGTTTGACATGTTCCTCATAAGGTATCACTCATTCACACAAATTTTTAAAATTTAAGTGAGGTATGCTCATCATCTTCTTATGAAATTGAAATTACCATATGCTTGAAAATCATCCAAATTCCACTAATCAAATAGATATGTATGATTAAAACTCAAAAAGACTTGTATAAGGTTGTAACATGGCCAGAAGGACAAGTAAGTTAACAAAGGGAATATGACAAACAAAGATATTCATAATTATTATAGCAAATAAATCAAGAAACTAATAAAAAACCCCCACCTACTCTTTATATCTTGCAAAAAACATCCTCTTCATTCATGCTTTTCAAGTACAAGAATCCATGCAAATCAAATTTCAATAACTTTTTTTATGCTTGTTTATACTTTATTTACACATTAGTTACATTTCTTTACAAAAATTCCCCTTTCTTTTTCTTTTCAATTGGCACGAATTTCCCTTTTCCATTTCCTCTTTATACATATTACCATCTCCTCAAACTTTTTTCCTTGTATATTATATCCAATAAATACATCAAACTATGAGTAAAAACATTACAATTATGAATTAAGATACAATTACTTGTTTTTATTTTTAGCCTTAAGCTTGTACATATATATAATCTTAAAAAGATGAAAGATAAGTTTTAGAAATCCAAAACAAAAGATAGTATCCAAATTCGAAACAAAGAATGTTGTATGAAGGTCCAATTTCTCATGGGATCACTCAAGTTAAATCAAAGTATCTTGAATTAACCAATTTATTTTCTTAGCATTGGCAAAGGAAAATTTGCTTGCAATCACTTAATCATATTATACATTTAGCCTTTAATAATCGATCTCACCATTAAATTATATATATATTAACACTATCAATATAAACTAACTAATGAGAAACTAAACCCATCACAAAAAGAAAAAGAAAGATAGAGAAAATCATAATCCTAAAACTCACTAAAGACATAACTAAAAAATGTTAGCTAACAAAAAACATAAGGCAAAATCTTAAATTCACCGCACACTTAATAATAATGAAAGTAAGCATGAGAGACAACTAAGGTAGAGATCTTCCCTAAATTCCATATATAGTAAGTGAGGAAACATCCGAAAAAATCTAGAAAACTACCTATAAGAGAAATAAAAAATATTAGTAGAAAAATTGAACTAAGAAATTAAAATAAAATCAAAGTAAAGTTATAATGATGGTTTGCCTTCTAATAAGTGCTTTTCTAGAAGTCTTTTAGCTTGACTTTTTATTCAAGCTTTCTTTAGAATTCAAGGCTCCCTAGCCCCATCGTGTTCCATTTCTTCATAATAAAAGGCTCCATACCTCTACCATGTTTTATTGGGATTGAGTTGCCCCATTCTCCTTCTTCTCCTTGTAAGATATAAGAGCCCTCTTCACTTAACTTAGTGACCAATAACTTATTGGAAATCTTCTTATTAGAAAGGAGATCTTTTGACTCAAATCTATCTTCCTTTCCATCCATTTAAAACCTATTGTGGAAGAAATAAATGTTGATTTGTTCCTATCTATATTTTTATCTAACTTTAAATTATGATGGGCATCGACTTACTTATATTCGTCACTTTCTCGCTCACTTCCTCATGTTTGTCTAACTTTTGTTCATCTTCCTATTTAACATCTTCAACATCAAGTGTTTTTTCATTCATAAGTGATATGATATAACACTTCATCTCTTAGTTTTACCTCTATATTATTATGAATATTTCCTCGACTTCTTTCACCATCCATATTCGCTATTTGGTTAACTTGAATCTCTAAATTGTGAATGGTTGCATAATTAGATTGTTCTACATATTTAAGTAAGTCTATATGAGATTCAAATTCCATAAGTTTATCTAATCTTTTTAATCTTTCATTGAGAGAAGATATAAACAGTAGGATCATCTCTTCTATCTCATTTCCCAGCAAAGGTGGCTGCTGAAACTAAAGTTATTATTGGAACTTAAGTGGTCCTATAGGTTTGCTTAATTCATCTCATTGCTCCTTCTAAAACATATTTGGATGGTTACTCCATCCTCGATGATACATCAGAAAAGGGATCATTCATGCTCTTTCCCCCATAGACAACCATATAAATGATATCTTCATAGTTTTAAGGGTTTTGCTCTATGTTAATGCAAGAATAAGAAGGATGCTTGTATATACCATAATAATAAAATGCCTCTCATAGACCGTATTATGATCCATTAACATCCTTATCTAGTTTGAAAGATTAATAATTTGTACCACCAACTCTAAAATGCACCATTTTGTTGCCAATCTTAAAGATGCCACATGGAGGAGTGCCAAATTATACACAAATGGAGAAAAATAAAAATAAAAAACTAAGATTAATAAAATGGCAACTAAATAGTCCCTAATAATGGTGCTAAAAACTTGGTTAAATTTACGTATAAGTGTATATAATCAATTGTAACAATTTAATTAAATTGGAGTACTCTAGAGTATCGATCCCACAGAGACTATTTTACTATGTTTATTAATCCTAGTCAAATTAAGAAAATAAAAGAATAAGATATTATGAAAATTAATTAAGTTATGAAAGTAACTAAAAACAAAGTAATTAAATAGAGAAAGAAAATCAAGATAACAAATATTAAGGTTTTATCGTTCACTTATATGGAATTCCAATATCATACAAGACTAGTTATATATGTCAAAATAACAATTAACCTAAAGTATCTATGTCTTATCTCGTGGCACACAGATATGTCTAATTAGGTAAATGCCAATTACCTACTTTCGATGTATAATTAAACATAATTAAACTCATTAAGCCTCATTAATATTTTTCTTATCATAGTGGTCTAGGATACTTCGATTCTCTAGATCTAAGATGTCTACTCTTATAGTGCATATAATATACTTCTCCTTTCAATCTTTCATACAATCCCTAAGATTGAATCTATGTTGATCAAGCATAAACTAAATAGTTAAGAATGAAGAGAAGTAAATTTAACTAACAAACCAATAAAGCTTGCACTGATAATTTAAAATCCATCACAAGCTACATCCATAAACCTAACTAGGATTTTAACTATTGAATATAACAAAGACAAAACTAAAAAAAAAAAATCTTAACATAAAGGAAAGTAAAGAAAGAAAAAACTAGAAGAGTTGTCACAGGCTTCTCTAAATCTTACTTTAACTTTCTCCTTAGTGTTAACCCTAACACTAACAACTTAGGGAAAAAGGAAGTTATAATTGGCCCCTAAAGTTCCCTATAAAGAATCCTAAGTAAAGTATTTATGAGCTAAGATTACATAAAAGAGTTTTAGGTGATTAAACTTGTAATTTTGTATATCTTAAAAGGGCTTGTTGCTAGAACTAGCGCTTATTACACTTCTAGAAAGGTATCAATTTTATTTTGAAACATTTTAGGAGAAATGTGATTAGTCTAATGTTAATATTATATTGGACAAAAAATATGAGTAATACAAGTCCAACACATACATGTGTTGGTCCCGTGTTGACCACTTCTTCCATTTTTTTCTCACGTTTTTGACATCTTCAAGCTAGAATAAATCTCCAACGCCTTTCCACAAATTCGTTGATCTTTGAGCTGGCTTTCAAATAACTCCAATTGTAAGACATTTATCGGATCAAATAATTTTGTGCATACTTGTATCCATAATTGTTTAGTTTTGTAAGATAATGATTTATTTCCTTTCTGCTTCCTTCCTTTCAGTAATTCTTCAATGGTTCAAAATTGTTGAGATATCACACATCCATCAGTGTTTGTTTCTAACACTTAAATACTCAATCACCAATCATCATGTTGGTTCACCAATCATTATGATGGTTCATTGTTAGAAGAGAAAGGAAAAGGGTCTTTGACCCATTTGAGATCCATTCTATAATACCCAATAACCATTATCTTGGGTGTTTT
>JANQBM010000007.1:16346321-16357632 GCA_025594535.1 Erythroxylum domingense | reverse complement strand
ATTTTCCCCGTCAATATTGCAGACGGATTGGTTAGCGGTCGGTAAAATTTTGTTTTTACCGACGGATTACCAAAGTTTCGTCGGTAAATGGCGACTGAATTTTTGTCGTCGGTAATGTTCCGACGCAAATTCTCAATTTTCTTGTAGTGCCCCATCACTAGAGTCATTAAGTATTGACATAGATTTATTTTCATTTATATTGTTTATATCTTTATTATGGGTTTTTTTTATCATTATACTACCTAGGTTTTGATCTACACTATCTCAACCTTTAGGCTCCCTCCTATATATCTATTCATATTGAACTCCTCCTCTAGGCCTAAATCTCCCCCCTTTCACCTTAAAAACTAGATAAATTTTATCATCACTTAAATCACTATTATCTTTGTTAATTTTTATCAAAGGTATTGGATAACATGCCTCCGCTTATTAGAAACTTGAGCTTATTTTACCCTTTTTAATTTCACAAGTTGATAGGATCACCTTACATATATTTTATTCACCTAATTAAACATCATGTTCATCCTCTCAAACTATTGTTACATAGCCTATATAAAATGTGAGTTTTCTTACTCATCTTCAATGATGAAACTCTTTTATAACACATATGTGAAAATTGCAAGAAAAAGTTAGTAAAGGAAATCTTCTCATGCATTGCCCACATGTTTACTCTCAAAGATGAAAATCCACTAGTATTTCAATCTTTCTTTATAGCTTTTCTCGATGATTATCTCATGCTATTTTAACTTTACACTTTTAGTTCTTTCATAAGTTATTTAAAAATCTAAAAAAAACTTAAATAAGTGTTCAATCTTATAAAATTTTTTTAAAAATTATTAGTTGAGAACAAAATATAAATCATAAATCAAGCAAGAAATATAAAAATTGAATAAATAAGAAAGAATAATAAGAAATCCATTTTAAAAATAGTTTCTTAATACTAACTATCCTACGCAAATTTTCTTTTCTTTCTTTTATTTTCTTTTCACAACCATGTGATTTTCGATAAAAAAAATGCAAGTTTGAGGGCTTGAAATGATGAGATATGAGAGACACAAAACAATAAGTTGACAAAGAAAAAACTCAAAGACAACATGAGATATAGACAAACCTTAAGCAAGAAGATGAAATAATTTAATTTTGAAAACTTTAGAAATAAGAATACAATGTAATAGAAAGAAAAGGAATCATAAAAAAGACAATTTTCATTTTTTAAAAATATATAGAATAAAATTTGAAACATATAAAAATAAAAGTGTTGAACTAAGGAAGGTTCTAATTGGTATTTTGGTGACAAAAAACATAATTAATACCAATTAGTATTATTTTGATGAAAAGCAAAATAAGAATAAATGAAGTCAAAAACTCAAAAAGATAGCTTATGAAGTTGATAAAGAGACGTTGAAGTTTATAACCGTCAAAATTAAAATCAAAACAAGAACAAAAGAAGATCAAGGTTTATCAAGTTATTTTATTAATTGTTAACATTTCATTTCACTTTTATTGCATGAGTCTTTACATTCATCAAGAGAAATTGAAGCTTCTATTCAATAAAAAGCCTCTCAATCTTTCAAATAAAATTTCAGGGAACATTTTGGGATGTTTAATTCATAATTGAATTAATTAAATTAAGTTTAAGCATTTGGAGGTGTTAAAATCATGTTTTTAGAGTGATTGGTCGACTTATATGGGTTAGTGATTAATCAATAAGGTTTAAAGTCATTAAATTTGATATACTACAAGTTTGATGTAACATTGGTTAATGTATTGGTCGAACAATATGGCTACTAGTTGACTAATATTCCAACCGTCAATGAATCTGATGCCTTTAATGTATATTAGTCGATCAATGCTCTACATATAGACATTGTGATAGCTAATTCTTAGCTCCAATGGCTAGGAAAGGTCCCAAAACACTATAAATAGTGTTTTCTCATTGGTTTTAGTATCAAGAAGGTTTAAAGTATCTTATATACATATTTCAAAGTGTTTTTCAATCATTAAGTGATCAAGTAAAGAACTTTAAGTTGTAATATTTGGTTTGAGGAATATATTATTATACTTGGTGATTATCCAATTGAGATTGAGATTCCTTTTTAGCTTGGAAAAAGAATATAAGAAAATTTTCTCTTTACCTAAAAAGATTATACAAAGGTTAGTCTTCGCCTTGAAAGAAGAATTATAGTGGAATTTCAAGAAGATTCTTAGGAGTGAACATAGGAAAGGATTGTTTTGAGAACCACTATAAATCAGTTTAGATTCTCTCTTCCTTATCCTCTTTAAATTATTTTTTAATTGTTTAAATTAATTACATTAATCAATTTCCTCATCTTTATTTACATTGCTTATTGTTAATTGAGTAAATTAGCTAGAAAAGTTATTAAATTTTTTAAACACCTAATTCACCTCCTTCTTGGGTGCCATTACGGAGTAATAAGTAGAATCATAACAAGTCTATTAGGCTAGCCTTTTTTTAACAAAATCCTATAGCAAAGATCATAATGACATATTTAGAAGCATCATCTCATTATTCAATCAAAAGGGACAAAGTGTTAGTAGACCACCTTTGTTTGATGGCAATGATTACCTTTATTAGAAAACTAGGATGAGATTCTTCTTAAGTTTAAAAGTGTAGACCTATTGGAAATAGTTTGAAATGGTCCATTTATTCCTACGAAAATTATAAATAAAAAAGATATATCTAAATTAAAGGAAGAATGGGAACCTTAAGATAAGATACTAATTTCTTAAATATAAGGGCCATATACATTCTTTTTTATGCATTAGGAAGAATTATATTCAATAGGGTCTCTGTATACAAAACGAATCATAAAATTTGATATACTTAATAAGTTACACATATGGGAACCATTCAGTAAAGGAAAGCAAAGGATGTTAACATATCAATATGAATTGTTTCAAATGAAGCCTGATGGAAGCCTATCTAGCTTGTATACTATATTTACAGATATTATTAAGGCTTTTAAAGGTCTTGGAATGACTTATACTAATGTTGAAATGGTTAGAAAGTTGCTTAGGTCACTTCCAAAGATATGGGAAGCTAAAGTGACAGATATCCAAGAAGCTAATGATCTAACAACACTACCATTAGAGGAACTTATTGGATCTCTCCTCATATATGAAAAGAGGCTCCAAGAGCCACTTGAAGAAATAAGCTTCCAAAGAAAAAGAATATAAAACTTAAAGCTTTAAGGAAGAATCAAGCAAAAAGGAAGAGTCAACAACTAATGAAAGTTAAAATGAAGACATTAGCTTACTCGCCAAAAAATTTAAGAAAATATTAAAGAAGAAATTCTCCAAAAGAAAGGACATCAAAGAAGGTAAAAGTGATTTAAAACATGAATTCTATAACATTATTTACTTTGAATGTAGAAAACTCGGTCATATAAAGTCACAATGTCCTTTACTCAAGGATAATGAGAAGTATGAAAGAAGCAATAAAAAGAAGAAGAAGGACAATATAAAAGAACTTAAAGCATCAATTTGGGATGGAATAAGTGAATCTAAAATTGAGTATTTGAAAAAAGAGATAGTTTATATATGCTTTACTGTTATGGACGATAATGAGATAACATCTAACCCTAACTTATGTCATAGTGATATTGAAATGAAATGTGATGAATTTTTTGAAAGTTTAGAAATCATGAGTAAAAAGAGGAAGAAATTATCTTCCAAGCTTAAAGAAGTTCAAAAATAGTTGGATGCATACATTAATGAGAATGAAAAGATGAAAAGTGAATTGCATAGCATTTAAGCATAAAAAAATGTGATCATTGATGACAGTTATGACTTAGATGCATTAAGGCATGAGAATGAAACATTGAAAAGCAGGTAGATTCCATCAAAAACTCATTATCTAAGTTTATTAAAGGAAGAGAAAAACTAGAGAATATGTTAGGAGCTTAAAAGAATTTCAATGATAGGCATGAGACAAGATATAACCATGGAAGTAAAGGAAATTCTAAAACCAAATTTGTTAAGGGAAAGTATTTATATAGTGAAGAACCATTGCCTAATATGACAAATGAGCATGAAGCATCCACATCTAAGCATATATATGCACATTCCACATCCACCAAGAACAATCCTAAAAGCAAACGTCATGCTTTTATAAATGGCTCACAACTTAGGCATAGAGTTCAATACTATCAAGGGAAGAATAGGCATAACTTCTATGATAACTTACAAAACCGCACATAACTTTTAAGTCCTCATAGAAGAATACATTATAGATATAATCATGGTATCTTATTTCACTATCCTAGGAGATGATTCAACATATTTAATGTCCAAAGAAAACTTTCTCACTATGCATACACACATAAAGTTCCAAGAAATGTATATATGCATCATCTTCACTCATATACCATAATATATCATTTTGTGGTAAAGTATGGACATATTGATATATTTTTGTTTTCTTAAACAAAGAATGTCAAGCAAAACCTTTAAAATGTGGGTTGAAAATAAGAAGGAACCTAACAACCAAGGAACCAAGCTTATTCAGGTTCCTAAAATACATTAATTACCTTGGTTTATAAGGTTATTAAAAAAGAAATAAAAATAGTATATAGTAGAGATAGTAATTATTAAATTGAGTATTATTAAGGAATTTATACACTTTATCACGATAAATCTAACCTTCTTACCTCCAAGATAGTCTAAAATTTGTTGTAGGATGTGAAGAAATTAGCTACCAAAAATTTTTCAAAGGAGGCAATATTGAACCAAGTGATAGAGATGAGAAGGATGAAAAGCCTCCAATGGTGTAAACTTAAGAAAAATCTCCATTCAAATTTGTTATAAGTATTGTTTAACATGAGCTAATAATTATTTCATTATTTAGAGAATTATGATAACTAGTATTTTTGTCTCAATTTGAGTATAACTCCTAAGTGATGATTGTTTGGGTTTTAATTATAAATGAAGCATTTGATAATTATTTTTAAAGTGTGAACTTTAGTACCTAAACTTAGAGGTTATTGTACAAAATGAGGATACTAAGTTAGAATTTATATTAAATACGCAATTATTTCTCTAAATTTTTTAATAAGGATAAATCTTGAACAATTAGAATAAAGTTAGTTATATTTGATAAGAATTCTTTTTGACAAAGCTCATTATTTGATTTAATTTTTTATTGATATTTAGTTGTTTGATATGTATTTTAATATGTTTGTTCAAGTTTTGATGTTATTTTCTAATTTTCCAGAACATTAGTTAACCACTACTTTAGTGCGGTCGACTAATGTAGCCAAAAATTATTTTTCCACCCTTTCTTGAGAGTTTTAATGAACTGGTAGCATTCTTTAGTGGGAAAGTTTATCATTCTTAATCAAATATGTTTTAATTATTTTTACCAAATTAGTTTGAAGCATGAAACTCTACTTTTTGCACTTTAAATATGTATTTCTTTTTTAATTCCAAAAAGGGAAAGAAAGATTGGCGATATTAGATTTAGGAGGAGTAACTGTTTTTTCATTTTGTATTTCTTGTACTTTATGCGATATGCTTGAGTAAATTTATATTATCTTTATGTATGCATATTTCTTTGATTTTGAATATCACTTTTGTTTTTGATATTAAAATATACTCTTCATATTAAATTATATTTTATGCATTAATTAAAAGTAAAGGAGAGGGGGGGGTGGTAGGGGAGCTAATCACTATCTTGATATTTATTTATGTTCTTAATAATATTATTATTTTTTAATATTACAAATATTTGTGTCATCATCAAAAAGGGGGAGATTGTTAATTAAGGAAGGTTCCAATTAGTGTTTTAATGATAACAAAACATAATTACTACTGATGAGTTTATAATATTAATGAAAAAATAATATAAGAATAACTAAAGTCATAAACTTAAGAAGATAGCTTATGAAGTTGATAAAGAGAAGTTAAAGTTTTTAACCACTGAAATGATTATCAAACCAAGAATAAAAGAAGATTAAGGTTTATCAAGATTATTCTTTAGTTTGTAATATTATTTGTTATATCACTTTGTCAATTTGAAGCTCTAAAAGGCTCACCATGCATAAACATTTCATTTAAATTGACTACATGAGTATTTACATTCACTAAGAGGAACTAAAGTGTTTATTTATAAAATAAAGTCTCTTAATTTTTCAAATAAAGTTTTAAGGAACATTTTGGATGTTTAATTTGTAATTGCATTAATCAAATAATGTTTGAGTGACTTATCAACTTATATAGGTTAGTGGTTGACTAATATAGGTTGAAATTATTAGATTTAATGTAATGTGCCATATTAGTTTACCAATATGCCTATTGGCACTAGTATTTCAATGGCTAGCAAATTTGATGCCTTTAGTACATACTGGTTGACCAGTATGCTGTGTTGATCGACCAATGCTTCGTATATAGTCATTTTAATAGCTACTTCCAATGGATAGGAAGGGTCCTAAAATACTAGAAATATATGTTCACTCATTGGTTTTAGAATAAAAAAATTTTAGGTGTCTTATACGCACATTTCAAAGTGTTTTCATTCGTTTGAGCATCTTTATCTCATATTTGTCTGAGTGAGCCATTTTGGAGTTATTAAGTGATAAAGTGAGAAACTTTAATTTGTAATTTTTGGTTTGGAGAATATATTATTAGACTTATGGTAGTTCTAAGTGAGATTAAAGTTCCTCTTCACATTGGAAGAAGATTGTAGGAAGGGTTCCTCTTTACTGAAAAAGATTGTACAAAGGTTATTCTTCACCTTGAAAGAAGAATTATAGTGGAATTCCAAGAAGTCTTGGGAGAGGATGTAGGTAAGGATTGTTTGTCAAACTACTATAAATCGGTTTACATTCTCTCTTCCTTATCCTCTTTAAATTATAGTTCAATTATTTAACTAATTTACATTAAGCAATTTTCTCATCCTTATTTACATTGATTTTTCTTAATTAAGTACATTGGCTAGAAAATTTGAATTTTTTAAACACCAAATCTAAAATAAAAAATATGTCTAAATTTGTTTTAATTGAAAAGAAATATTTCTTAAATACTAAATAACAAAACTAGGATTTTAAGTGGGCATGAATGTGGATCAGGTTGTATTGGTTATGAAGTTTTTAATGTCAATGGTCATGGTCTAGGACATGCCTGTGTTTGTGATTATGGATATCTCTGTAACTTTGCAAAGTTAAACAAAATTTGAGACATGCCTTATGGTGGAGACCTTGGATCCTTTTATAACTTTTAGAAGGTGGACACAACTGTGTTAGAGGTCATGTATTTCACTATAATTTCTATTTTTATGGCTAGAGAGGGCATGGGTTGAGACATGTCTATGTACAAGCCTGTGTTTAATTAAAGATGAGTTTTTTACCTCAAGATCTATACTAACTCCAACTTATGTAATTGACACCCTAAGTTTACATAGATGGACCTTATTTATACTAGTAGTACTTACATCACCTATTCCTTACATTAATGATTTTAAATATTTTTTCATTTTTAATCATGTTACTAAATAAATTACATTAATGATTTAAATTTTTTTCATTATTTTATGTTATCAGATATATTTGGTTTTATGTATGAAAAATTTTCATATATTTCTTATGATTTTTCCAAAGTTCAAGGCATTTATTAAAAACTATTTTGAAAGGTCTATTGGTTCCATTTAGGAGTGAATTTCAAAATTTATTTTATTTTAATCTTATGGAATTACTTAACACTCCAAAACATAACGATGTTACTAAAAAGTGACATTGATAAATTATTGAAATTGGAATCATTATTCTCAACTAAGAATCTATTCTTTCTTCTTTTAGGATTTATACTTTTCAATGTGAAATTTATCTTATGAATCATTTACCTACTCCAATTCTTCAAATGATCACTTTTCTAAAAACAATTGTTTCATTAATCACCTAATTATGAAAAATTACATTCTTTCATAAAATAATTTGGGTCCCTATATTATCTATGGCTTTGTCCAGACATTGAAAATAAGCTTCAATTTTAAGTCTCTTTCTTGCAGTTTCTTAGGTTATTCATTCAATCAAAGTTCATATCCATGTTTTGACCCCAATACCCACGAACTTTTCATTTCTTAATATGTCATTTTCCTCAAGTCTTAATGTCCTTTCTCTAGTTTAGATACCACAACCTAACATATCGATCATAACATCATCACTCAATGGTCTCACTCATCACTTCCCCTTCCTAGTTCTCCCATCATTTAAGTACCAATTCATCATGCATCAAATTTGTTAGTAAATCAAATGTAAGACAGCACTCTAAATATCATATCCTCTTCCTCAAGTAATGTGACCTTCAATTTTCTTCCCTTTAAGAACTACCTTAACATTTCTCTCGAGATATACCGCAAATCCTCCATCTATATGTGCCCACAACAAGATCATATGTTCACAAAACAACATTTCAAACTTAACCACTAAACGTCCTTTATCTTAATCCCATTAACCTTTACATGTACTGATTGGTGATTTCTATGTTTATAAAGATTTTTAAGTTTTAATCATAAGCACACGGTATACTGTAGCTAATACTGGTAATTACAAATCGATCCCACTAGGATTGTAAGTACTAGTATTAAACCTTTTCCTATTATCTAATCATCAAATCAGGTTGTGGATTTAATTAAAACTAAACTAAACAAACTAAAATAAGATTGATAAAATAATGAACTTAGACAAAGGAAAACATTATGAAAAGTGAATATCAAATAAATAGTACCTAGGTAATAAATCCCCATAAGAATTCTTAAATATTAACCCTTTATCATGCAATTAAATTATTAATTATTTGATCGTGAAAATTACTATCTTATGTTAATATATTTCTCAAGACTATTAACAACTATATTCTCGGTTGATTAACTAAAATCTCTTTCTAATTAAAACCCCTAAGATTGCATTATTGATTCGTGAATTTCACTATTAGGTTAGACCTTAATTCAGAGGATTTATGTCGTCCTATCTTGAGGTTTACATATAACTCCTTCCAATTATGGTAAATCTTTTCACATAAAAGGATTTCTCATTCTCAATCATACAAAGTCAAATAATGGATTAATATTTCAGACATATTAGTTCAAGAATATAATGCATAATTGAATCACAACAAACTAATCAATAAAATTGCATTAAATAAAAGATTAAATCATATTGTCATCACAACTTATGTTTTATCACACCTAAGTACTAAACAAGTTAGTTCTTACACATAGAAAATAAAACCAATGAAAAATATTTAAAAGAACAAATAAAATTCAAAGAGATCCTATTCTAAATCTCCCTTTTGTCTCTAATGAATCTTATTGCAATTTGGATCGAATGATACTATCAATTAGATCTTGTGTTGTAATCTTTGTGTTTTTCTCATCCTCTACTCAAAACTACCTCTTCTCTGTGTTTTTTGTTACTTAAAAACACTACTAAACTCACCTCCCTCCAATATGCCTCCAATAATGTCCTTTTATAGTAAAAACTAAGGTTTTAGGATATACATAATTACTTATATGGTCGTGTAGGTAATCATGTATCTCTAAAAATACCTAAATTTTTTTCGAAAGTAAAAATACTTACATTTGTAATTTTACATAGGCGTAGAGACTTACATAGGCACCATCATGGCTAGAAACAATATCTTCAAATTTCCATACATTTATAGTGACTTACACGATCACTATACACAGTTGTGTATATCCAAATAGCTTCAAATCTTTGCTCTATATCACAATTTCATTCGAATTTTGATTCTTTTAGTCCAAAATGGAGATTATCACCTACAAACACACTTGGAGCAAATTAAATACTAAAAATACTATAAAATTATTAAATAACAAGCAAAAGAAACTAAAGATAGGTATATAAATATAATTAAATAATCATTTATCAAACATCCTCACACTTAAGCTTTTTTTGGTCCTCCTCAAACAAATCATAATCTAAATGATCAATCTAATAAATATTCATCCCTTATTAACCTTAAACTGTCCATCCACACCCTAAATCAACATATCACATCATTTAAATTAACATACAATTAAATTCAAGTTATCGAACTAACCTTTATAAGTCAATATCACTAATAATTGAATCGATAATCTTTTTGAAATCAAAAACATAAATTTTCACATTCTCACCAAGGATTCACTCAATGCACTCAGAGTGTTTAGGGTGAAAAGTGAAAGAACTCTTAAATGAATGCATAGAAGAATTTTTAACCATAAACTTGAAATAAATCATATCTCCACCACTTATAATTAAACTAGAAACAAAAATCAAAAGGTCTAGTTACAAGAATTTAATGGGGCTTAGGTAAGGTATGATAAGGATAATAGAAAGGGTGATAAAATTGAATTTACAAGAAACAAAATCATACGAAACTTAGTTCTTCACAATATATGTCCCTCATATTTTAAGTCCATTGGTGTTGTAACTTTAAAACATTTTTTTGTAATAAAAATTATTATGCTCCCAACACACACACACACACACACACACACACACACACACACACATATTTCAAGCATTCGTTATGCACCAACAATTAAAGAAATATTGGACCTTTTCAAATTTCAAGTTTTAAGTAATCAAGTAAATGTAAATAATCATTAGGATTCAAAATAATAAAAAGGCTTCAAGAAAGATATGGTAAAGGTTAATAATGTGTTTATCATCAATGAAAAGCGTAAGTCTCAAAATTGGTTACTCTTAAGGGATAAAATATGGTGACATAATTATCAATAAAATAGGCTAAATAAAGGTTCAATCTAAATGCCTTTTTCATTTCAATATTTCTAATTTAACAAATGTGGTCTCAATATGAATAATACAAACAAGTTCTAGAATTATCTAACTATGCATGGTAACACACATAAAAGATAACATAGCTTAATTAATGATTTATTAGCTCTTAGGCACAAAAGCTCGTAAAAAGGTCTTATATGTATAAATAATATGCAATTTTCATTCAAATTAATTATCTCAATGACTATTAACAATATGACATAGAAAAGCAAGTTTATTATAACTTTTATCCTTTTGCATACTAATTCAATTCAATAACCAATAATGATCTAAAGTATTTTAGACAGATTTTAACTAATTCAGGATATCAATTAATACATGGACATCTGATCTTTGGCCCATCCATATATGCAGGTTGAGAACATGCATAATTCAGAAATACTTCAACTCCCTCAACAAATTCAGGATTAATGAAACCATCACGTGATATTCGTCGATACATCCAAGATCTATCAACAAAACTCATTTCTGCAAAATTGTTCATTTAAATCAAT
>JANQBM010000007.1:16331139-16346221 GCA_025594535.1 Erythroxylum domingense | reverse complement strand
ACAGATTGTCACTAAAGATAACTTAGAATATAGTGATAGATAGTCACTAAAAAATGCCAATGTGGCATTTTTTGCAATGTGCTGTCATAATAAATGTCACATAAATACTTCTAGTAACAGACTGTTACCAAACATCTATTATTTTGGTGCCAACGTATAATGACACCAAATTTTGCGTTCTTGTTGCAACACTAACTAGTGACAGAATGTGGCTACATATCTATTATAGTGACGGTTCATTGTAACATCTCAATAAGTCATATGGTCGAAATACAAATTTATTATCCTCGCAACAAGCTGTCGCAAAAGCTTAATATTTAGTAACGATGCATTACAAAAAAATGCTAATAGCAACACACATTAAAGGTATTGCTAAGATTTTCGTTGCAATAGCCATGTTGTTTTGTAGTGCTCTTCTAAACTTTATCTATCCATAGGGGTGATTAGTCCTCAGATCATTTCTGACTCACTTTTGAACTTTCCAAAGATGGTGTCTATCTTTTTTAAGTTGAAATTTAGGAAAAAAAAAACATTTATCTTCCCCAATTTGTCTATTAAGAATAAGTAGGGCAACTATATTCTCTGCCTAGTGAAATAAGTGAGGAGGCGAAGGATAAGAAGGTTATGAAAAAAGGTTAGCTGTGATAGGGAAAGTAGGCTTGATGATAGTGATATTATCGTTATAGCTCACAATTTGCTTTTTCTTCTTCCTAGAATGTGTAGCCAACAAGTCTTTCCCCTTAATCGTCTTTTTCCTTGTGATCTGCTTATTTATATTCATGATTATGATAAAGACAATAAGGATGCTAGCATAATGTTTGAAAACATTAAATGATAAAGAATTATAAAAAAGATGCTCCTCTATATCAAAAAACTATGGCACGATTAGACTTTGATTATGTAATAAGGTCTTTTAAGCAGAAGAGGGTTGGTGAGATTTACAAGTTTATAGGATAGGAACTTTAGGGATATATCATCCGTATTCCATAGGAAAATCTCTCATCTAAACTTCTCTATCCTTAAAGTTTTTCAAGTATGTTGGGTTTGACAAGAAGATGAACTTCTCCTTCAAATAAACCATTCACAACCACCAATAATTAACACACGGTTATGATACTTAAGATATACCACTCATTTTGTGTGCCCATGTTATATGACAGGTAATGATGAACATAGTGACAAAAAACTAGGAATATAGATGGAATTAGTAAAAAATCAAGCTTGTTGTTTCTAATATTTTGGGATAAAGAGGGAACCGAAGTCTATATTTGAAGGTATCATAGTAAAATCCCAGCTCTCCAAGTATAGGATAATGAATTTGCTCTTTGTCATTTAGAAATTTGAGTGAGATAACCTCAAAGATCCAAAACTTCTCCCTCATTTTCTTAGATTCATCCATGCATAATTTGTTAGGATATAAGCATGCTTTAATAAATTCTCCAAAGTCTCCATTAATGCAATTCAATGAAAAGTTTTATAGGTAAAGCCTCTTACCAGACTTAACTAAACTATATTCATACGATACTCTAAATGGAGGGGTGATCACTATAGATAACATAAAAATTGTTTATGTAGACCTATTGGATACAAAGCTATAGATCCTATAATTCAATATTATTGGACCTATATCACTAAAGAAATATAAGCTAGAACTACTAGAGCTATTGCCTTCGCTTTTTGAAAAAGACTAAAGACACATTATATACGTTTAATAAGTTTGCAAATCAAACCTAAGTAGTTGATTTGTAAACGTTCTTTAGCTTCCGAGCTTTAGGTCCATATAAGAGAACTAATTATCTTAAAAAGTGTAAGTTCAATTTAATATAGGATTCATCCATGTTAGGAAATAGATTCATATTCAAAAATCAAACTATTTATCTAGTAAAGATTGGATCTAACTTTACTAAAGATAGTTAGAGTCTAACCACACTTTAAGAATGACTTCTTATAAAAGAGAGACTTCTCAAGTTAAGTTTTCATAACCGTTACCATTAAGCTCAACTAGATACTGCTCTACATACTTAACACTCTTTAGCTTTACTAACTTAAGTGTCAAATATGTCTTTTTTAGAACACCCCTAGTCTTTTAGTAGTTGTTTGTACATCCCTCCAAACTTAAGATTAACTCAATAAATCTATCATAAATTTAGACTACATTAAAGATGTAGATCAATAACTGGTTCAAATTATTACTTCCTTGAGGGTTTATGTACAAGGCAATTATTTATTATTATTAGTATAAATGGGAATAACCAAATGTTCTCAATTGCTTGAGGTGTAGTTGATGTTGAATACAAAGAGACGTGAAAATGGTTCTTGGAGTTAATAAATTTGGATTTTAAAATTAGAGATGGTGAAAGGAAAAATAATTATCTTTTACATGTAAAAGGTTATTTTTTTAAAAAATTTAAATATTGTTTAACTTTAAATATTATTTTTTTGGAGTTGTAAAATTGAGAAATCTGATGAATATGTAAACAGGGTTATATTTTCTTCAGTTAGGCCTTTGCTTGGTATTTGCTTAAACTTTGCTAATGAAACTGCTTAGTTTCTCTATTGTTTACTTATACAAACTTCCATGTTTATAGATGTGTAGCATATAAGCATTTAACTTTCCATGCATTGCATTCAATTGTATGCATTTTATGTTTATATTTAATTCATTTTTATATTGTATATATGTTATTTAAAAAATATTATATTAACAAGGACTTATAAAGGTTATTAAAAGCATAGGATGTATGTTGGGCACATCTATACTAACTAGAGAGTTAAATGGAGAGGTGATGACTTTAAGATCTAATTCTCGAATGTTGCTTGATCAAAATTCAGTCTACAATTTAACGACTAGTTGTAGAAGTTAAACGAAATTAGATAAGGATGTGTGGAGGCACTATTGGAACATCTAAAAGAGATGCATAACCTCCCTCTCTTTTTTTATACTTATAAATAAGTAATAATTAAAAATAAAGAAGAAAGGGAATATGGGGTAAGTATTTTTTTAGAGCTAAAACCAAAAAAGGATTACATTGACAACATCATATATAAAACCTTCAATTGTTGGATTATAGAAGCAAGATTGAATCAAATCATTAGCATATTAGGACATATAAGAAAAATGATGACGAACAGAATGCATCAAAAGAGGACATTAGCTTCAAATAGAATCATAGCTTTGCTCACAGGATTATGGCTAAGTTGGAAGAGAACAATCAAGACAACGGTAACTGCTAAATTGATTGGAATGTGGTTGATGAGTATAAAGTAGAGTATCGAATAAACAGATTTTATGTGAATTTGCAAGATGAGATTTGTACGTGTAGCCCTTGGGGCTTAAGAGGAATACTCATTTATGATAGTAAATTGAATTTGATTGACTATATTAACAAGTGTTGTAAGGAATAACTTCTGTAGACATATAAGTACTCCCTCTGGACTTTAGATGGCGAATGATTTTAGTCATCATATGAAGTTACTTAAGCTCCCATACTAAAGAGTATGTTGACCACCAATAAAAAAGTAGGAAGAAAGAAAGGTTTATATAATTAAAGACATGATAGATGTCTAGGTATGGGAGGCTTATGAGATAAATTAAGTGTGGCATTCAAAGACAAAACCAAAGAGAGTGTAAAGAAAGGTTTGTCATTTTGGTTCTAATTATGAATATTACATAATTCATAGTTTTCTTTAACATATTATTCATCAAGTAATAAAGCAATATAGAAGAGGCACTATTTAAAATAATTAACAAAGATAACAAGTAGAGAAATAATCACCTAAAGCATACAAATACAAAAAACAATCACCCAAACTAGAAAGTTGAAGAAATTCATAACAAACAGCTTGTAGGTAGAGATAGAGGGAAAAGATCATAAACAAATAATCAAATAGGACCAAATGTAAATGCAAATCAAATAAAACAAGTAAGTGGAAGATGAAATGAAAGAGTATCGGTAGAGGTAGATAAAGAGGTGGGGGAAGAGGCACTACAATGACATAATTAATCCAATAAAATATCATGTAAGTGTTATATGGTTTACCACTTTAACTAGTAATTATAAAAATTATGTATAAATACATAAATGCATATATGTATACAATATTTTTATAATTAGAAAAATTATATAAATTGACTTACAATGTAATATCCTAGTTCAATTGTTATACTGTGTAATGTGTTGTACATGCATTTTATAGAGTATGCTTTATTTATGATGTACTAGAGTAATTTAAGTGTTTAAATGTATTATCGAGGTTATAACAGAGATCACCGATAGGCTAGAGACGATTCTGAACTCGACCGAAAATTTCTTGAAAATTTTCCTAAAACTCTGAAAAGCTACAGAATGAGTTCGAACGAGCTTTAAAAGCTCCGAAATGTGCTTTGGAGATTTAGGTGATACTTTTGAATGAAATCCGGACGATTTTAATGACATTTAATGATTTCTGGATTCAATCTGAAAATTCTTCCGGGCAACCGACAAGTCACCGAATAATTTCAAATACAATGAAAAGCTCTAAAATTAGGATTAGAGTCCATAGAAACTAAAACGAGTCAAAACGGAGTTTTTTTAATAGAATTCGAATAATCCAAAATTTTGGACTAAAATGCCTTTTTGGAAAATAATGAGTATTGATGATTTTAAACGAATTCAAAATTTTTAAAAGCATCTAATCAATAAGTATTGACCCTAATTATAGTATTTCATGGTCAATTGAAAATAAGACGGTTGTGGAATGTTTTTGGGGTTTAATTCAATTAGTTGGTGTATTAAACTCATTAAGGGCAATTTGGTCTTTTTGTATAAAATGGTGTAAGTGGATTAGTGAGTCACACCTAATGACCAATTAGAAGCTTTATTAAGGGTTAAGCATGATTAATTGAATGGTGATGAGTCAATAAAAAAATGACCAATTAGAAGATGTCATATGTAATGCACTAAAAGATATTAAAGGAGTAAAGTAAGACCAATTGCTTCCTTCTTTCAACATATACATGATAGTTAAACAAAAGAAGAAAAAGAAGAGAAGAAAGAGTGAAGTTTCGGCCAAGGAGAGAATAAGGAGGGTGCAACTAATTTTTGATGGGTTTTGGAGCATGAATTGAAGAGAGTTTGATCAAGATTAAGTGTTCTTTACTTGTCCAAAAGATTGAAAGAAAGTGGTAAGTTCCCTAACCTAAATTTCTAGCTTTGGGGCTTGTGAGTGGGATAGATTCATGTAAGATAAATAATTCTTTTTTACTTTCCATAGAGTAGGTAATAAGTTTGGAAGCATTTAAGAGTTAAATATGACAAGACAAAGAGTTATGTTTACTAAAATTTTGTCTTTGATTCTCGATTCACTAACCAGCCTCATTGTTTTAGCCATAAATCAGCCTAAATACGTCCAAATTGAGTGATCCAAATTGGATATGAAACCTAAGACATAGTATTAAAAATCTCTAGAATAAACATAGACCTAATTCAGGATTAATGATATTGAAGTTTGAGATTGAAAATGATAACCTGATATTGACCCTGTGTTGAAACAAATTGTGATATTTGATATATTTTCATGATTTAGAAGTTTAAATGGCATGATTTTTGATGATATGGAAACTAGAAACTTAGGCGAACAAGTGTGTAGAAGATCTCAAAGCCTAATTTGAACATTTGCTATGTGAAAAGTAAGGAAAAAATGAAGGTATAGATTTTGGACATAGGTCATGATCGTGACTCATCATGATGATCATGATATGGTGAATTAAATAAGTTGAGATTATTTTTTGAAGAAATTAGTAAGTTCGAATGGTTAAAATATGATATTTAAGTGACTTTTGAAGTTATATTAGGAAACAGAGACCAATAGGTTAGCTTACAGAAGTAACCAGAAATACAATTAGCATGCGTGTTACATGTTACAAATCTCGAATTAGGTTAAACCGAATATATAGTTTTAATATCTTATTTCCTAATTTGGAAATAAATGCCTAAGTGAAATGCACTTTATGTAAGTAAAGTAGAGGCACAAAACGCGTGAGTGTGCTTGGAGGTAAGTTCGCAAAGTTGTGATTGGATTTTTTGTTTTATATGACTAAATTCTTTACAAAAGAATTAATAGCATGTGAATGTATTTTAGTTGTTTTATACCACTAAATTCTTTGTAAAAGAATTAATGACTTGTGATTGTTCTTTAAATTGATTTTGTGAAAATGGTTTTCATTTGATCATGAAATGAATATTTACGCTAAGTTTTATACAAATGATATTTTACAAATGAATATTGCCAGCATAAATGTATGCTTTAGCAATATATGAGTTTTAATTTTATATGATTGGGAGTTGCATTGAAATAATTCAATTATGAATCCTCCTATACTTGATTTAGAAAAGATGAGTCATAAATGTAAGAGTTGCTTTTGACTATATTACATCACTAAGCTTTATACATGTTATTATACTGGTATATTTATGGCGGTTAACCTATTACGGGTAAGTAATGTAAAACCAGCTCCATAAAAAGTGGTTAACCAGTTACGGGTAAGCGATGTAAAACCAGCTCTGTGACTTATTACTGGTAAGCAATGTAGAACCAGCTCTGTAACTATCAGTCTATTGTGGTTAATCTATTATAAGTAAGCGATGCAAAACTAGCTTTGTAACTATTGGTTAACCAATCACAAGTAAACGATGCAGAACTAGCTCCGTGACCTTATGCCTAAGGGTACCATAGTGTAAAGAAGTTTATGGTAGGCTATATCATCTAAGAAGTTCATGACAATAAATAATAATGCCACCATTATTTATTTTTAAAAGTAATTTGGAGGTACAATATGGTACCAATTCTAGTGGTTGACTTATTTGCAATATAAAAGTTTTCAGAAAACTTATTCATTAAGGAAAATGGAAAATAGAAAATGGAAAATGGAAATTCTTATATTATAAGTTTAATTTCAAAAGGCAATTCGAAATAGTAATTTCAAAAAAATGAAGTTGTGTTTTATGACATGTTATTGGATTATCAGATTTTATGATGTACGAGTGGATTGTTATGACAATTATTTTACCACGAGCTTTATGAATGTATGAGAATATTTCAGTTATGCTGTTATAAAAAGTTAACTTTTACTAAACTGATTACACTCACTGAGCTAGTTTAGCTCACCATTATTTTTATGTTTTTAAACAAACCACCCCAGGTATGCATACAAGTGCTGCAGTAATTAGGACTCCACCACAGGATTAATTGTGGTGAGATGGTGTATGAAACATTAGAAGTGTTTTAAAATGTGTTATGCAAAATTTTGAAAATTTTGAAAAGGACAAAATATAGTCGTTGTGTTGTCGAAATTTTTAATAAAATGATTGAGAAAAAGAAAGTGTATCCCATTATTTCCCACGCTTTTAACTTTTAAAGTATTAAAAGTTTTGCCATATATGTCATATCTTTATACTACCAAAGAAAGAATTTACAACCCCCTTCTTGTAAAAAATAAATGTATTGTTTCAATGTTAATTCTAGCATATTAATAGATCACCTCCTACTAACTTAACTCAAGTTGAGAACAACCACAATATCTTTCATTAGAGTTTTCAATAGTCCATATGGTCATCAATGAACTCCTTGCTCCTTATTGAAAAAATAAGATTTCACCATTAATTTGCTTCCACTCAGACTCCTTCTTAACGATATTGATGATTTCATATTTTTCATCATATTTTTAAAAATATATAGTTAATAAATGAAATTAAACATTCATTGTTAATTTACCTAAATTATTTAGTCTAATAATAATAGTTAACTAATACCATCATTAGTTATATCTTTTAGTGAGACAAATGAATAAATGATATTAAAAATATCACTTGACATTTAAAGGAAAGTAAATAAAATCATTAAATACTACATTATATGAAAGCCTTAATTTAGAATACCATAATATGAAAATTCACTCGCTTGTAATAAACAAATAGTTGGAGTTATTACCTACATTGAACTCTTGCAGATAGATTCATAACAAATGACCATTATCTAATTGAAGAACGAGATTTTCTCCTAAAATCAACTAAGAAAAGAAGCTCAATTTAGGGAAAAATCTTGCTTCTTACACTTGAATATGATAGATAATGCAATTTTGCCCTAAATAAACATTAATTAACATTTTCATACATTTAAAATGGCCCATATAGCTTATTGCCAATATCAAGGGGTTCGAAGGTGATCTTTTTAAAGTTTAAGGGGTGAATTGATTAAAAAATAAAGTTTAAAAGGATATGTGCTTGATAGATGGATATTTGACCATATTTATACCTCATATTTGAGGCATTTTTGTTTGATATTTTATACTTTTAGTGTATCTTTGATACTTAATGCCTTCTAAGAGTGTATACGTATTATAATTGCCTTCACAAACTTAAAGGAGAAGAATTTGAATAAAAACAATGCATAAAACGAAGATTCAACGCACAGAAGGGATGCACGACTGTGCATCTGCCCGTGTACTTCTCCCAGGCTGTGTAGTTTCACAATTTTGAAAGAATTTGGTGATGTACAGTCTGATGCACGATTGTACACAAGACTATGCATCGACCAAAACCTTAGAATTTCATACAAAAGAACATGAACGAAGACTTGAAGAGGGAGCAGATGTGAGGATGTGATTTCAGATAAGGAGATTGTTCTCAAAAAGCAATTGTAAGCTAGAGGAGAGGGAAATATGAAGAATTTATCGATAGATCCATTAGAATACAATATCAGACCTCTACATCACAAGAATATTCGATAGAAGACAATCAGGAAGATTTAGAATTATGATTATGTTATTTTCAATTAGTCTTTCTGTTTATATATGTTTGATTTCGTATGCCCCAATGTGTAACTAAATATTTTGTTAATAGTTAGGTTAGATGAACCCTATTTTGATATATTAACATTATTGACTCTTTTATTAATGGAACTGATTGATTGATTTGTTACGATCCAATTACGTGTTAATATATGTTCTAATAGACCCAAGAATATTAGATCATAATCTGATTTTATACGTAGAGATTGAAAAATCCTAGGTTCAAATAGGTCTATTGTAATTGGAAGGAGTTGATTGCAACCCTAGAGATAAGATGACATAAATCCTCTAAAATAAAGTTAAACCTAATAGAGGGATTCACAAATCAGTAAAGCAATCCTACAACTTTAACCTAAGTAATTCGGTTGGAAATCTTAGGATTAGTTGTTAGTAGAATTAAGGTTAGCTATTAGCATACTATAGGAATCTCCACAGTTCAAAAAATCAGTAAAACAACTGAGCAATAAAAGATCAATCTGTTAAGGGTTTAAGGAAAATCGAAACCTAGATACTAATTCTCGATATCGATAATTTCCGAAGTGCTTCCTTGATCTTCTACTCAACTTCATTACCTATTTTATTCTACCTGCTTATTTTTAGTATCTTTTAATTAAAAAATTTAAAATCAATTCGTAAGCTAGATAATAAGAATAAGGTAATTACTAGTGATCACTGTCTTTGTGAGATCGATCCGCACTTGTCGATACTAAATACAACTACGTTGTACACTTAGAATTATTACAATATTGACTAACACATTAAATAAGTAAATATGTGTTCAAAGCACCAACTTTTAGGTGGTTAGATGGCTTTTTTCCCCCTATTTTATTATTTTTTATTTATATAATTAATGCTTTAACATTGTCAAGTCAAAAATCAATTTCATCTCCAAATAATGGCATGTATAATTTAATTAGAATTCATAAACCTGTCTGTTTTATGTTGGCATGTCTCCATAACATGAATCGAATAAAATAAGTGTGATAGAAATAAATTATACCCTCTCAAAATCAATATCGGACTACAAACATACTAGTGATTAACTTAATTAAATGAATGCAATATGGTGCTAAGTGATTTTATTCCTTCGTAATGATTTTTACCATAACGGACCCAATAGTAAATAACAAAAGACATAGAACGGAACGTAGAAGGAAGACAGGAGCCATCGTTATCACACAACAACAGACAACAGTGAAGAATATGATATTTGCAAATTGTTTTATTATTTTCCCGAGTGTTGAGTTTGTACTTCGTAGTTGTAGATAATAATACAGCCTATCAAACCAAAGCAAATCGAAAAGCCTCTTATCATCTCTCCCACCTCCCTGATCTCCAACAAAAGCACCAATAGTTCAACTAATACACTTCTGTGTCGCTCTCTCTTTCTCATGGGTATGATTTGCAAATCTCTTGATGCCATCTCCGTCTCCGATATCGAAGCTCTGGGGATTCCGTCCGCAGCGGCCCAGAAGCTTCACCAAGATGTAACCGAAATCGTCGGTAATTACGGGGCTGCTACTCCGGAGACGTGGACACACATCTCGAAGCGTGTGCTTACGCCAGACCTCCCTTTCTCCCTCCATCAAATGATGTACTATGGCTGCTTCAAAGACTTCGGGCCTGATCCTCCCACCTGGTCGCCCGACCCGTAAGATATTTGTTCCCATTACATATATTCATTGCTTATTTAGAGCATGCATTGCTACTGCCACTTGCCAAGACCAAGATTAGACTCACTGGAGTTGCTGCGAAACGTACCGTTTGGTGCCTCTCCTTTTTATTTGATTAAGCGGTCGGTTGACTCTCTTCCCCACCACCCGCTTTTGTTTTTTATAAAACGAATATTAACTATTAAATTAAAATTGTATCTATTGATGGTATCATAATAATTAAAAAAAAGTATTTTTAAAATCTCTTTTATATATGGTTCAAATTGAAAACTTGTTAGCATTGATATCTAATGCCAAAGCATGAAATTGATTTGCAAGAAACAATACGAGAATCTTTTCCTTTCTTATAATTCTCTAGAACAAATCGGAATTTCTACAGACCTTATGATTCTTGTTAGTATTTCTTTATAAATGATTTGTACTTTGTTGAGTTGACCATGCATGAATAATTTGGTATCATGTTTACTGTTTGTATTTTTGTTAAATAATTTGTACATATCAAGTCATATAAGCATGAATAATCTGATATGTTGTTACATCTAGTTTTTTCGTAGTTCATGATTTATACTTCTTAAGATCTACTAATTAACTCCTCTATTTGCACTTGGATGTACGACCTATTATTTGGATAATTAAGAAAGCTATTTGTTTTATAATCATGTGCAACACTTGAAGATAAAATGGTGTGTACATTTAGTTTTTGGGTTTTCTGCATTTGTGTTATGATTGTTATGAAGATAGCTTTTCATTTTTTTAATTATTAATGCTGCTTGGTGCATGGTTAGGGAGAGCGCAAGGTTTACAAACATTGGCCAGCTTTTGGAGAGAAATGGTAATGAGTTTCTAGGTTCTAGATACAAAGACCCCATAACAAACTTCTCAGATTTTCAAGAGTTCTCTGTCTTGAGCCCTGAGGTAAGACTTCTTCATGTATCCTTTCAGAACTCTTGAAAAGGAAAATGTCTCAACATTTCCGTCATGTCATTTTATGATTGTCTAATTATTTTTGTTTCTCTTTATTTGTTAGGTCTATTGGAAAACTGTATTGGACGAATTATGCATTTCATTTTCAGTACCTCCAGAATGTATTTTCCGTGATAATCTGTCTACCCCAGGTGGCCATTGGCTGCCTGGAGCATATTTGAATCCTGCAAAGAACTGCATGAACTTGAATTCTAAGAGAACTTTGAATGATGTTGTAATAAAATGGCGTGATGAAGGAAATGATGATCAGCCTGTAAGCAGCATGACACTCCAGGAATTGCGCACAGAGGTTTGGTATGTTACTTTTACCCTATAGCCATTTTCTTATAATTGCTTCCACTCAGCAAAATTTTCTGATGCCATAAGTTGATTCAAATTCAAGGGATGAACACTTTTAGCAGACGTTTGTACTCAGATATTCCCACAATCAATGGAGGGGTTTAAGTAGGTCTGCTTATTGTTTTATTATGTTGATATTCCATTCCTAGCCATCATCTTATGCTAAAGCTTATGGAGTAAACATGACATAATCCATAATAGGAAAGAGATAAAAGCATTGCATTTCTTAGATCTTGTTTTAGTTTGAATTACAACTTAGTGGATGTGAGTTGTACTAAGAAATTTTCTTTTCATTACTACTTGAGACCAGTGGCTAAGGAGAATCAAATTGTTGCCATCAATTCCTAGGAGCTGAGTTCAGTAATACTGGGCCATTAGCTTAGATGGCTTGCTACTGACATTTTGTTTAGTGCAACACTTGATTGTGATTGGATACAACTCACTGAAATATGTTCTATTAAATCGTTTGCCTAAAGACCATAATTTCTAAACAATTATTTGAAGGGTGACCACAGTTTAGATTTTAAATTGGGTGATGCAATTAATTTTGAGGACTTCTGGGTTTCTAGCAAGTAGCAAAGCCACTGTGTAATGGCTTCTATTAATTTGTTTTGAATGTTTGTTTACTTGTATTTGCTTTTTTTAGCAGTTGACATCTATGAATTAATATTCTTCTGCACTATATCCTTTTAGGTTGGTTGCACACGCACTAAATGAACTATGTTTGGATAGAGGATCTTCAATTGCAGTTGACATGCCAATGACTGTCAAGTCTGTAGTTATCTACCTTGCTATTGTTCTGGCAGGATATGTTGTTGTATCTATTGCTGATAGTTTTGCTCCAGCTGAAATATCAACAAGGCTTACAATTTCAAAGGCCAAGGCTATATTTACACAGGTTATATTTATTTCTCATGTAGATTCATTATGTACTCAAACCACGGCTTGGAGTTCTTTTTACTATCTTCTCTATAAGTTTAGAAAGAGAAATGAATCAGTCAGTTATTAGTGAGCACTACCTTAAGGTGGGCACATAGATGTAAATGGAGGCTTTCTTTTTCAAATCTTTGTTATATTTTAAAAAAGAGCATCTTGGATCCAACCTTTAAGGTGATTTTTCCGATTGACTTTTTATCGATAAGATGTATTCAGAAAATGTTCATTACTGAAGCATCTTATATTGACTGTTCATGTCCAGGATCTTATATTTCGTGGTGATAAAAGTATTCCCTTGTATAGGTGAAATTCTCACTTGCTTGGCTGCTCTATTTGTCAACCCTCCTCATTCTTGAACCTAAGTTTGTGCTAATTTATCTCACAATGTACTCTTAAATCCTACAGTAGAGTTGTGGATGCTGTGGCACCTACGGCAATTGTTGTTCCAGCCAAAGGTTCTAGCCTGAGCATTAAGTTGCGTGATGGTGACATTTCTTGGCATGATTTTGTAGACAGAGTAAAGAATTTAAGGTATAGATTTTATCTTAAAGGTGTAGGATCAACCTGATTCATGATCCTGTCTTATATGTATTCCTTTTGTTCAACTGTTCTTAACTTTCAATAAAATTTGAAGAACATTTATGTGTTCTTGATCTTCAGAATATATATGTAGCTATTCAGTTTGTGTGGATTGCATTTCACTTTAACCATTATGACAATCTCTTGACATGTGTAATGAGCTGATTGTGATTCAGTATAGAGGATAAAGGGGTTCGTTTGTTATCCCCTGTTGTTTTATATTAATCATAGTCTATGATAACAACTTCATAATGCACTTTCTTGGGGCAGTCGTTCAGGAAATTACATGTGAGTTTGATGAATGAACTCTTTGGTTCGAAGTTAGTCTTTCTGAAGCCTTCACAATGCTAATGTTTTCTGGAAAGTACAATGCTAATTTGTTTTTGGAAAGTACAATGCTAATTTTCTTGCCATTGAAAACTTGCAGAGGAAATGAATTTGCTGCTGTAGAGCAACCAGTGGAAGGATTTACAAACATCCTTTTCTCATCTGGAACTACAGGTAGCTTAAGGATTGAGAATTATGCTCATGGGCTTTCTTGATTTCAGTACATCTTGGACTAAGCTTAAGACATTTAATTATTATTCAACCGCCATCAGACTAAATTCAAAATAACTTAGGAAATTCTGCTAAGAAAAACTTCTTTTCCTTTTTCATTTTTGGCTTAACTGTGTAACTGTTAATTTCTCTTTAAACTAAAAAGGATATTATTTCAAAATTCAGATCTCAGATTCAATCTGCACTGTTGTGGAGCTCTGAATGAAGTTATGGCTACTGATATTAGTAAAAACATCCAGATCTGTAAGATTAGGTTTGTGACTCCTGATATTTTACCCACTCGGGATATATTGAAAGGATTAAAAGCTAAGTAAACTATTGAGCATGAGTAAGTTAACTCAATAATCAGAGAGAATGGTGTATGTCGTCAGGTCTAACTGAAAATATTTTCTGGTGTAGGGGAGCCAAAAGCAATTCCTTGGACCAACATTACTCCTTTCAAGGCTGCTGCAGATGCATGGTGTCACATGGACATTAGAAAAGGTGATGTTGTTGCTTGGCCTACTAACCTTGGTTGGATGATGGGTCCTTGGTTAGTATATGCTGCATTGTTGAATGGGGCTTCAATTGCGTTATATAATGGATCCCCCCTTGGACATGGCTTTGCCAGATTTGTACAGGTCCGTATTCTACTCCCATTTCTGACGTTTAATATTATTTGCGCCTGTATTTTTCATTGTATGGCTAGTTTAACCGTGTGAAACAAAGAAACTTATATCTCTCATTTCCATTAGTTCCAATTATCTTAACCTATTAATCTTGTACTCATACCGGTTGTCATAAGGGAAAAGTTTGTGGATGTGCTGTTAGAAAACAACTGTTAATGTCATCTTAGGCATATGATTAAGGATCCAATATCTTTTTATTGTACTTCAGTTAAGCTTCCATCAAGTGTATTGTGTTGTGGGCCCAACAACTTAGGTTATCAAGTCTGCAGCCACTTTTTGGTTTTTCCCATTTTCTCTCTATTGAACTTGTTTTGCCATCCTTTACTTTGAGCATAACATTCCATGCCTGTATTGTTTATTTTTATCTTCAAAATCTATTGCTTTGACAAGATGCCTTGTAAACTAGATTTCCCTCTTGTGAAATTTTCTTTTTGGGCAAGCTGATAGGACCCGTAATCCCAATCTCAATAGACAGATTCCATATTCAGTAAAATAAGGTCCTTACAGTGAGGAGAATT
>JANQBM010000007.1:16302630-16331039 GCA_025594535.1 Erythroxylum domingense | reverse complement strand
TTTTCCTCTATTTCTTCAACCTTTGATTCCATCCGTTTTCCAGCAACCTGATTTCTGGTCTGCATTCAAGATCGTTGCTCTGATACCAGATGATAGGACCCGTAATCCCAATCTCAATAGACAGATTCCATATTCAGTAAAATAAGGTCCTTACAGTGAGGAGAATTAGAGAGTCTCCTATTCTCTCCTGAAAGAAAAAAATGCCAGTACAACTTTCTTACCCTTTTCTAACAGAAAGCTCCTATTTATTCTCATCTGTCTCCCTCCCAAAGTGTAACAAACTTGTAACAACCCTATATTCTGTTTTCTAGGCCCTAAGTAGCTACCCAGAGCCACCTGTCATCATTTTTTCTTTCCTTACCTTTTGTCGTGTATAGGTAATCTTAATTGGAGGTCTAACACAAGCACAATAGCCAAGGAAACTGCGTGTACACAAATGGGAGGCTATGATGTAAATCTCTCGAATCTGTCAAATAAATTTCTGAAGAAAAGTTTTAAAATAGCTTTTAACAAACATAATGTTCAAGTAAAGGATAGGTAGTAGACTCAGTATGCTAAGTTGAAAATCTTGCAGAAGCTATTATGCATCATTGCTATGTCTTGTCAATTTGTTTTTCTCAAATCTTTGATTAGATATGGATCAGTATTGAGGAAAGGAATTTGAACATTGTTGAGTGCATGAGCAACTTTCATTAAGGCATGACCTTAAACCATAGTTTCCCAAATTGGGCACGTCTGGAACTTCATGTATGATCCTTCTGCAATTTGCTCAGGATGCAAAGGTAACAATGCTTGGTGTGATCCCCAGTATCGTCCGTTCATGGAAAAGTGCAAAGTCCGCATGTGGCTGTGATTGGTCTACTATTCGGTAAGTGTAAGTTATTGTTGCTACTCATGGCATTTTTTTTAATTGACAGTAAAAAACACCATATAAGTCTGACTAGTCCGTTTCTCTTCTTTTTTTGGTTTAAGCTTTTTTTTTTTTAATTTTGTATCAACTGGGGATATGTTTTGTTTTTCTTGCTTCCTGTAGTTGTTTTGGCTCCACTGGTGAAGCATCAAGCGTAGATGAATACTTATGGTTAATGGGAAGGGCTCACTACAAACCTGTGATTGAATATTGTGGAGGTACAGAAATTGGTGGTGGATTTGTCACAGGATCCTTATTGCAGCCTCAATCAGTTGCTGCCTTTAGTACTCCTGCAATGGGTTGCAGCTTGTTTATACTTGGTGGTGACGGTCATCCAATTGTAAGCACAGAAATTCTTTAGAGTGGATCTGAACCATCCAAAAACAAGTATTAAATACAACCGATGTTGGTTGTATATATTTGGTGTATAGCCATATCTCTTTTTCTGTAGCAACTTAAACCTTCGTAGAATTTCCAAATGTTGTCATGGTTAAGCACGGTCAATCACTTTTGTGGTAAAAATCACACTGGTTATACGTGTTTAGCTTTTGATATATCTTGACTTGATATTTTAAAAATATCTTCTTAGCTACCAAAAAGGCTATTTGATTTTTGATTTCAAAATGTGGAATGCCTGTCAAAGTTTACATTGGCATTTAGTCAATTTTTATGTGAGGACTAAAATAATCTACCTGTGTGCTAGTGATTATAGTAAATAATTGATTCAAAACTTTTCATAACTCGTGTCTTCACAGCATGATCCATCATGATGGAGTTTCTCAACCAATTTCACCATGTTTTCTTGCTGCAACTTGATGAATGTCTCAGTCTACTATTTTATTGACTTGGTTTCTACCTCCTAATGCAGCCACAAAATGCACCAGGAATGGGTGAACTAGCACTTGGTCCTGTCATGTTTGGAGCTTCAAATACACTACTGAATGCCAACCATTTTGATGTGTACTTTAAGGGAATGCCTCTTTGTAATGGGAAGGTGAGTGTTCTGAAATGGCCTTATCCAAGGTTAAAGTTCACCAACTTTAGCTTAACCCTTGTGATTTCAATCCATGTAGGTTCTCAGAAGACATGGGGACTTTTTTGAGCGTACTTCTAGAGGATACTATCATGCACATGGTCGTTCAGATGACACTATGAATCTTGGTGGCATCAAGGTAGAGATTGTCTTCATGGATGAAACTCTTTATAAAGCTCTGGCATAAACAGTCAGATAAACCAAAACCCTGTAGAGTGACTTTCCCAGGAATGGATACTTTTCGGAGATCTAATATAAGCCAGGCTCTAGTTTGCAGAGGCAATTGGTTAACTAGTTAAATTGCTTATTTTCCTGTGTTGGAATGTGCTAGTTTCATCCCTGTATGATGTGTGCCTCAAGGAAAAGACAATTACAAATTAAACTTGACGTGCAAATGTCTGTTACTTTTTGTCATCATGTTTAGATGTTGAAGATGTAAGTTGCATGGCACGAGTCAAATATTGGATGTTATGATACTCTTAACAAAGAAAGATGTGGATAAAAAACTTACTAAATGTACTTTATAGATTTGCTAGGATGATTATTAGCATTTAAAGCTTGGGTGCTAGTTATATAAAGCTCCTCTAATCAAATAATGTCTGTTGACCCTTAAGTCTTTCACGTAATTTGAAGTCTAACATACATTGCTAACTTGTTTTGAAGAAAATATATAGCAATTTGTGCGTATTTTGTGCTTATATGTTGTACTTTGTGCTTATGATACAACACAAAACTTAAAAAGTGTTCAATTCATTATTGACCATCTCAAATGCAAGAATTCCGGCTTCCTTGTTAGTCGGCAAGTATTTATAGCTAGATGTGTCCTTGTTTTGGTTGACAGGTGAGTTCCATTGAGATAGAGCGCATCTGTAATGTGGTTCATAGTAGTATCCTGGAGACAGCAGCAATCGGGGTGCCACCTCCTCAGGGTGGTCCTGAGCAATTGGTCATTGCTGTTGTGTTCAAGGATTCTCATGGATCAACTTTAGACTTGGATCAGCTGAGGATGTCTTGCAACTCAGCATTGCAGAAGACGTTAAATCCTTTATTCAGGGTATCCATTGAAATTGCATACTGCACATGGCTGTCTTTCCTTTCAAAATCCCAGACACTTGGAGTCAACATCTTTTGACAATTTTTAAAAATGCAGGTTTCTCAGGTTGTGCCTCTTCCTTCTCTTCCAAGGACGGCATCAAACAAGGTAATGAGAAGGGTCTTGAGACAGCAATTTGCGCAGCAAGAGAGTGCTAAACTTTAGTACGTTCTTGCCTCAATCCCTTCAAGTTTCTCGTTTGTTTCAAGGATCTTCTGTCCCATCAAAGAGAAGATGATTCTTGGGGACAACTTTTATTAATATTGTGGATTCCTTCTTGTACTCTACACATGGATTTCTCAACTTTTATTAATATTGTGGATTCCTTCTTGTCCTCTACACATGGATTTCACGTTCTCCCCACCAATAATATGATTTGTTCATGGGGACAAATTGCTCGATTGAAAATACATGTTGACATCTTTGAATAAAGTTTCCATGAGGTGGAAGCCGCAAACTATATTTCTCTTTATGTGATCCTCTTGATGGAATGCATGTAACTGCGGGTTTATACTCTTCCTGAGGTTCAGGTTCAATATTTCAATATCTCTAGCGCCCTTGATCAAATCACTCGTCTCCAATATGTCTTCTCAAAGTAGAAGGGGAAAAGGAAGGAGCGCCAGAAAAATGTGTGCGCAACAGGATTTGGTCTAATTCAACTACGCGTGAATGGTGTACTGGTGGAGCTCGTTAACCAGGCCTGGCTGAACCCAATATGCACGACACTCTTCAGTATTTGGTCTGTCTACTGCCCGATTCATTAGCTTTCTTTGTAAGTTAAGTAATTTTAAAAAGATTTTTAAAATTTTTACTATAATTTTAAAATTTTTTATAAAAAATCTTCTTTATTTTTATAAAAATTAATAGCAAATTATATGCAACGTGAACAACACACATAAATAAATTAAATGTTACTAACATAATGATTCAAATTGATTCTTAAATTCAGTTTGAACTAATTAACTTGATTCCTACTAATAATTTATCGTAATTATGTTAAATTATTGATTTGAGTTAGATCTAATTGATTTTGGTTAAGATTAAGAATGGAGTTATCAACAACATTTAATTGATATATGTATTATGTTCATGTTATGCATGTTTCATCGCTATTTTCTAATAAAAGTGTAAGAAATAATTAAAAATTACAAAAAATTCAAAATTTTATAAATTTATAAAATTTTTAATTACTTAAATTACACGAAAATTTTTCTTTATTTTACCTCAAAATATAAAATATCAAAACATGTGCATAAAAATTCAAGTTAAATTAGGCATGAAATAAATAATAAATATTATGCATATGCTAAATAATAACTTAAGCTATAATGAGTGTCTTTAATTATAAGTAAAATATTTAATATATCCTAATTTTTATTATAAAATTTAAAAATCATAAACTATAGAAATGTATTATTATTATTATTATTATTATTATTGTTAACAACAATTGAATTCTTACACATATCTTTTTACCATATAACAATTAAATTATGTTAGTATCTTTATTTGAAGTAGGATATTAGTAAATACATTTCAAAAACTCATAATATCTTAATACTTTGCTTAATAATTTAGTCAAAAAAACATAGTATTGATCTGAATAGAATTACATGAAATGGGCAACTTGAGTTACATGAATGTTAATGAGGTTGTTTAGAGGGTTAGACTAGGCAAGCCTTTGTTTAAAGATTAATATAAAGATGGGCCAAAACTGGTAAGCTTTAAGGGGAAAAAAACTGGTAAAGTTCATTCATATTTTAGAAAATGTTAGGGGTCAAATCAAATAACAAACAAGATCAGGAACTTATTTGCAAACTTCTCATCCTCTACTAAATGAACAAAATTTAGAGAGCCGTCCTCTCCTTGTTCCCTGCTTCGTTTTCTATCAGCCGCCCTAGCTGACAGTAACGGTAGAAGGATTGATCGGTAGGGGCAGACATCGTAAAATCATCTTCCCATCAGCAATTAGCGATTTGCTTACGAAAGTGGAAGTCGGTGATTATTGAGTCAATATAATGTCTTCCCTCCTCCTCTCCAGTCCTACTACTTCCTCCTCTCTTGCCCTCACCCATAAACTGTAAGCCCTATCTTTCTCTCTGTCTTTCTGAAGTGGGTTTTGTTCTCGTTTTGTATGCCTGCCCGTTGTCTGCTTTGAATTAGCGTTTATCTGGGACTTGTTAATTTCCAGATTTTGTGATTTGGGTCTTGACTTCTGTTACTTCTTCATTTACTGTGACTAATTTTGGGGTTTTTGTGGCGTAGCGATAAGTCTCTGTTTAATGCGCAAAAGGAGGTAACTTTTTCCATCCCGATTCCGAGCAGATACAAAAGACGAAACCTTTGTACTGTGAAATGTGCTACAGCTGCGCCTTATGAAGGTATTTCTTTCTTTATTGCTATGTTTGGCGTTTTTATTTTCTGTTTTTTTTATTACGATAACGATGTGATTATTTGAGCAATTCATTTGAAATGTCAAGGTCCGTTTTCTTATAGGTGAGGGGTTCAAATCCAGGATATTATCATTTTAAACAAATTAGTTTGCTCTCCTTCTAAGATGTGCCCATTTAGTTGTCTGGTTCAGATTAAGGAACGATTTAAAGAGAAGGTCTGAAATTGCTCCCTTATATTACTCCCTTATATTGGTAATATCTTGTGCTTACATGGATTAAAAGAAGTTTGCTTTCTGTTTTGTTATCGGGAAGGGTGGGGGTTTATGGTACTAGTCGAGGGATTGTGATAATTGATAAAAAGTTGGTATGCATGGAGAGAGGGCCTTATTTCAGGGGTAAAGGAGAACTATCCTCCCTAGAACCTTTTGGTGTATAGGCATTTTGTATTTGATGGTAATTGAAGATATTCAAAAACAAACTCAAGCTGTCATCACAAAAGATATGTGATTATTTAGTTTTGCTTTTGACTAGAATTTTTTAATAATATGTATATTCTTGAGCTCTCATGTAGCGAGCATACTTGCTCACGTAGTGTTATAAGTATTCTCCTCATGGTGCATGGGCAATTTTGTGAAGAAACAAGACTAAAGTGATGTATATAATATGTTAAATGCATGGAACTTCAGATAAATAGACTAGGCGTTCAGTGTGAGCTGTGCACTGTTGTTGATATTTGCCATGCTCTAGAGTACTTGAAGTTGAGACTTCTCATTCGACATTCTTGCCATTGCTATTTATCTTTAGAAGGCCAATGCTTGTATGTTTAGGAAGTTTTCATTACTCTTTACTGCTGACAGTCACACCATTACCCATGTTGGCATATTATACCGGCAAATTGTGACGTCTTGATTATGTTGCTTTTATTACTAAGTATTTCATGGATTGCAATTCCACAAGTAATGTCAATGTACATTAATGCAATAAGCCATATGCACAGCCAGAGGATTTGTTTGCAAGCATTGAAGGCAATTTCACTCTGAATGTATGCCGTATTGCAATATATTATTGATCAATAAACTCTTTCTCCCTAACTTTTGTTTTCCAATTCCATCACTGAAAAAAAATCAGAAAGTTGCGGGTTGACGCCTGAAAATTGATTGGAAAAGGAAGGTGTAATTGTTGGTTCATTGCTAATTTACATATATTTTCTAATGTTATGTGCTGTTAAATGTGTTTTATCTGTAATTAATTCCTATTGTTCATCACCTCTTCCTATTCTATGATAATTGTGTTAAATTTAGCATCTTGTTTCGTTTCCTTTTTCTGTAGGTAATGTCCCAAAATTTCCCCGAATTAATGTTTGGGATCCTTATAAGCGTCTTGGGGTTAGTCCTTATGCTTCGGAGGAAGAAATTTGGGGGGCACGCAATTTTCTCTTGCAACAGTATGCTGGAAATGAGAGAAGTGAAGAATCAGTAGAAGCTGCCTTTGAGAAATTGCTAATGACTAGTTTTAGGGAAAGAAAGAAAGCAAAAATTAATTTGAAAACCAGGTTAAAGAAAAAGGTGGAGGAATCTCCACCTTGGTTTAAGAATTTACTCAATTTTGTGGAACTTCCTCCAGTTGAAATTATCTTCAGAAGGTTGTTTCTCTTTGCATTCATGGGTGGCTGGAGTATCATGAATTCTGCAGAAGGTGGACCTGCTTTTCAGGTTTGTTCTGTAGATCCGATCTTAATAATTATACACCTTTTTCCCATTTTACTTCACTGTTCAGTATGTTTGTGTGAAGCACGCTGGCCTTTGTTATCCTGAAAACTTAGAATTCTGGCCTTGCATCTGGTAGATATCCACAAATCGTGAAGTTTATATTATAGCACATTATGCAGTAGCTGTCACTTGGTTTAGGGATCTAAAGAATGAAGAGAATGAAATGTGAAATTATAGATCTTATGGTGATGTGACTGAGATGGCTTCTCTTTTTTTTGCTTTTTTCTGTCTTATTCAGCTGCTGTAGCTCTTTAATACACACATTGCACTTGGGTTTTCCATCCAGTAACTCTGATGAAATTCAAACCTGATTCTGAATAGCAGTATGCTACATGACCTTGAATGTTGAGTGATAAGTCTGATGCTAAGATTTCAAAGAATCAAGGTCCAGGCACTTGATTATTGCCAATTTGCTATTGTTTCTAATTTGTGAATATAAATAGTAGTCTTGCACAGTTTTTTTTTTTTTTTTTTTTGCATTTTTTAGATGCCTTTAGCTGCAAACCAATGATGTAATAGTGAGCCTTACTTGGACAAGTATGTATTATGTCCTCATCATAATGTTTGGTATTTAAAGTTGGTTCTTTAATGACTGGCTGTAGAATCTTTGATATGTATATATGTGAGTAGCAATACAACTTGTTCAATATTTTTTCTTTAAAGAAATCACGTGGGCAACACAACACAGATAAGAATGTTTTCTTTTCATTACACTGGAGCAAGAGATTTAATCCAGCTGCTTTCTTTTGACATTTCTTATCGGTAAATTGACTGATAGAAGTTGAATGCTATTTCATTGTGCCACCATAAGACTTAGCCAGAGTGACTTAAAGTTGTAGGTATGGATTCTTAACTAGAGTTATAAGAGTTTTGATCAAAGTGAAATCCACCATGCATAAGTCATCTGGAGTGGCCACGTTCCTTATCTGGTTTCTATAATATAATCGGATGACATTGTGGTTAATTGTTTCAGAAATCTAATTGAAAACTAAGTGGTTGTAATGGGAAAAGTTAATGAAATTTCATATTACAGTAAAATTCTTGATAAGTTGGCACCAGTTTCTGTTGAAGGCATGAGGAGTAAGGGTGATTTTTAGAGCAATAGCAGTTTTTATACCTTATTTGTGTCTTTCAAAACCAATAAAGCGGTTTTTCTTATACATAGTTGACAATTTTATAAACTGTTCTCAACAGTTGGTTTAGATGTTCTTTTGTTATGGTTAATGTTTGAAAATGGATGTGGTGGTGACGAAGTATAGAAAAATCTACATTAGAAGAAGTGCAAGAAATTAAAATGACAGTGGATGATTCCATCAAGGGCATTATTAGATCTTTCTGATTATTTGGTTAAAATAGAGCAGGTGTAGTTCGCAGAAGCTGATTGTGTTGTTAGTATTGCTTATCCTGTTGTAAGTATTCATATGTGTCTCTGGTATGGGAGATGGAATGTCTCTAGACTCTCTTCAATATGAACCCTGTCAATTCCCAATTTCTAATAAAAGTTTGCTACAAATAATAAGCTAATTTAGGGAAGCCTCATCTAATGCTATTTGGATTGTAACATTTGGTTGTTTGTATATGCTTTTGTTTGTAGACATACATTGTATTTGCTTCTGTTATAGAAGTTCAAGGTAGAGGCTGGCCTTTCAGAAGTAAGTAGTGGTGCAACGGAGTGTTTTGAGGACTGCGCTTTGAGTTGTTTCCTACTTAGTTTAAGTAGACAACTTTAATTTGTTAATTAAGCTGTGTGATATTAGTAGCATTGGGAGGGCTTTTGGTTCATTCAAATGCCACCCTTTTCTTTCGCAAGTATAATGTAATTAGCGTGCAATGTTGGCTCCTCATTTTTCTTGTGCCCCATAATAGTTGTTATTAGATTATCCACATGGATAACTGGGTTCTGTGCATTCAGCTGTAGCCATTGCAACACCCTGTTGTTATCCATATAACAAGTCATGTTCTGTTGTACAGGTGGCAGTATCTTTGGCAGCCTGTATTTACTTTCTGAACGAGAAGACCAAAAGCTTGGGCAGAGCTTTCATTATTGGGTAAGTTTGATTTGCCATTTTTCAAGTGTTCTAGTCGCCTGTGTTATTTCTCTATACCCTACAACGAAATGGGAGGGTTTCATATTAGATTCTTATCTGCTTTGCAGCCTTGGAGCTCTGGCAACTGGATGGATTTGTGGCTCTATAGTCGTTCCCATGATTCCAACAGTGATAATTCCCCCAACATGGACACTCGAGCTCATGACATCATTGGTAGCATATCTTTTCATGTTTCTTGGATGTACTTTTCTCAAGTAAAGCCAGTTGGATTCTTTATTGAGTTCATCACACTTTTGGCAAACTGAAGTCCTTAACCATTGTTATTCTTTTTCCTATCTATTATACCTTTTGCTTCTTTTAAGTGTCCCATCACATTAAAAATTGCTCCGGTGCAATGCAGTTGTTCTTGGGCTGGCTCTTATGAAAAATATGGCTGATAATCTATCCAGCCTAGGCTAAAGCTTCAGGACAATGCTAGTTGATTAATCAAGCATGAGATATTTGAAGTTAACACTAAATGAAAATTTGAAGTAAAGGTATTTATTTATTTTACTGAATTTGAAAATGAAAACTAAATCTAAAATCAAAAGTTGAATTAAACATACTGCCCTCAAATAACGCGAAAATCATTGTCTTAACAGCAATTAATGTAAAATGAGCCCTCAAACATAGTTTTAGTTTCGGGTTTAAAGCTTGCGGGCCTGATGAGTTAGCATCGTTTGTTCCTCATGGCACAGCGGCCAATGGTATAGACGACGACAGCAACAAGAGTGGCGGAAACATTGAGTATGGCTAAAGCCCTCCACAACTTCTTCATGCTCCCGACAAAACCATCTTTACATGACTCGCAGTTGTAGCATAGTTTTTCCAGCTGATTGCTCCATTTTGAGCAGTCACTATCTTTCTTTAAAAAGCTCGAGTTAGGTGGCACCCACACTGTTGCATTCTTCAACTGGAATCCACATGAACTTGGTGGCTTGCAACACCCTAACTGGGATAGATACATGATAAATGCTTGTTACTAGCAGGTAGGAAGACTTATAAATAGCCAACCGAGACTTGGTAACAAAAAAAATGGACATAAAGCTGGTATGATTTTTACACACTATGATCTAACTCAATAGATGGGTCTAGATAATGTATATTGTGGTCTACTAGTGTGAATGAGGCAAAGAGCAATGTAATTATAAGAGTTGACAAATATTCACCTGAATAGAAGACAAATCAAGCTTGTAGATATCACCATCCGTACAAACCTTTGAGTAAGCCAAGCAACTCTTGATATCATTCCATATCTTGCCGCTGGTTACATGATTCCTCAACCAAACCTCAAAGTAATTCGTGATCTTTGTCTTCTCAATCACCTTACCAACTTTATCATTGGTGACAAAGATGGTAAAGATTGTGAAAACTATAAGCCCAAGAATCAAAAGGAACACCACAGTCACGTACAAGATCAGAAAGAAGTTAACCCTACAAAGTGAACCAATCAGCCCTAGAAGTGATAACATAGACAAGGCTGCAACAGCGATCATTAACGGGTTCTGTACAGTTTTCCCACACTCTATGTTGCCTTCAAGGAAGGAATAAAACCCCAAGCCAAGTGCTGTGAGGCCTAGGACTAGAGTAACGCAGTTGAAGACTGCCAAGAGTGTATTCGTCGCACGAACCATGTCGTTTGTTGTGTTAATTATTCGTCCGGTCGGTTGTTACGTTGGTGGGGAGAAGCTATGGAGGATGTCTTTGCTTTTGTTGCAGTTTGCTCTAATCTCAACTTCTCTTCACGCTCTTATCAAATAAAATTATATTTTAAATTTTAACTTACCCTTCATAATATCCTTATCTATCTTTACACAGTTTCAAAAAAGAAACCAAGTCAAAAGAGGACTTGCTTATATTTTTAGGATAGTAAATACTCATTATCATTGAAAGAAAATCGCGGCTACCTATAATTTTATCCACTTGAGATTAGAATTGAATGTTTAAGGCCTTGCGCTCTCAAAGGAATGACATTAATTTAATTATAGCCTTGTAATGTGTTCTTATCTAAATGTTGAATGTCAAATTAATGTAATTTAAAAATTATATAAAATTAATAATTAAAAAACTCAACCTGCTTGACCAGTTCAACTATAAAAATCTTGAATCTTCTAAATATTTAGTTCAGTTTTCAACTTTTCGGTTAATAACTTTTGTTGTTAAAAACTAATCAATTTATTAATTAATAAGTCAATTTTTTAAATTAATAAGTTCTTATAAAGTAATATAAACCAATTATTTATTTTCATTTAACAATATCTTTTTTAAATTAAACTTTAAATTCTTTAATAGGTAAAAATAATATCTTAGAATCATATCTCTAATTTTATTTAATCTTTACTTAGTTTTATGATAGTTTAATACCGGTTAAATCTTTTAAACCTTAAACCTCTTGTTTTACTTGTTTAACATTCGTTCCAGTTTTAAAACATTGATAAAAACCATAAAAATTGTGTTCAACAACAATCTTTGTAGTGAGTAAGTAGTAACATCTAAAGTCAAATTTTTACTTGGTTAAGATCAATTAGACATTGGGAAGTTTTTGTATAAGTCAGTTAAAATGGGCAAATTTAGGCTATATTTCTTACTTAGGCTCTTTTCAATTGAAGCTAAGGATAGCAAAAATAGCCCAGGCTAGCCCGGCCCGACTATGACCTACCTATTTTTTCCAAAACGATCTCGTTTTGGAAGTTTTTAGCTTAAAAAACAAATGACGGGTCGGGACTCTATTGACATTCTTGGCTGAAGCTCTTGCAAGGTTGGTAACATTAATAATTTCAAACAATTTAATGTTAAACCTTATAGCATTAACATACTCAATTCAAGCTTAAATTTGAGTATAATTTTATGAGATTAAATTATTTTTAAAAAATTTTGTATTATAAAATTGATGTTAGCAATCAATGAAATGTTGGCCAGTATAAAAAGTGAAAGAGACTAATTTATTTTATATATTGTAATTTTATTTCCCCAAACTCCTGTACATTGGGAGACTTCACCCCATCTTCATCTTCACCAAGGCAAAAAGACTAGTGGTTCCAATGTGACAGCTTTGAACATTTTTTAGTTAGAACACACAAAAGGGTTTGATGTTGAAGCCTAGCTAACAACATACCTAAGTAAAGAAAAGAATCTGCCCAAGATAATCCAGCATGGGATGCATTTGGCAATATAACAGTTATAACATTAGAATGGAGATATGGAAGATGATGTTAATTAGGTATGTACTGGCTTTTGTAATAATACTTGTGAGCATTGTACTTAATGTTTCTCCTGGTGCAGCAACTAATGGAGTAAACGATAATGACGAAAGCTGTAATGCAAGCATTGGCAATGGCCAGAGCTCTCCACTCTTTCCTGATGTTGTCCAAAATCCCAACCTTGCAAGAATTGCAGTCGTAGCATAAAATGTTCTGGTCATTTTTCCATGTGGTGCAATCAGGGTCTGTTACTGCTGGACCTGTTGGGGGCATCAACCAAAAAGTTGCGTTCTTGTATTCCAACCCGCAGTACGTTGGTGGCTTGCAGCAACCAGACTGAAATTACATATGAAGATACATAAATTTTGGAATATGTTTTTTTTTCTGGATTTAACCTATATTTCTAAATATAATTCTGAGAAAATGAAACTATCAGATTAAGTTTGTTGGAAGAAACAATCCATTGAACAAAACAAAATTAAGGAGCTGCTCAGATAGGAAATGAATGTATAAAAACCACAGTTTCACAATGCATTGCAGAATTTAGGAAAAGTTGATGGGCTATATTCATGGCAGATAATTGATTCATGTCAGCAAACGTTATTCTAGATAAATGCAGGGCACCATTGATCATGATATGCAGACAACAACAACACAAATTAAATCAAATATTGTCAATCATCGTGGTAATAATATAAGTCGTAAGTATCTTAATGGACGATAGATCTCGCAGGAAAATAACAAATGACAGAGAAAATGGCAAACCTGTAGAGAAGACAATTTCTTCTGATAAAACTGGGCAACATCTTGATCAAAACCCTCTCCAAGACTTTTGCAGACCTCGACATCAATCAAACAACTCCTAATCTCAAACCAATGCTTCCCATCTACGAAATGGTTTTGCAGCCAATTGGAATAATCCCCGAGTCGGTGCTCTTTATAACCTATCCCGGCCAACGTCTTACCGGCACCCTTATGGGTAACCACGAAAGCAAAAACCATGAACGCTATGAGACCAAGAACAAAAATGAACATCACAAGAGAATAAAACCACAACACCAGCGTAACCTTACAGCACGTCCCTAGGAACCCTACCAAAGCTACCAGAACGAGAAACACACCCATTATCAATAAAGGGTTTTTAAGGGCATTTTGGCAGTCAGAGGTTCCAATCAGACGGAGAAACAACGAATAATATATGGCAATGAACCCTAAGATCATCAATATTGCGTTCAGAATATGAAAAAGACAAGTGCTTATGCGGAACATGGCTTGTTAATTAGGAGTTTAATGGGTTTCTTCAATTCCAGATACGTCAGCGACTGCGATTTTTTATCAGAAAACCCTTTGGCTTAGTTTTCTTACAATCATTGTTACATACTTTCCTTTCGCATTCCAGAAGGATTTTCGGAGATAAAAGATGAATAAAAATGGGAATTACCGAAAGAAAAAAGTTGCATGTTTATATGGATAGGCTATTTATGTAAGGAAGATGGTATGTATAAATCGCTCGTGCACATCATCCACACAAAAAAGAAAAAAGAAAAAAAAACATGTTTTCGTCATATATATTCATGTTTATAAATAATTGAATAACAAAACAAAATTTCCAATTTATCTACATAAAAAAGGTAACCACTTATTGGTAAATAAAAACCTTACATTTCCCTTTTTACATTTATCATGTTGTTGAACTTGAAAGTTGAAAGGCAACATTAAGTTGTGGATAGTCAAGTTAGAAGTAGGTTAGAAATGAATAACATTTATAAAATTAGATTATCACAAATATTTGATGTATTGTTGTAGTCGTAAGTGGGCATGAGAACAAAACTTCTTGATATAAATAGTATCTTAATCATAATAAGTGGAGAAATGTGAGGTTGGAAGGAGACACAAAAGTGGTTTATAAGATGTTCATTAGAATGAAGAAGAATGATAGTATATTTTTCTATAGAAATGACTATGATAAGGAAGAAATATTGGTGAATATTTGTAGGTAGATGCAAGGAGCAGGCGGTATATATTGAATTTGGTGATATAGTAATAATTGATACAACTAATCTTGTCAATAATTATCAAATGTTCTTCACTCTACTTGTTGGTTTAAAATATCACGGATAATTTATATTGCTCAGTTGTGCATGTTTGGATAGTTAGAATACCAATAGTTTTTATTACATAGTTTAAGTCTATATATAAATGGAAGGCCATGAGCGTAAGAATATGGGTATCGTCTTTGAGGTGGTATTTCTTATGTTTGTACTCATTATGAAGAAATTACTTAAGAATTTGGTACCCACAAGAGATAAAAACTTGAAAGATATATTTATGGATATTGTGTTTGATGCTAATGAAAGAAAAGAATTTGTGACAAAATGAAATAAATTAATGGTTATGGAGCTTAAATTGGGAAATAATTTATAGGTTAGGTCTCTTTTTTATGACTAATATAAGTTAAGCTCCATCATATGTTAAGGGATATTTTTAGGCGAAAATGTTGATAACACAAAAGAGTGAGGGAATGAATGCTAACTTTGATGGCTGTATGTCTGTTGATAGCATCTTGAGATAATTTAAGTGAGAGAATGAATGCTAACTTTGATGGCTATATGTATGTTGATAGCATATTGAGACAATTTATTTATTAATATGATGAAGTAATGATAAAATTGAATGAGAAATGGAATTTAATTAGTTAAATATAGGGAGTAGTGTTTCATTAGAGATGCAATTTGATATTAGGAAGAAATTTCAAAAGGTGTACACGATATGATCTAATCTCTACACTATAGATCTCACAAGCAAGTGCATTTAGCGAACTTTAGTATAGTATCAGTAAATATCAAGTGTCAAACTTACAAGGATTACAAATACTAGTAATAACTTTTTTTCTATTATGTAACTAATGGGTTAAGATGATGATTTAATTACACTAAACTAAAATTCAACACAAATAATAAACTAGAACATAGATAACACTAAGATTAATCAATATCAAATAACTAGTACCTAGGTAATGAATCTTTCTAAGTTTTCTTAAATATTAACTTTTTATCATGCAATTCAATTATTGATCATTATACAGTGAAAATTCCTGTCATATATTAATATCTTTCTCAAGACTATTAACAACCAATCATCGATTAATTGACTATCTATTATCATGAAAAACATAAACTAATAACATCACATTGTCTTCTACTTTATAGCTCACCAACTAAGTTATTTTGAACGTACTCAACACTCCAAAGCTATATCTAAGTGCATATATAAACATATATACTAGAGGCAAAATATAAGCATATAAACTTCATAAAGAGAGAAAGGAAGATAGGAGTGACATTGTATTCTTATCATGTCTACTTTTTAGTTTTTTAGTATGTCAATACACTAATTACCTTGTTATGCTTTAAAAATGCAATATGGTGAGACAATTAAGAAAGATTTGAGTTGTTTACTTTAGGGTTTGTTCATAACTAAGAAACGAAGACTACATTCTAATAAGTGGGAGGAGTCATCTAAAGCTTTTAAAGAAGATTTCTACAAAAACTACTTTATTACCCTTTACAATGTGAATTATATAATAGATACAATTTAGTATTTAGTATACGAGCCTATACCAATTTATGTCCTTCACAGTGCATTTTTAAAAGATCTAGCATAAACACAGTTATACACTGTCATATACTAAATCATGTTCACTTCTCTATGTCAAAATTGGATTACACACAATTATGTACTAAAACCTTTCAAGGAATGCCATTGAAGCAGCTTAAAAAGATGCTAATATGAGTATCTCACGACCAACAACAGAGACCTAGTTGTCTTGCAGAGGCCTGTGCTGGCTACACTGTAGGGTCCCATATGTTTTTCTTTTGGGTCTTCTTGCCTAATATTAACGCATCGCTTTTCAGATCGTTTTTGGTTTAATGCTCTCGGATAACTCAGGGGGGGCTTGTTCCTTCGTGGCTCAAGAGTTGCTCGACAGGAGCACCAAAAAAAGTAAAATCAGTACGGAGGAGGATATCGATCGATCGATTGACATGGTAATAGAGACACCTATACCAATGGAAGCCACCTCCACATAAGAAAAGACAGAAAGAGACTCGAGAGATAAACTGAAAAGTTATAAAGACATAATGTCCGGAGGCAAACCCAAGGAATAGAATTCATCTGAAGCACTGGATATGATCTCGGATGACGAGGAGGGAGATACTTCCAGCGACGATGAACGATGTCCTACAATTAGCATCTCCAAAGCTGAAAAAGCCCGCCTTCGGTGTAACATCCGACTACTATAGGGCACGTACCTAAGCTTTTAGGCACATAACCTACGATAATGATATGTTAGAGCAATAAAAAATCTAACTCACAGATGGCATCATTCATCATACTCGAAAAGCATTATCATTAAAACAGTCATTCATTTCATTCACTGACAAAGTTTACACTGCTCTTATCAACGATTGTTTACAAAACTCTATACAAGTTCTAAAGATATTACAAAATGATAACAACTAGTTTCCTTCGGGAGTCAGCTAACGGACCTCTGATCCATCTCTTAGTCCTCAGACACTCTATGTTCTAATTACACCTTAAGTCTCCTGTCTCGTACCTGAAAAGTCACAATGCAAATTTTGCTGAGTTTTGCAACTCAATGAGTGAACCATCATTAATGGATTCACCGGAGCACAAAGATATAACACATCTCAGGGTTATTCATTCAACATATGAGCATATATTCAGGAATAAGCATAACAGAAGATTAGCTAGTTCAGCTTGCATACCGTTCAAACATTGTGCACGTAATTGCATGGGACATGCATAAGACTCATATTCGTTCTTATTGTTGTGACTGAGAGCCTTTCATATATATACAAAGTTAATAGAATCACGGAGCGTAGCTCTACGTGCAGAATACATTTATCACAGAGCAAAGCTCTATGTGGAAGCGCTTCTAACTAGCAACTCAAGTCACAACGTCTTTATCTGAGCATGCATTTTATGGAGTGCATCAAATACCGAACAGATCACACACAAGATTTCATAATCATCGGACCTCATTTCGGCATTCAGCTGTCGCTGAGAATCAAGTCTCATTCAGAAATTCATATCAATATCAGATTAAGCACTTCCAATACATGCCCAACTATTAAACTCCTCGGACCTCAGGTCCGGCATTCAGAAGCATCACTCAAAACAGTTCAAAACACACAATCATATAATCCTAGGAATCGATCTAGGTTGACTCACAGTACGCTCCCAGAAGCTATCGCTTGGATGGTCTGACAATATCCATCTGTTGTCCGACGTGCTCCTCTAAAACAGACAAACACATGCACATTTATTACTTTTTGTACAGACATACTAACTTATCAAAGTATAAAACATATGGACAATGTATGTTCAATGGCGATTCTAGGGTCTCTTCACAACCTCTCTCTTTCTTATCACAACTTATTATCAACCAGCAATATCACGATTCAATCCTTATTGGCCTCTTGTAAACTTAGGGGAGCACAATGGATCTAAGTTCATTTACAGAAAGTGCATCTTTATAAACGATGCGCCCTTATAGAAGAAGATGAATTACAGAAGAAGGCGATATACAGAAGAAGATGACGTCATCACAGAAGAAGTTTTCCTCTGAGTATAACTTTTTCTACAGAGATCGGATTCAATTGTTCTTTACATGATTCGACAGAGGGTATCAAGATATACAAATGTCATGAAGACTTCAAAGACCAATTTTATCTTCTGAGGGGTCAAAAATGAGACAGAAGATATGCGGTGAACAGTGACCTAGAAGAAGTTTGGGAACAGTAACACAGACGAAGTTTTACAATTGCTATAACTTTCTCTAGAGGAATCGGATCAAGGTGTTCCTTATATGGTTTGAAAGAGGATTCTAAGATCTACAACTTCTATGAAGACCTCAAAGGTCAATTCTATCTTTTGAGGGATTGGAAATAGGACAGAAGATAGATATAGACGAAGATAGAAGAAGCAAAACACAGAAGGAGATAATTTACAGAAGGAGATGACGTCACTTAGAGGAAGCTGACGTCATCACAGAAGAAGTTCGCAATTGGTAATGCAGAGGAAGTCTGTGAATAGGACACAGACGATACTTATGACCAGTGACTTAGATGAAGTGTATGAATCAATAGCATAGCATAAACGAAGTTCATTCGTCTGTGAACAGTAACATAGATGAAGTTCAAGAAGCAATAATATAGACAAAGTTCATTCGTCTGTGAACAGTGACACAGACGAAGTTCATGAACAGTACATATAGACTAAATTCCTTTGTCTGTGAACAGTGACATAAACAAAGTTCGTGAACAGTAAGATAGACGAAGCCAAAGACAGACGAAACCACAAAATACAAACGAAGCAATACAGAAGAAGATGACGTCACCTAGAGGAAGATGACATCATCACATAAGAAGTTAGTTCACAGAGAATACGAAACATAGACGAAGTCTGGCTCATAGATGAATGCATCTTGACAATGATGCATCCTCACAGAAGAAGATAACTTATGACAGAAAATGACTCATAGATGATGCATTTGCATCTTTAAGAGAACTTAAAACAGAGAATGACTCGTAGAGGATTCATTCGCATCCTTACAGAGGAAGATGACGTCACCCAGAGGAAGATGACATCATCACAGAGGATACAATACAGAAGACGGGAGGAGCAGAACATCTTATCCCTCGTGCCTATACGAGTTCTATACATCATTTCCATTGCTAATACACTTCCAATCATGCAAGTATCATCTATACTACTCCCTCCTTAGCTCCAAAACACCAAACAACTCCAAGGAGTCAAAACTCAGATACATACCAAAATCAAAGACTACTATTTATGCTTACCTGCTCTTTCTGCGTTTTCTTTCTTTTGTGGTTACTTTTTAACTTAACTAACATTCAGAACCCTCATATTATCTCTTCTCTATGCTGTGGCCCTTTTCATGCAGATCTATGTATATACTCAACCTGCACATGCTTATCTATGCAGTGAAGTAGCATCACAATGACTTACTTGTTTAACAGATACTTCAACACTGAAAGTGGAAGTTAACACTATAGAAAGTTGCTAGATTGATATTCTGTAGTGAAGGTCAGGGAAGAGAATCGCGATGTGAAGTGTTTCAGTGAAGAATCAGGACTATGGTAGATTCTTCCTGACTTAAACAATGACTCACCATTTCTCATAATTACAACCTGTAATGGAGCCGTCCTAACTTAAAAAATATTATCACCATGCTCCTTACGTGTACTTTTTATCTCCACTAATTCCCCATTTATCATAATTACACTTTGTCTTACTTACCTGAAAATGCCAAATGAAAGCATATACAATCGTATGAATGGGCCAAACAATATGTAAGGCACAATTAACGTATGTCTAACGTTCTTGTATCTGAAGTCATATAAATGTCTCACAAAGAATTGTTCTAGCATATGTATAGGTAATGGGATGTTACATTCGGAGCCTTTGGAAACAAACTCTCATCATCAAGATAATGGGCAGAACGGTAGGATACACATATCTACTTCGACGACTCAAAACTATGTGGGCACCAAAGGCACCCTTCGAACTCATTGTGCTAGACAACGACTATTTTCTAGTAAAATTCCACTCGATAGATGATTATAATTTTGCGACATTCGAAGGATCGTGGATGATTCTAGATCACTACCTACTCGTTAAACAATGGACTCCTAACTTCGATCCATTGACAGACAATACCAAGAAGGTGCTGGTATGGATATGTTTTTCGACCCTTCCAATCGAATATTATGACAGTGAGTTCTTGATGAAGATAGGTGAAAAGGTAGGCAAACTTGTGTGAGTTGACCATGCGACAGAGGCCGTAGCTAGGGGAAAATTTGCTAGAATGTGTGTTGAGGTGGATATAACCAAACCTTTACTGGCAAAATTCCAACTGCAGAAGTGTGTGAGGAAGATTGAATACAAAGGAATCCATTTAGTCTGTTTCAAACATGGCATCTATAGACACAGAAGTGATACATGTCCACAGGGTGAGGGTTCGAAGGAGCACGCATAACATAACCAAATAGTCGGAGAAAAGGGGGGGTAGACGGACCAGAGAGGCTGACCACTGGCGGAGGTGGAGATCCACAAACAAGTATCTTGAAACCCGAAATCATGGAGGAATATGGACAATCCCAACGGACCACAAGAAAATATGGCAACACGACTGACAATCCGAAAGGCATTACAGTCAGGAAAATAGGAAACAGAACTGACAATGGGACGAACAAGCTAGGTAGGTATCAAGAGGCTATTCAAGAGGTCACCACACGATCACAATTTGAACTTCTTCATGACTTGGAGGCCCAAGAGGGAGCAACCATTAAGGAAAACAATTATATAAGTGAAATGCCCACTAACGAGGCATGACCAAAGTTACAAGGAAGGGTAAGAGACCCGGAGTTATCGTCAATGAGAAGCAAATTGCCAAAGACACACATGGACCCTTTAAGCACACAATTACAGCGCAAAGCAACAAAAATGACACTACTAATAAGAAGCAAATGGTTCAATGACCACGCCGTATAGCCACAGAATAGGAACACACAGTGATAAAGAGAACCAATGCTGGAAAAGAAATTACGTCAACGATGGTGAGACATGAAAATAATGACTCCTTATTAGTGAGGGAGGATTTAATGGACACTATGGAACATCATCAAAATTCGCCGGATTGTCCAATGATAGAAGAACAAGCGGTGATGGAGATAGACCAGAATGTTTATGTGGATGTCTGGGTTGTGAATTTGGAGGCCCCCTGTGATAATTTGGCTTGAACCTAATCACGGGATTTTTTGCAACTCTGTTTTCCTTATGATCATTCTAGTTTGGAACTTCCAGGGAGTCGCATCGGCGGGGATGATGTGGACTCTTAAAGAATTTATTTGACGACACAATCCTTCATTGATTGGCATCTTTGATATTGGGGATGCAAGCTGATAGCATTTATAAGAAAATTGGATTTGAGGAATGGGTTTGAGTGGAAGCCATTGGGTTTAGTAGGAGAATTTGGGTGTTCTGGAGACCCAACTTTGTGGTGAATGTCTTACATTCCCACCCCCAGTTTATCCTACTCAGGGTGCAAGAGGGCCCAATCAGTTATGTGACAATAGCAATTATTTATGGTAGCCCCTCCTATGATCTTCGAAAATTCTTGTGGCGGGATCTCACTCAATTAGAACTCAATATTGAAGGCCCCTGGCGATCAATAAGAGACTTTAATTCGGTGGCTGAACCCACTGAGGTAAGTAACTTGCGCATCTTTTGTGACTAAAAAAGTGCTGTATTTATGGACCGAATTTTCAACAAAGGACTCGTAGACCTTGGATTCTTGGGTTCTAACTATACTTGGGTCCGTGGAACACAATCTAATTCTTTTAAAGGGGCTAGGCTTAACAGAGCGCTATGTAACATTGACTGGTGTGAAAAATTTTTGGGACAAAGAATAACTCATCTACCCAGATTCAATTCAGACCACCATCCTCTCCTGTTCTACGTCGGGGACAGAAGACATGGGATGACACATACCCGATTCTGATTTCAAGCAATGTGGATTACACATCCGAACTATCAGAATGTGGTTCGCCAATCTTGGAATGATAATAACTCCTTACTTGTCAACACTGAAGGTACCAAAATTAACCTACTTGATTGGAACAAAACTAATTTTGGCAGAATCTAGACGAAGAAGAAGAGGGTCACTGCGAGACTTGATGGAATTCAACGATGTCTAACAGTTCAACGCAATAATGGCCTGCTCAAACTGGAAAGGAAGTTAAGATAAGAACTTGAAGACATCCTCTATTGTGAAGAGTTGATGTGATTTCAAAGGTTAAGAGAGGGATGGATTCGTTCGGGGGATAGGAATACAAAATTTTATCAAGCATCCACGTTCGTTAGGAAATGGCGTAACATAATCCAATGGCTAAAAACTGAGCAAGGGGAATGGGTTTCATATGCAAGTCTGGTAAATTTAATGGTCCGAAAGTATTTCCTAAATATGTTTCAAGAGGATATATGCAGTCATTCACATCCTGGGTTCACAGATGCCTTTCCGATTATCTCTGAGAAGATTTGGAGGGATTTTAAGTCACCGATCAAACAAGAAGAGTTGAGGAAAGTAGTTTTGACATGGCCCTATTCAAATCCCCGGATCCTGATGGCATGCATGTTGGTTTTTATCAAAAGATGTGGAAGGTTGTCAACGAGTCTGTGTGCAAATTTACGCAGAACTTTTTTAGTATAGGCACCATCGAAGAGGGACTGAATGACACACTTCTCATCTTAATTCCTAATGTGGCATCTCCCGAGACAGTAATATAATTATGCCCCATCAGCCTATGTAATGTATCATACAAGATCCTTTCCAAAGTGATTACGAATAGACTCCAAAAACTACTGCCTCTAATTCTCAGCCCTATGTAAGTTTTATCCCGAGTCGTCAAATTTCAAATAATGTTGTCATTTATCAAGAGGTTCTTCACTCCATACGTCGAAAGAGAGGCAACACGGGGTTCATGGTATTAAAAGTGAATCCAAAAAAAGCTTACGATAGGCTATCCTGGAAATTTCTTCGAGAGACACTGGTAGATGTGGGTTTCAATACTAGTTGGGTACGTAACATTATGAACTGCATCATTACTCTAGGCTTCGCTATCCAATGGAACAGAGAGGAACTGGACAAATTCAGGCCTGGTCGGGGACTTAAACAAGGGGACCTTATGTCGCCTCTCCTATTTATAATGTGCATGGAGAGACTTAGCCAGATGATAAACAAGGCAACAGCGGAGGGATGCTGGCGAGGTATAAAGCTATCCAGAAATGGTCCTCTTCACTTTCGCATCTCTTCTTTGCGGATGACATGATTTTGTTTGGTGAGGCCACTGATGAGACCCTCCGGGCTATCATAAATTGTCTATAGATGGTCTGCCTATCTTTTGGTCAACGATTAAAGTATCACAAGTCAAGCATCTTTTTCTCAACAAACGTGAAAGAGGAAACGAAGCAGTCCCTGGTAAACATTTCGGGCATTCCCAGAACAGAGAACCTTGGCAAACATTTAGGTGTTCAATCTACCCATGGTAGGAGCAAAATAGAGAACTTTCAAACTGTGCAAGACCGAGTGAAGTTGAAACTTGACGTCTGGAAAATGAAATATATCTCGTTGACAGGAAGACAAGTCTTGGCACAATCGGTCCTCAGCACCATCCCATTGTACGGCATACAAACATCGCTCTATCTCATTGGGATTTGTTAGCAGATTGAAAAACACATTCAGAGGTTCCTATGGGAAGGGGACTCAAACACCAAAAAATGTAGCGTTGTACATTGGGATGAGGTAACAAAACCAAAAGAAATAGGATCACTTAACATTCGATCACTTCAGAAGATGAATCAAACACTTCTAACTAAACTTGGTTGGCGGATGTTAACTGAAAAAGACAGTTTCTGGAGCAAGGTAATGATCATGAAATACATGGGCCCAGCACCATCTATACACCATATGCGGCCAAAATAGGGTGCCTCTTTGGCTTGGAAAGGAATTGCCAAAACAATTCCTCTATTGGAACGGAACAAAAAAGTGCAGATTGGAAATGGCAAGAGCACAAGATTCTGGACAGATAAATGGTAGTGCATATTCTCTCTTCATGAGATTAGTTTGCAGACGATTGATGAGAATGTAATGCAAGCAAGTGTATCAGACTACTGGAAGGTAGACATAAACTGGAATTGGGAAATACTACAGGGACTACTCCCGGAAGAAATCGAGTATAAACTTGTTGCAGTGGTAGTCTGTTTCAATGACCAAGCGACGGACGGAATCTTCTGGGCACTAAAAGATTATGGTCTATTCTCGGTGAGGTCTACTTATATCGCTTTAAAGGGTGACCATTTTCACGCACTGCTTGTCGCCTACTAGAACATTTGGAAAATGAAAATTCCTAACCGAATCAAAACCTTTCTTTGGTCGGTTAGATGAGGCCGCATTATATGCAATGGTGAGAAAATGAGACGAGGAATTGGTAATGATTCTAGCTGCCCTTGCTGCGGTATACTGGGAGAGAATGTTGAACACATTTTCAAGGAGTGCCCAGAGGCACAAGGAATATGGGAGCAACTACTTCCAATTGAGAGGACTAATCCTGCCAATTTTGAGTCGTTCAACAGTTGGTTTGATAGAAATCTGGCCTGTCAAGATACAAGAGGACGAAGCGAGCACTGGGGAACGAGTTTTACACTTACCTTATGGTGGATATGGAAGTTGAGAAACGAATGGCTTTATCAGTATAAATGGAGGGACCGCTATGATAAGATCTATTGGATTGTGAAACAGACTAAAGACATTACTGAAGCTTTTGCAAAAGCCATGGCTCCAGGTACAAGGATTGAAAGATATGTAACGAGATGCGTCTGGTGGACCAAACCTCCAATTAGGTAGATTAAATTAAACACTGATGGCAGCATAAGTATCAATGGGAGAGTGGCTAAATGTGGAGGTCTTTTGCGAGATGACCGAGGAAGTTGGCTGGGCGGTTTCTCATATCGAATTGAGAATGTTCAACAATGGAATCAGAAATTTGGGGCATCATACATGGTCTCCAACTGGCATGGCGGAAGGGCCATAGACGGATTATGTTGGAGCTGGATGCGAAGAAGGTAGTTCTTCCGTTGAATGGACAGGATGAGGCGATAAGTCAGATCTGAAACATGTCAAATGGTGTAGGGATATGCTCAGTAAACCTTGGCAGGTTCAAATATAGCATATCATGCGAGAACAAAATACAGCGACAGATTATCTAGCCAAGAACGCGGAACATCAAGCGTAGGGATCTACCTATTTACTAGCACCTCCTTCTACCTTGCGAAAAATCTTATGGAAAGACTCTATCAGCAGGGCCTATCATAGAACTACGGTGATGCACGGGAATTAATTTTTCTATTTTCCTCATTGTATAAAAAAATTATCTTCAATATATGCATCTTTAAATAAGTGAATGTTTTATTTTATTATTTATTTGTAATGAATGGTGATATTTTTATTAAATAAAGGAGGTATGAGAAGTATATAGTCTTAGTATAATGCATACTAATGCATGGTATTCTTTGTATTCAGTCATGATATTTTTCATATTTATGGGAAAATGCCACTTATGCATGATGATATTTTTTATACATTAGAGTTTTATTAAATATATTAACTCATAGTATAATTTATATTGAGACATGATATTTTTGTACTCAGTCATGGTATTTTCATTTTAAAGTGTAGGTGTTACTTATTTTTAGTGAGTGATAGGTTTTTTTTTTTGGACATGGGAGTGGTATTGAATGTATTGAGTTTGGGTATAATTTGTATTATAGCATAATACTTATTAATGTATTGAGTTTGGGTATAATTTGTATTATAGCATAGTATTATTTATACTCAATCATTCAATTCCTATTTTAAAGTGTAGGTAATACTTATTTTTTAATGAATGATGGTATTTTTATATATAAAAGTGGTATTTAATATGTAATATACTGGTTTAGTTTGTATTGATTCATAGTATTCTATATATCCACTCATGATATTCATATATAAAAGTGAAAATATTATTTATATTTAATGAATGATGATGTTTTTTTTAGATAGGTGTGATATGGTATGTATTGAGACATGGTACTGTTTATGCTAATTTCTACTAGGATATTCATATATTAAAGTTAGGGTGTCACTAATATATAAGGAGACAAATGATAACATTTTTATGTACTATCTTAGTACGATTTTCATTATATGTTAGTGGTAGATTTCTAAAAGCTTATGATTTTTGCAACATTGAGACTTGTTTTTTAAAAAATTGACTCTATTTTTTTAATTTGTTAGCCACAATATTTAATTAGAGAATTGTGTATAGAGATAGAGTTATACAATTTTCATAGTTTATTTTTCTTGTCACAAACATATCTTTAGAAAAAAGTAATCCTTACTTTAATTATTAGATAATAATTCATAATATGGTCCTTATATTGTACTACAAATACCATTATATTAATTAAAAATACCTATGTATTACATAAGATATTCCATTAGATGATATAATAGATACCAAGATATGTTAATATTCGTAAATACGCATGTCAAAATAAACTAGAGACTACTCCATATTGCTTATTGGTAGCAAAATAAAACTTAAACGGATTGATTTAGTTAAGGTGTAGGGATTAATATTAATCTGTCTTTCTCTGTCTAATTAAAACATGACGTCCTTTCTGTTTAAAAATTTTAAGCGACTTATTCACTCATCACTCTTAAGTAGTGTCACGCCCGTGCATAAGTGTCACGAGCGTGACTTATATTTTTAGTTTTTATTTTTATTTTAATTATATTACTATTACTTTAATAAAAAATTAAATTTTAATTTTAATTATGTTATTATTAATTTTATAAAAAATTAAAATTAAAAAATAACATCAGCTGTTTATTAAAGATGTTTAGTAAAATTAGTTGTTTAGTATTAACTGTTTATATATAAAATTCTATAATTTATAAATCAATTAAATAATTTTAATAAATTAATCAATTAAAATAAGTTGTTGAAATCAAAACAAATTATTTCACATATATAATATATTGTATAGTTTATTGCATTTCACAAGCATTGTATATAAAAGAGTGATAAATGAATGAGTCGCTTAAAATTTTTAAGCAAGAACAACGTCGTATTTTAATTAGATAGAATAATATTAGACAAGTAGTTTAATTGAGGTGTCATGATTGCCTATTGTTAGCAAAATAGAACTTAAGGGGTATTGGTTTAGTTAAGGTTCTAAGAAAATGTGTGGAGGAAGATGACATAACTTGTGATATTTCACTTATCTTCCTTCATCATCAATGCCTCAAGGCTTCTTCTCTGTTTTGCTATTAGACTAAAACTAAATTGTCAAAAGTTACTCACGTACAAACCTAAACTTCTGGATATACACCAACTTAGTAAATTACTCATTATCTTCGCTATGTTGAATTTGATAATGTAGTCATGTTTGATACTAGTTATCTCCTCTAATATTGTTTCCAGATTCATGTCTAATCAGCGGATTGTCGATTCCTTTTTGTTCTCCAACTTTTTACGTCATGGGACTTGGAACGGGGAAAGACCGAACATGCAGGCGTCCACCCTTGTTGTCCATGTCTTCTTGGACGTTGTTGGTTTATTTCCTAGTCAACAATGGGATTTACCTGTCTTTGCTAGTCTTTCAAAAATCAACAAAAATCGGGTTTTTGGGTGGTAAATCTGGTAGATTTGGGCAGTCATGGAATTGTATACGAAGCTAATCTTCAGCTTCAGGTTGACTTATTAGTAATTAGGACTAGAAATTGTAAATAGATCTTTTCTTAAGGACTTTTACGAATGACAGTCTTATGTAAACTGTTTCCGAATACCGGGACCAAAACCCGTTGCCTTACCGCTTGACCATGCCCCATTTATCTTTTTATTCAATCCTACTCAAAACTAATAATAGTTTTTGTTATTCGTCAATTCTCGCCAAATATCTATGAAATAGATTCTGATTAGCTTGTTGTTTGGATTTAAATAGGTGTAGATAGGATCGATGTGGATATAAAATTAAACAGAATTTATTGATTATAATATCAAATTTAATTAAAATATTATATGAAAATCAAATTTTCTATTCTTTTTTGAGTTGAGAGAATTAAAGAATTTTTGATTGGGGGAAGTTTTTTTGTTGCTGCCGGAAAAAGGAGGAATCCTGCTCCTATTAACACAAGGATTGGAAGTGTAACAAAAGGTATAACCCACGAATACTGATATGTATGTTCCATAATTTTTTTAATTTATGTTTTAATTA
>JANQBM010000007.1:16273016-16283944 GCA_025594535.1 Erythroxylum domingense | reverse complement strand
TTTTCTGGTCATAGAATATCATCAATGCTTTTCATGCCTATATCTTGTGATGTAAGCTTAATGTTAATGACATTACTGCATCATGGATTAATTGGCTATTGTTCTGTTACTTGCGCTTTCTCTATGCCAACATACCCAAGATATCATGTGGCATACTTTATAGAAGGGCTGAAATAAACTTCTAGCGGTTATTTCAACATCTTTGCAGTATCCTCTGATCCGAGTAGATTTCAAAATGCAGTATCTTCAGTTGGTACTTTCATGTTTTATGGAACATCAGTTGACTGAATTCATGAGTTCATACAATTTAAGAGTTGCATGGGTCACGTTCATTCAGTCAATCACCAAAATATAAACCCTAAAATGGGTCACCTTTGCGTAGTGTTCTCTTTCATTCTTTCCAGAGTCGATTCTCATTTGTATTCTTTTGACTAATTATATATTACTCACTTCTTGTATTGTTCCCCCTTCAAATGCAGCTTCTGCGCATAGAAGAGGAACTTGGAAATGTTCGTTATGCTGGCGTGTCTTTTAGATCCCCATAGTGAAAAGGAGGTCGCAGTTTGATTTGTTAGAGAATGATAGTCCACACATCCTTACGCATGTTGCAAATTAGATTCGGGAAACAAGGCTTCTTCAATTTAAACAAGTGTGGACTCGAATAAGCAAGTTATGCTTTGAAGAATCTGTTGTAGTGTACCCTTAGCTATTTGGCCCCATGACATCTATGAAATCTGTAACCCTTTGTTCCGTTGTCTTTAATGTGAGATCAAAATGGAAGCAACACAAGGATGATTTACGCAAATCTTTGGTGAGCATGTGAATAAAGCAGCCTGTCTTTTCTACACATGCTATGCAAATGGTTACAATCTCATGCAGAAGTTTGGATGTCATAAAAAGGAATGGACATTTGGGTCACCTCTTAACAACTTCAACAAGTAACTAATAATCATGAATAACTGGACCACTATAAACTCCTTCTCGCATATAAAGATTATCAGGTACTCCTCCTAACTCCGCTAGCCATGCATAGTCCTCTACTTTTGCGTTGCCTAACCAAGCTTCATTTCCTGTAGCTTTCACATGGTATGTTTAACAAGTTACTCGACTCCTCGTTATCAAAACATCAAAGAGATGAGTCCAAGTGATGACTGTAACAGAAAACATTACTCACCAAGGATAGAATAAGGATAGTCGTGGTAATATGTACATTTTCGGCCTGCATCTTCTCTGTAAGGAGGTGTAAGAATGTCAAGAACAGCACAAGGGGTGACCGCAGTAAAACAATGAAGATTTCCACCCCTATTAGGGTACAAGACTGATGTACCACATGGCGCTGTTAAGACTTTATCAACTGACAATTTTGCCAACCTCACTGTCATATTCATAAATATACATGCAGTCAGTGTAAGCCTATACAAAACTCAAAAGATGGGATAGCATAAATCACGAAATAGTCATCCTGTTTCTTTATTTCTTCTCAATTAGTCGTCCAAAACCCAAGCAAACGCTATATCACATCAAAATTCAATTAGACATTTCTCATCTCATCAAGAGCAATCTAAAACAGTTGCGGCACATATCTTAAGACCGCAAACCTTTCATGCTAACGGACGATATTTAGAGTCCTAATTGATTAAAAGTCAGAAGAAATGAATGGAACTGAGACACTTAACCAGCATGTAGCATAAGAAAACACTATGCGTAAGTCACAGGTGCAACTGTTCTTTCCACATCAGAGAGAAGCTTTTCTAAATTTAATCAAGGCCCACAAAAGGCATTGCTTCTTTAGAGAAATAAGGAATGCTGTCAACCACGGTAACTGCTTAAGCCAAGATATTGATAGCGAACCATTTCATTCGATACAATCAAGGAATATGGAGACGACCACAAAGTGAAGCCGTTGCAGAATGAATTCTGCTTTATCAAACAATTCATCACTTCTGGATTTGAAATGGCTAATTATTTTATGAGCATGGCATTCTCGCGTTGTTTGGGCTCTCCTAATTTGCTCAGCTGATGGCTAAAATTGAATGTGTGGCTAATGGGTTCCTCCTAAATTACCATACTTGAGTCCATAGTAGTAACAAGAAACTGGCTGAAAATAATTGAAGTTTCAAGATGAGGTTCTAACCATTGCTTTAAAATTTATTGCTATCAAGCAAAATATGGAATTTTGCATAGCTAATTTCCCAAGTTACAGCTAAAGAATGGCATAAAAGGATGCAACAATGGATTTTCAGATTTAAAGGTTCCTGAATGTGGGGATAAATGAAGTAGATTAAGCTGGATCACTTCAATTGAACAAACCTTAAAAAATTTTAATTAAGGTACACAATGACAACTCTGCACAGCCTCATAATTAATGGAAAAGATAGAAGATTTGCAAGTAAATGGTCAAGTGAATATTCTATCATTCGTACCAAAATCTGAAAAGCTTCACAATATATTTCTAACCTGATGGATAACCATTTCCCTTGGCTTCTTGGATACAGGCAGGTTCAACCCAATCATAAGCTTTCACATGCAAGGAGCCATACAGAAGTTTACTGAAAACAGTCATGCCTGGATGATCATGGAGTGGAATAACAGCAGAAGTAGGAAAACAGAATATACACATCTGCAAAGAAAACTATGCCTCATTTCAAAAAGCTTTAGATGACACAAGTTCATTTTCCCATATCAATGTCTTGAGATACAATTTTAATATATAGCAGCTATATTTAAGAACATGAACGTGGGCATTTGGTCCCATTTTTGCAATAAAATGAATGGAAAACTGAAGAGAAAAGTTCTATCTATCCTGAACAAGAATGAGTATGGTAATTAAGGTAACCATATTTCAAACAGTTATACAGTAAAAAGGTTATGACTAACAAGTGTAAAAGGACTATTTTAGACAGAAGAAGTAAAGCTTACCGTAAAAATTTCACATTCATAAATATCTATATATGTAATTGGTTGAGCCCATCGAGCTATCCTACTTGATCGATGAAGTCCAAAAAAGCCAAGCCCTCGGTCGTCATCTGAGCTTTCCTCTTTAAGCCCTACATCTGCAGGACCTACTGTGTCTGCATAACAGTAACATTACTGGTGTATTAGAAGGACAAGGGGTACAGAGGGAAAATCTGCAAAGCAATGATGAATCAAAATAGTTAATTGCATATTTGACATAGAGAAATCCCTTCAAAGGCATTTATCTGCGTAGAAAAAGTTTCAATTAAACAAACAGGAATAGCTCTGAAATAAATAGTTTAGGATAGCAAATGCTTTGGTTGCCTCAATGCACTACAGTATGACACCCAAAACTGAACTAGTGCATCGATCTATTAGTTGAACGCTTCATCTTGCTCTACAGCATGAGATAAATGCTTACCTTTGTTCAAACAAAAACCAGAGACTATATATGCTTCTAAGGCAATTTTGTATTTAAAATCAGATAAGCAAGTGAAGCATGAAAGTTTTTCAATAGAAGGTGTTCAGCAGTGTATTAGCACTGTTACTTCATAACAGTGCTAATACACTGTTATGAAGTAGTTGAAATGTGTCAACTCTACATGATGCATTGCCTCTGCATCCAGCTTCTTTTCTTTTTCAATGCATTTGCGTTGGGTTGGAGAAAAAGGTAAAATAAGTTTTTTTTTTCTTTAAAAAAAGGACACAATAAATAAATAACGATGCAGTATTGAACTAAGGGGCATTTTTCAAGTGGGTTAATGAACTTCAAAATGTAATAACAAGGTAAAATGCATAACAACCTCACAATTTTCTCATGGTATATACTGCATCGTTATGTAATTATTAAGGGAGTGAGAGTAATCATCAATTTTTAGCAACCCAATTAGTCATCCTACGGAAATAACAGAGTCTCTTAAATTGTTCAAAGGCCAACGACCTGCTACAAATCCAAAACTTTTCTGCACCTCGTGAAAAGTATTCCTACATTTAGTAGCCTACAGTGACAGAAAAGAATTACATGGGAAATGTCTCTGGTGAAAGCTATGGCCAAACCAATTCTTCTTATTTCAGAACCAAGTTGAACACCCTGAATTACCGAATTGTGTAGAATGGACTAAGAATAAACCAGTGCAGACAGCAATCAAGCACATGATATTACAAAATAAATAAAGATAGCATTTTTCAAGAATCCCAGTCAAAGCTCGAGCCAACTACACCTAGAAGAATCAAACAAATTGCAACCATCCGCAAAACCCTCCCAGTGTTCAGGTTTAACTCACAAAGCCAACAAATGGTAAGATAAGACCAAAAATTATCCGTAAATTCGACAACAAACTTGCATCAATACATAATCTGTTATTTAACAAAAGTAGAAAAAAGAAAGAATACCCAGAAGAGAGCAGAGTGAGTTGATAGCGTTGGAAGATGCGTAAGGTATCCCAGAGGGTGTAGAAGTCGATTTGCAGAGGTCATAAATAGCCTGTAGTTTAGAGGAGGAGGAGGAGTAGCTCCGGTCCGGCATGCTACGGAAGCAGGAAGAGAAAAGAGAGCGGAGGTTTTTGCGTTCCAAAACTACCCTCCTGGCCCAATCATTTGCAATCTGCAATTTTGACAGTACATTGGTTTTAGGCATGATTTTTATGCACAAATATGTGAAAAATTTTGATGCAGAAGATAAAGCAGAATGAAAGGGACAGGGACTAAGCTTTAGTTCCTGCTGCTCTCTGTAATCTAATCTGCATACGGCCAACTTTTTGGTTGCTTTTTTTATTTAGTTGGAGGTTAATTAATATAAAATAGGGGAATAGAATAAAAATGAATAATTTATAATAGAATTGAATGTAATATAATAAAAAATTGTTTGGAAGGAATAGAATAGTTCATAATATAATATTATTTAAAAGATGAACAGAATGAGATATAATGTATTATAAATAACGATTATACGCTTAATATTAAAATAGTTGTTATAAGAAATATAACGCTACGATATTAAAACAAAAATAATGGTCAATTAAAAAGTCACGTATAATTGTGATAAATAATTTTTAAATATATTTTCTATTTTAAAATAATAAAAATTTAATTAAAAATTTAATTATTTTATTATTAATTATATATAATTTATTATTAATTATATACAAATATTATTATTAATTATTTAATAAATCTCATTCATTTATATGTGATTTATATTTAAATTTTATTTATTTATATAGAAATATATACAAATAATAAAAGAATATTTTTTATATATTTTCTATTTTATTAATAAAATTGTTTTATTTTATTATTAATTATATACATTTTTTATTAATAATATAAAAATATTATTATTAGGCTAAGGAGAAATAATAAAAAATATTATTAATTATATATAAGGGAGTTAAGGTTAAAAGAAATAATTAGTATTAAAAAAATTATTGAGAGTATATTAGGTAATATGTATTTATTAATTTACGTTTCATCATAAACTCCTCAAATCTGAAATTTTGTATTTTTACTGTTTAGGATGAAATAGAACGTAACATAAAATCTTACGCTTTAATCCCATTCCGTTCGATTATATTATGAAATTATTAATCAAACGATAAAAATATATTACGGTTTATTTCATTTTATTACTAAACTCTCAATCAAATAGACTCTAAAATTACAATTAAGCTCGGTAATCGGCCCGACCAGGCGGAGCCTGACCCAAAACCCAGTCAGACCTTCATCAAATTCAATCGGGTTTGAGCCGTTCAAAATTTGGCTTAGCTCGAAATTTTTAAATTAATTAATTAGGAATCCAATTTTTAATATCTTATATTCTATTTCTTGGCGGGAAGCCATCTCTTTCCATTTCTAAGGCTTCAAAACCTTCGATTTCCCATCGATCTTTGTGGAACTATAATGCAATTAGGGTTTATACATTGAAATTCCCTTACGAATTATCATGGAAGGCAGTGAAAGCGAGGCAGTTTTCGAGTCTTTGAGTCTGAATCCCCAAATTTTCATCAACGAGACGCTTAATACCGTTGATTATCTGCTTGATGACGCTTTCCACTTCTTTTCTCAGTAACTACTGACTCTCGCACTTCACTTTCCTGTTGTTGTTTTTGAAAATTTTTTACATGGTTTTTACTGCTGCAGAGAAGCATCGAAACTCTTGAGAACAGAGGGAACGGAGAGATCCCAAGGTGTAAGTCAGGTAAGAACGTCGAATGTTTTCCTTTCTTATATTCCTATTTTTGCTTCAGTGTTGTGCGGCTTTAATATTAGTTTCCGAAAATTGACCCGAAAATGAGTGTAGTGCGGCTAAGTTTTGTTTCCCCGCTTAATTTTGTATGATTCAAGCGTTTGGGAAGTTTCTTGTGAGCTTTATTCTGCTGGCACACTCGGTTTTAGTAGACTTCCAAGGAAAATATAAGAAATGAGCGTCAAGAAAAGGCCCTGAATGATTGGGTAAAAGATATGGTGACAGCGATTGCCGCCGGACTTGATTTTATGGTTATGCTTCTATTGTTGTTTCCAGGGCATCGCTTACATTCGTAATAAGGTACAGACAGATCTGGACATGAGATTGGGCATGTGGGAAAAATACTGTCTTCACCACTGCTTTTCCGTTCCCAAAGGTTTCCATTTGCCAGAGAGTGTATGTCCTCGCTGTTAATCTTTCAGTTGTTTGACACTGCTTTCTTTACAGTTTATTTTGTATGTTAAGGTAATGCTCAGTGCAACCTTTTGTTTGATGCTAGGATATTTTTTCTATAATCCTATTTTGATCTGTTGCTCACCATAGGATGTGTTTGTAGGAGAAAATGCTAACTAAGTTTTCAGTATGGATACCCGGTTAATGTTACTGTTAATTGTCTTTGGCAATGGAGGTAGAACGTATGAGCAGTTAAAAATTATCTGTCAGGTCTTAACTTGCTAGCCTATATTGATTGAGAAAGGAGGTTTGTTGTTCATGTAAGAAAGTGTAAGGCATAATAAATTGGTCATGTCAATTAAGAGGTTGAGACCTGAGAATTTACATATGAATCTGTAGAAAGGTGGAGATAATGTCGCCAGAGTATTTCTGGGGCCCAATTATAGGAGAACAATTTCTAAAGAACACATAGCCTTGTAGGAAGAGTTCAGAAAGTCTTAAGTTGTTACAAGTAAATAAGTTGACGTTCGAGTTTGAACCTGTCAATATGATTCCTAAATTTGTTCTTTGTAAACTTTTGGAGAGTATCTAATTTGCTTTAAAGAAATACACGTTTATCTAATCCACCTTTACTTAGTGGCTTGATCTCCTGATTTAATATGCCTGTAGCTTCAAGAATTCCTAATATGGTATAATCTTTTTCTTTTCGTTCATTTGGATCTATCCCACATTGTTAATTTTGTCCATATCCTTCTTTTCTCCAAAAGAAAAAAGGAAGAGAGGGGTAGATGGAGTTATCCAACTTGGTGGTTTATTTCCTTAGGCAGTACTGTTTGTCTGTTAGTAATCAACTTGAAATAAGTTCCTTCTATCTTCTGCAGACCAAACGGGTGTAGTGACTCAAAATATACTTTTTATAGTATTTACAGCTGCTTAGAACTTGAGAAATGGGGCAGTGTTAATTCTTTGGAATTAGCGACACATCTACTTTGAGAGTTTGAGTAGATGAAACTATTTTAAAACCTCCCATTGAATGATTTGCAACATTTAATGTGGATATTCCTGCTCAACTTAACTGGAAGATTAAGAAGGAAGCCAAAAGAGGAATGTCATTTGATTCCTGTAGGACCTTATTGTATGGCAACTCTCTCGCTCTCTCTCTCTCTATGTGTGTGTGTGTGTATATATTTATGTATCTCCAATGTACAGTGTGATTCATACTTTACTGGTTTTGGTAAATTCTTGATGAAAAATTAGGGTGTTTAACATTGATTTAGTGCTTTCTACTTTGAACACATAAAAATGCTTATGGATGTCACAAGTATGGGCAATGAAGAAGTATTCCTTTCATATGAACTTCTATGACAAGTGCTTCACTGAATAGTCTTAATGAGTTTTCTTCTACAGAGTTCCATTCTCCGTGTTTGCATTGTCTTAGCTAGGGATGACAATTTTTAGCCAATTGGCCTAAATTTAGTTATTTTCAATGGGTCAGCCCATAGGTTAGGCTCAAGCTCAAATTGACTCGAAACTTAATTATTCAAAACAAAACAACATCATTTTATTTAAAAGAGTTGGGTCTCGTGTAAGACTGGACCTAGGCAGTCTAGACTCGGATTCAATTTTAAAAAATAAGTTGTTCTATATTTTTAATTAAAAAAATATTTTAAAAATATTGGCGAGGGCTGGCCCACTGCCATCCCTAGTCTTAGCCATCTATAAAATATAAGTCCTCCTTTCTCTATGTTATCTATATCCAACACACAACTAGCAGCTCACTGATGACTCACTTATAGACTGAACCAATCGAAGAAAATCTGGTACAGCAAGGTGAGCTTTGCGATCCTGCTCTAGACATGCAGTTGAGTTCCTTGAGGGACAGGTTAACCATGGTAAGATAATTTCATATGTTAATGTAACTCATATCTGCATGTGTTGTTGTTTCCTTAGTTTTATCAATATGAAAACACGTTCTGCAGATTGGTAAGGAATCTGCTGAGCTGAATCATGAGCTCAGGGAATTAGAAAGACAATCTGCTTCAAGTGATAGGTGTGCTGCAATTGTCAAAGAGGTAATGGAGTCATATGAGCAAAACTCTGTTCATGAACTATTTGAAGGTAATTATGCAATTTTATTATGTAACATGAAAGTTCTTGAATAGTTATTACACATTTTACCTGCACAGAATGTGAACATCGGGTTTTCCTACAGTTTCATTTCGAAAAATAGTTTATATGATTTTAGCTCATGAAAAAAGCACCAACTTGCTAGACTCTACAATGGAAATGTATGGGTGGTTTCTGCTGCTTCATAAGCCATTGCTTCCTATTGGTTGTAATGGTACACTTGCACACCTAACCTCCTAATAAAGTTGTGGTAATCAACGGAACCAACTATAATCATAGTAATCACTTTGTTATTGTTGTTTGTGCTACTTATGTGTATACCTGGCCTGTTTGGAAGGTTCAGGCTTTCTTTTGTTAATGTAATTGTTTCCCGGATATCTGTTGGCTTCACTCTGCAATTCCTACGTTAAACTTCTCCAATTTGTTGAAATGTACTTTTCCTTCCAACGTGCACCCCCTAGTTTAAGGAGCTACGGCTAACAGAAATTTGTGTTTATGGACGTGTACTTGATCTGGAAATAAATCTGTGGGTTTTCTTGGGATTACCCCATCATACTGCTCTCGAGAATAGGTGCCTCTATGTGTTTGTATTGATCTTCTTTTAAAAGGACTTCTTGTTCTCAACAACGGGAGAACTCTTTGGTTGCGGAAGAATATTTTTGGATGGAAAATTTCATGTCAGGACGGCGTGGTGGTTTTTTTTTTTTTTTTTGAGAAATAAACATGGCATGGTGGTTTAGGTGTTCTAAAATTTTTGCGATTGCTTCCTTTAGAAATGACAAGAACTGCGTCCGAACTTCGTGTCAAAATAGAAGATCTGGGAACAAGGAGGGTGAAAGATGTAGAATGTAGTAGAGCAAAGAGCTTTTGTGAATCAAACAGAGAGTTGCCAACATTGAATCATGTGAAGGGTAGAAGCTCCATCAAATATTTGTGGTTTGATACCTCTGCAAAATCTGTAAAAGCTATGGTTACGTTTTATCTTTTGTGTTTTCAGGCCTCTCCGATGCGAAATTGGAAGAATTTAAAGAATTTATATCCAATATAAAGAACACCTGACCTTCATACCTCATCAGCACTGCAGGAGAGTTGTTTAGCAGCAGTTAGTACCAATTAATTCTATATCGCCAAAACTGCTGGTGTTTGATTTACCTAAGATTATGTAACCTCCCATTGTTTGAACCAGACTTGGTGAAAAGTAGACCATTTTCTCTAATACCGTTTGTTTCTAACTGTAGCATGTGAATTTCTTTCTATCATCAATAACTCTCCACATCTGTCTTGGTTTGGATTCTCGGCAGCTGTCTCAATCAATTCTAACCATATGTTTCTTTTTGCATTTCTCTAATGTATTCAAGCTTTTTATCGAACACAATGGGTACGATGAGTGTAATAATCAATTCCATGATGACAGTTATCTTATGCTACTAAAACTGAATAATTTTCATTTTAGTGATTAAATTAATATTCAATTAATTTAATGTTTATTAATAGACAAAATTATCATATATTTTCTTTTAATTTTTAAGTGAAATGGAGGCTGCATACATACCATTTAACTAGTTGAAGAAACTGAAGGTAAGTTGAATTACGTGAAACAGGAAAAGGAAAAAAAATAAACTCAAAAGAAACATGCCACGAAAAGGTAAAAGGACATATCATGCTTTGCTAGTTTACTTGTAAATCTGAAGAGCATTCATTATTGGAGTTTCCAACAGGATATCTTATTAAAAAATGTAGATATATAACTTTAGAAAATTGTAAATATCTATATTTACATAAAGATTGGAATTTACAAATGGCAGAGAAGCTATTGGACCCCATCTTCCTACTAGTCTTTGGTATAATATTATGCAGAAAGGATCATTGATGCCCAAAGCTTCTTTTACCATACGGTTAGCTGCTAGAGGGAATTAAAAACCAAGGACAGCCTAAAGGGTTCCATTGATAAGGTTTGTTGCCTTTGTAATTTGTTACTTGAAACAACTTTTCATCTCTTTTTTTAATGCTGGTATCCTTCCTCCATTTGAGCCAAATGCTTCATTTCATGAATTTGGATTGTCCATAGAGCAATTGAGATAAAATTCTAATATGGGCAGAAAAGCAATACAAAAGAATAAGAAAAGACCAAATATGCATAAGCCTAAGCTTCAATTGCTCAGTGTATTATATATGAAAAGAAAGGAACTTAAGGACTTTTAGGAATATC
>JANQBM010000007.1:16260209-16270898 GCA_025594535.1 Erythroxylum domingense | reverse complement strand
TATGCATAAGCCTAAGCTTCAATTGCTCAGTGTATTATATATGAAAAGAAAGGAACTTAAGGACTTTTAGGAATATCAAACCTGAAAAATATGCTCTTGCTCAAAGAGTTTGTTGCTGATCAGAGAGAATCTAGTTGCACATAAAGCCATTCATTATTTGAGCTCCTCTATTAGAAGAAGTGTGGGACTTGGTACCTAATTAAATCTATGGTACAATTTAATTAGGTTGATAACTAGATCCAGAGAGAACACACAAAAGAGGATGGAGAGGGGGACTGAAGCTAAGATTTAGTCGCGGTAAAGGATCGATGAAGGAAGGAAGACTGTAGTAAAAGAAGGTTTTGAAGCCAAACCATCAGAGAATAAGGATTTGCATGTTTTGGTTGAGGCAGACACTTAAGAGGCTTTAGATGCTACTGTGTGAATGATAGCAGTTTAGAGAACTCACATCTTTGAACGGGACAATCAATAATGAAGAATTTTGTAGGTTGTATGGTGAATCAGGACAAAGGTAGTATGATTTTAGAAAGTTTGTAATTAAATTTTTAATTTTAGGTCCTATTTACTACGTAGGACGTATATTTACAAGGAGACGTATAAGAAAAAAAAAGTAAGTAAAATTTTTTAATTGAGAACTGATAGAAATGATAAGTTGGACTATAAATTAAGGCTTGGTTTGAGAAAGTGACAGTTGATAACCTGCTGAAATGATAAGTACTTATGTGTTTGAGATTATTGCTTTGGTAACTGTTGAGACGTAAAAATAGGTATTTGGCAAGTGCGGTTCCAGTTGCCGAAAAGAGATAAAATGACTAAAAAGCTTATTGATTTAATAAAATATTAATTGTTTTATAAATAATTAAAAAATATATTATTAGTTATATAAATTAAAATTATAAATAATAAATTAATAAATTAAAATAAGAAAAATATAAATAAAATAAATTTGGTAAATAAAATATTTTATAAAAATATATTATTAGTCATTTTAAAATTATAAATAATAAAATATTAAATTAAAATAACAAAAATATAAATAAAATAAATTTAGTAAATAAAATATTTCATAAAAAATATATTATTATTCATATAAATTCAAATTATAAATAAGAAAATATTAGTTGAGGGTGTAATGGAAAATAATAGTTATCAGAAGGTTATTAATAGAAAGTAGAATTTATATCGCAGAAGCACTTTCTGACTGCAACTCTCTTTCTACTTATCGATTTTTGCAGTGGCATCGCACTTTCCTCTAATTTTTGGTTGTTTGCCCTAAGATCCAAACAAGTGACTATGTTTGAAAATTTCAGTAGATAAATACTTATCCTCACTGCACTGTAGATTCAGATGCAACCTAAATGTTGGTAAAATGTTAGAGTTCTTTTTTAACAAGGTAAAATGGTTAAATTGGGCCTTAATATTTTCACCAGAATTTAGTTTAAACTTAAATGTTTTGACACATTCAAAAAGAACTTTAACGTTTTATAAATGTTTCAAACCTTAACTTAACTTCTCCGTCAATCCTCTATTTTAAAAAGTATATTTGACATTTTTATGGTCCCTTATAAATGCATACCTTATATGGTAAGTGGGATCTTAAAAATTATATAGAAAAATATTTCTTCTGTCTCTCCTCTCTTCTCTTTTTCTTTCTTTCTCTTCAACTTTTCTACTAACTATAATAAGATTTCTTCTATCTCTCCTCTTTCTCTTTCTTTCTCTTTGATTTTTTTACTAACTATAGTTGAATCCAAAAAGACTTGGATATGTGACATTGCTACACCAAGAGCTTGAGAGAGGATAACTAAAAATGAAAAAAATAATTGAGGCCTATAAAGATAATCAAGTTAAAGAATCAAAAAGAAAAAGAAAAAGAAAAAGAAAACCTTTATGTTGATTTTTCTCACTAAACATGTTTAAATTCATCAAGGTACTACTTGAGGATGACAATTAAACAAAGAAACAATTGCTCATTAAGTTGTGACTCGTAAAACTCCTATAGTAAATTCTTGGCCAAAGGAACAATGGACAGTTTACTACAGCATCTGCCTATACAATGATAATGGAGCAAGACGATACTCCACCCACGAGAGTTTGGAAGATTATTTGGCAGTAGAGGGCCCACAAAGAATTCGTTTTTTCCTCTAGCTACTATCACATGATCGATTGTTGTCTAAAAAACAACAAGTTTGGAAACAGTTAACAACCGATGCTACTTGCTACCATTGTTGTTTGGAAGAATCTTCTCTACATGTGGTTCGTGATTACATTCGAACTCGACAGTTGTGGAACCGGTTCCTTACTTCTGCGGACTCCACAGACTTTTTTATTTTACCGACAAAGGAGTGGCTGTCCAGGAATCTCCAAACACATAACAGGGTACGAGGCTTCGATTGGGCTATTATCTTCGTACTGCATGTTGGCTTTTATGGTCTTGGCGTAATAAGGCCCTATTCGACGAGCACTTTTCCTGGCCTTAGTCCCCTGTGCACCAGCTTTTAGAGTATGTCAATCAGATTCATAAGGCGTTGATCTGGCATAGTCAAGCAAATCTTACTCCTCGCCCTCGGTGTGAACAACGACTTGGCTGGAAAAAACTGCCTCAGGGTTGGGTTCGACTTAATATCGATGGAGCAAGCAAAAGATCGCTCTTGTCGGCTACAGCAGGTGGCCTATTGCGAGACAGTTCAAGCGCTTGGCTTGGAGGCTTTGAGCAAAATATCGGCTGGTGCTCCGCACTTTCGACAGAACTGTAGGGAGTTCTTTTGGGCCTCAACCTTACCTGGAACTTGGGTAATCGCCGCATTGAGTTAGAAATCGACTTACGTGACGTGCTGCACTTAATTTCATCCCCAACCCAGAGACAATTCTCTCTTAATCTCCTTGTTTTGGGGATTCATGAGCTATTTACCCGAAACTGGGTGGTCGTCCCTCGACACATTTACAGGGAAGGGAATAGATGCGAGGATTGGATCGCCAACTATGCAGAGCGGTTTAAGATCGGGATCACTAACTTAGACGCTACACCTTTAGGGTGCCTACCAATCCTCTTAGAGGACATGTCAGGGGCTTGTTGGCCACGACTCGCGATGTAATTTTGTGTTTCTCTCCTTGTATCAAAATTTTTTTTTGAGTTAGACCTTAACGTTTTGGAGCATTTAAAATAAACCTTAAAGTTTTCAAAACGTTCAAAATAAAACATAACATTTAGAAAACATCCAAAACAGCTCTTGATTGGAAGGAACAATTGACGGCGTTAGGTCTTCATCAGTTAAATGCTAACGTGGAATTTTTTTCTGATGGGTATTTTTAAAATTTTATTAAATAGGTCCCACTTCTATTTAATAAATAAAAGTAGGTCCACTCTTATTGAAATGTGAGTTTTTGTTGCTTATTCTCCACTTATAACTCCACTTCTTAAATAACTAAAAGCTACACATCAATGTAACTTCTTTACGCCAAAACCAGAGAAAGAATCATGTAGATGAAGTGGTAATGAGCCTATAAGAGCACTCACCAATAGTAGCAGAGTTGAATGTTGTGCTCCCACTACCAGCTTTAATCCTTATAATTTATCTGGTGCTACTCCTGGATGGTTCAGTTACCACCACTTCCGACACCGTTTGGTAGTTCCCACTTTCGTCTGCAACCACAACCACATTAAAAGTCAATGTACATGCTTGTAACAACCCCTAGTCTCTTGCTCACAACCATTCATGCCATTCTGTGTGCCACTCTCTTCCTCAAGCTTTCTTGCAAAAGTATCTGAACTTCCCTTCTTGGCCATGTCTAAGTCATTCATGTTTTTTACTACATCTAATGAGTTGCTACACAGACAAAACAATTTTCTTTGACTTGCTTGAATCAATTTACAAATCTAATAGGGAAGGAATTAAGGAATACGTAATGAGTGTTAATGTAGGAACAAACAAACAATCTAGCTTGTAACCTAACAAAGAAAAAGGAAAGTCAACCTCCTTATCAACTTTGTCATGAGAGAAACCATCAAGGCAAATTTCTTGGTTTGTCATTGCAGCACTTAAAAGAGTCTTGAGGTCTTCAACATGTCTTGATATGAACTTGCCCAAAGATGGATAGTTATGAAGGTCACTCAAAATCTTTGCTAGCTCTTTAAGCATTTCTATGACCATTTGTATACAATCTTTTATTGCTATCTTTTGGTACTCTGTCAGGATTGTTTTGGAGGACATTAATCTCTTAATTGCGAAGGAATTCTTGCCCACCACAGCCTTAGTTATGTTCACTGATAAAGCAATTACGTCCTTCGTGCTCTTTACTTTGCTTGCAACATCTGGTATACTAGATGTTGCTAAGGGACATAGCTCAGGATACAAGGTGTTGTTGCATGAGGACTTGATGATGGCATGAGATTTTGTATGGTGGTTGCTGCTTCTCTTGGAGTTGTTTTTAAAGGCTACAATGGCCACAATGCAAACGATAGCAGTGAATAGTATGACACAAGATAAGAGACTCATAAAGAGCTTTTTCTTATTAATGGGTGTTGCAAGATGAGACAATGTATAAGCAAGTCTGCGTCTTTTGAGAGCTCAAGACTGCATATGAGTTAGTTTGTATCTTGATGAAGCTATAAAAGTCTTCTGGGGCATAACACTATATATGAGTAGGTTTGGATCTTTATAAATGAGTATACTTATGTTTTAACGTGAGACTACATATTGGCAAGTCTTCGTCTTTGAAGGTGCGAAACTGTGTATATGAGTGAGACTCTTTGTAGGTGAAAGACTACTTATAAGCGAATCTAAGCCTTTCCTCCAGGGTTTGTTGTTGAGAGGGTCTATTTCGTCCTCATCTTCTTTACTTACGACAGAAGCATGAAACGGTTTCGTGCTACTTCTGCTATGTCAGGAGTCTCTATTTCCAAGTTTAGAGAGAGAATAAACAAAAGAAGGTATATATGTTTAGAAAGAGAAAACTAGGTTAAAAAGCAAAGGGGGGAGAGAGGACCTATCATTCTTTGATGGATAAAGAAGAAAGCGAACCATACAGTCAATGGAGTTAAAGGAGAATACGAACAAAAATGAACCGTTTAAATGGAATTGGCTCCACTTCTATTTATTACATAGAATTTTTTTTTGGCTAACATAATCTTTTTAAAATTCTATTGAAAATTCACGTTATCATCTAACTATCGAAGTCTTAACTCCGTCAATTGTTTCGTCTAATCAAAAGTTGTTTTGAACATTTTCTGAAAATTAGGTTTCATTTTGAACGTTTTATAAATGGTAAGGTTCATTTTAAACACTCCGAAACTTTAAAGTCTAACTTAAATTTTAGTATAAACGTTAAGGGCTAAATTCTTTTTGGCCTAAATTCTGACGACATCCATTCTCTAACAAAAGCTAACTTAAATAAGAAGATATACCTTAATGATTAAAATTGGATCCTCTTTTTTCTTATTTTTCATTGTTTATTGGCTTGATATTGTTTTGGGCTTAATGTCAAAAGCTACAAGAGGGTGATGTTTACTTTGATATTAAGCTCAATAACACAGTGATTCCACCTAGTTATGCATAAGGTAACGGAGAGTCTGTGGCAAAACTTTCAGGAATTGAGAAAGATGTTTGAATAAGCTAACATGGGATAACGAGGCAAATCAAAAGTTTTGAAGTTCAGAAGATGAAAAAAAATAAGAATTGGATTTTCTTTTTAGTGTATACATGATTAGTTGACACAAACACTATACAAAGAACTAAAACCATTTATGTGGGGTGGAATTGTGGAGATGCATTGCTTGGAGAGCTCGAAGAGGACATTTTCAATTGATGAAGGTTTCAGGCATAATGACAATAGTAGTCACGAGTTACTAGTCAATTATCTCCTCCGTTACAGCCTAAAGAGATTATCATTGATGTCTTTAAGTTTTTCGTACAATTGTAGTTTAGGTTAGGAATTGGGTTGCTCATGTTATTAAAAACTTGCCATATATAATTACATGATCCAACTTTCTAATAAATTCATAGCTACATTTTTTAGGAACTCGGAATAAATATAGCAAAGTGAAATAACATCCATTATTTGTACCTAAATCATAGAATTCCAAGACATGATTAACAATATAGTATTGTGATACTTTGAAGTTCCCAAATAAATTTAAAGAACAACTTGTCATAAAAGGCGTGAGCTTACAAGATGTAGATCAGTAAAATTTGGTGGAATTATGTTGCTATTATCAATTGTAGAAGTAGTGTGAAATCTAGAAGCATTATGTGTTTTTTATAAAAAAGGAAGATTATTATATATGGAATAAGAGGAAGAGTGATAAAAGATAAGATTTGGGTCACTCAAGCATAAAGACCTTAAAAAAAACTTGAATCAATCTCTTTCTACTCTCCTACTGTGAGATCTTCTTTTTAGTGCTCGGTAAATACCAATATTATACAACTTTGGCAACATGATGGTGGCATGATTTGATAAGTTGTAAGATCCCTTTGATGATCTGGCCACAAAACCATATAATATAGATGCTGAAAAAATGAAGATACACTGGTGGATAGCTTAGGTCTTGATTGGCTACATGGAAATATGTTGATATTATAATGTTGTATAGTGTTCCAATGTTGCTTGGTAGGCTGCATAAAAGGCTAGATGTAATTGCATAGTGTGTTGCGTTTTAGTGTGCATGGCTTACATAAATAAGGATGATTGAAGCATTGTGTCATCAATTATGTGTTGCGTCTTGGTGTGCATGGTTTACACGTACAAGAATGGCTAAAATATTGTATCTTTTGATTATTGGACATTTTCATCAAAAATTGTCCAATCTACTTGTAATTTTCTAAACCACTTTATGTCTCTATCATGTAAAATGTTAACACCTAATGTGTATATAAGGTGTACATTCTCCAAAAGTGTAAGTGGTGTGTTACGTACTTAAATATTCTGCAATAGAGAGTCCCTTTCTACGTATAACATACTAATTCCATTTACTTGTGTTTTTATATAATTCTGCTATACTAAATAACCTATCAACAACGCTGCTTTTCGTTTCTCATTGAGAGATATAATTTTACTTCATTTTGACAACATTTCATAATGTCATTTGTGTTTTTTATTGGGGGAGAATTTTTATTGAACCAAGTGCAGGAGTTTGTTTATATTACAGGGTAGAAATCATTGAATGTGTTAGCATAAAAATAACCCTGTAATAGGTTGGTATTAGAGTTGATTTTTTAGGGAATATAGGCAATAGATGGTGGGTAGAAACATGGAATAATTAAGGGAAAGATGGCTTAGTTGGAGCAAATTCTTAGACCAGTTTTGGAAGAGAAAGGATTCAACATGGATGCTCGATTGGATACAATCACTAAGGCTTCCATAAATGATTAGATGAAATTTTGGGTGAAGCAAATAGGGGGTGTCAATGATGGAAGATGCATTGGTACTTCTTTGCAACAATGTTGTCCAACAAAACGAAGGGAATTATATAAGACTTAAAGTTTCGAAATCAAAGCATTTTGATGGTGTTCGAGATGCTAAGATGCTGGAGAATTTTTTATGGGACATGGAACAATATTTTCTTACTAGCTAGTATGTATTTAGTTGGTGATGCTAAGTTATGGTGGCATGCAAGGATAGATGGTGATCAAAATGCGGGTCGTCCACGAATTGATACATGGAATGTGTTAGTTCAAGAACTAAAGGATTAGTTCTTACCTTATAACACCTTTTGGGTAGTGACGGAAGCCTTGAGAAAGTTACGACATGATAGAACAATCCAAAATTATGTCAAGGCATTCAATTCTTTGATGCTAGATATTCACAACATGTTGGAGGAAGACAAAATATTTAATTTTCTGTCGGGACTTCAATATTAGGCACAAATTGAACTACGAAGGCAAGGTGTTCAAAACCTACCAAGTGCCATTGCAGCAACTGATCAGTTGGTGGATTTACAACCGAATAAGACAAGGAAAAGGTTTCCAATAGTAATGGAAATGGCAAAGTTATTGAAGAAATTTCGTGGGGCAAAATGAGAAAGGTAAAAATATGCAAACCACTTAAAATTTTGCTCAATGAATGTTACTTGTTTTATATACAGTGGATCACATTACACAAAGGAGTATTCGAAGAAAACAAAGTTGAACACATTGTTGGCTAAGGAAGAAGACAATAGTGAAATAGTAAGTGTTAATCCATTGGTGGTGAAAAAGGCACCTAAAAGTGGGACTTCTAGGACCTTTGATGAATAAATATGATGATTGCACATCAAAAGGGGTCAAGAGGGGCTCATATAAGCTTCTTTTGGTGGTATAAGCGGATGAAAAGGGACTTATAGTCCTATCTTCAATTGTTCTAATGGTAGCAAAGAGGTTTGCTATCCGTTGAAGTTTACAAGTTAGTAGTAGGGGCTGCCACTATAAAAATTTGACGAAATGGCATGTAAGGGTGTGTCATTTTGGTATACATTTACCCAACATGTTTTGTTATACTTTAATAGGGCAAAAGGTGATGGATTAGCTAGTTTTAAGAGCAAGTAGCCAAAGACAAACATGTTAGATAAATTCGACACTTTGGCTGCCGACGAGGACATCAACTTTCTTTTAGTGAGAGATCTTTATGAGACCTTTTCGACGTTCAGCAAACACCGATATTACACAACTTTGGCAACGCGATGATGGCATGGTTTGGCAAGTTGTAAGATCCCTTTGATAGGATGTGGCCACAAAATCATATAATACATATGCTAAAAAAATAAAGATACGCTGGTGGACAACGTGGGTCTTGATTGGCTACATGGAAATATATTGATATTATAATATTGTATGGTGCTTTAATGTTGCTTGGTAAGCGACATGAAAGGCTAGACGTAATTGCATGGTGTGTTGTATTTTAGTGTGCATGGTTTACACGTATAAGGATGGATGAAGCATTGTGTCATTTAATTATATGTTGCATCTTGGTATGCATGGTTAACATGTACAAGGATGACTGAAGCATTATGTCTTTTGAGTATTGGGCTAAACCACTTTTATGTCTTTATCTTGTAGAACATTAATGTCTAATGGGTGTAAAAGATGCACATTCTCTAGAAGTGTAGGTGGCATGTTATGTGCTTAAATATTTTACAATAGAGAGTCCCTTTCTTCGTATACTATACTGGTTCCATGTACTTGCATTTTATATAATTATGTTCAACTAAATAGCCTACCAACAATGCTGCTTTTCGTTTCTCATTGAGGGATGTAATTCTACTTCATTTTGATAGCATTTCACAACACTGTTTTCGTTTTTCATTGTGGAGAACTTTTGTTAAACCAAGTGTAGGAATTTGGTTGTATTATAGGGCATAAATTGTTGAGTGTGCTAGCCGAAAAAATAACCCTAGAATACTTGTTATTTCCTCCTATTATTTATTTTGGTTCCTTCTTATTATGTAAAGTTCAAAGGTAATTAAGTCATTCAAGTATGATTTTCAGGATGCGGTGATCAATACAAAAGTTGATTGAGTTACATCAAGATCTAAAGTAAAATTACACGATTTATAACTTCTCATGGACTTTTAATATCTTCTTTAATTCCAAATTTAAACTACCAACAAACAATGTTATGTTCTTCTCATAACAATTTCTTAGAAAAAGGACCTTACAAATTCTCACTAAAAACCCAAAACAAGAATTAGTATAAGAGAAATTGAAGAACAAGAAAAAGAGTAAAGAGAGAGAAAAGACAAGAAAAAGAAAAGAAACAAGAAACCATATCTTTTATTTTTTTGGATACTACTTATCATGTATAATACACATGTAACAACGCCTACCCAAAAAGGTCAAATGTACATTTTTTGTGGTAACGAAAGACTGACGAAAAAGTTGTTATAGCTCAAATTAAACATTTGTAAAATATTTGAGTTTTTTTTAACATGTCGAAAAGTTTGATCTTAAATTAAATTCTGATGAAAATGTTATAAGTCAAATTGTACCTTTTTACCTTTTAAACTATTTAATTTTAAATTAAATTTACGTAAAAATATTAGAGCTAATTACAAAAAAATCCCTAATTTTACTCAATTTTACAATTATATACTCAAACTTTCAATTTTTTAAGTTCTAGCTCGACATTAGTATTTCTATTAACGTTGTTGACGTTACTTGCCACATAACACAAAATCTTAAACACTTATACATATCAGACTTAATTAAGTTTAACTAATTAATTTTAAGTAAACTACATCGTTTTGAGATTAAAATCTCTAAATCAAACTCGCTACTTAAATTGTTGGAACTGAAAACCCTAAATCAGTTTGTTCTTGCACAGAAAGAAAGAGAGTCTAGTGTGACAAATTTGGATTTCATTCAAATTTTTCGGAAATTATGTCTTTGTCATCTTGTACGAGCATAACTGAATATCATTGTCATCTTGTACCTACATGACATAGTTTAATTTAGATATTTCAATCATAAAATGACATAGTTTAGTTAAACTTAATTAAGTCTGATGTGTATAAATGTTTAAGATTTTTGTCTTATGTGATAAGTCACGTCTACAATGTTAACGAAAATACTAATATCTGGTTATAATTGAAAAAAATTGAAAGTTTAAATGTTTAATTGTCATTTTTTAAAGTTTGGCCTAAAATTGCAAAATTGAGTAAGTTTGAGATTTTTTAATTAAAACAAAATATTTAAATCTAATTTAACCTATTTTACCAAA
>JANQBM010000007.1:16238534-16249695 GCA_025594535.1 Erythroxylum domingense | reverse complement strand
GTTAATCAACTGATCATATTCTGTAAACAGAAAACCACTTCTATATTGGGTGACCATGTTTGGATTTTATACGTAGTTCATAGTTCTTGAAAAATAAAAGATGTATGTTTTGCTCTCTGCTGACATTTTAATCTGCAATTTCAGGATCTTGCAAGTGCAGGAGCAACCAAGAGGCCCACATGCTGCGTTCTGGTGCTAACCAAGCCAAGCAAGGGAGAACTAAATGCAGAGGAACAGGAAAAGTTACAGTCAGACTATAAGCAGGTTCTAGCTGATATTTCTGAACTTAGTTCCTCACTGTTCTGATGGGAGGTATGGTGTCGGGATGGCCTGATGTACCAACCTGATGGACTGATAAATATGAAGTTCTTATACGTTTTACTCTAAGTAGCTATTTGATCTGTGTTAAGGAATTTGATAGTTATGTTGAAGCAAGGGTTGAGGAGTTGTTTCATTTGTTGTTGCTCTTGCTCATAACGTGTTCTTTTGTCAAAAGATTTTTTGGGCCTTTTGCAACTTCCACATCTATCTTAACGCAGAATCATCCGACTTCTGCAAATTAGCTAGGGAGTGAGAGTGATTTTCTCCTTAAATGGAAGGTTTAGTAACCTATTTTATTCTCCTATAAAAAAATTAACAGAACAGCCAATCTGATCTTACAGTCCAATGTTCACTAGACATAAAACAAGAATTAACAAGATCTGCAATTGAATTTAGTTAAAACTAAAACTGGTAGCCCACAAGTGTTTTCCTGCGTGATATGAAACTGTTGTATTAGAGGAACTGTCCTTTCCACTTACCAAGCATCAAAGTTCACTATCACTAAAACTTTACCTGGAACACCATCTGTCGATATGCTACCTATTCGGTAACTTCTCTCATTCTGTATAAATTTTTCCATGAATAGCGTACAAACAAGCTAAAAATTTCCCAGCTGGAAATCAAAACCTAAAGGATTGATGTAAACATCGAACTTTTATTATGTCTTTTCTTTTAATAAGTGAACAACCTTTTATATAATATCTTCTTCGTTTTTAGAGTGTTTTATTTGAATTTTTTAAAAACAATTCACTTGAATTATAATTAAACTAATAATATTATTAAAAATAAATCTATTAATAATAATATATTTTATTATCATAAGAATTATGAATTAAGAACTCGCTTAATCCAAACGACTTAAGCGAATTCACTCGTTTACAAAGTCATGCCACATAACAACACGAGTAAAAGTTCATCTCAACCAATCAAATAATTCATCTCTTTATATTAACTGAAACGATGACTCAACTTCTTTAACCACTATCTCACATGCCCTTTTGTTGATTCCAAAATTGCCACATGAGCTTCTTAAGACTACTAAGACCTCTTCCTCCAAAACGAGATTACCCCTTAGTAACCGCAAATTACCCTACCAAAATAAAGATGACCCCTTAAAACAGGAACAGATTCCTTAGTCAGTTTCTCAAATTCAGTCAGTTTCTCAAATTCAATACCTTCAACTCACAAGTGTTGAATTACGATTGAAAAGCTGTCTTCATTAGAGTAAAAATTTATTTCATGCAATCTGAAAATTACTTCCATTCCTCCCACGTCCGATATATAACACCTTATAAATGCAGTCATGCAGAAAACATCACCAAACCAGCACTAATTCATATTTAACAAGAAAATCCATACGTTTCTGAAAATTGCGGCTTATTACATTTCTCCACATCCCAGATTCAATACCTTATAAATGCATAGAAACATCACGTAACCATATTGCTTCATTACGAACTTGATCAATATTTGATACATGTATGTCACTCTGACAGAAACCTTCATTCTGAATTCAAGAGATTGCACTGCCACAGTGTAGTCATAAATTTGTGAGGGTTTTAGGAAACATCCAACCAACCATTCAAAGGGCTGAGATGGTATAATTTGTGACTATTCATGTCTAATCTCAAGAACCAGTTCACATCTCTAGCTCTCACTAAACGTAAATGAGGACATTAAAAGAGATATATGCGGACGACCATATTGAAAGTTCAAACTCAGCTACTGACCAAGAAAATCATTTTGGGTATATCAGATGCTTAACCAGAAAGACGCCTGTCACTGCTAAAGTTAGAATGACAGGAACAGCGGAGTAGTCAAAGTCAATTGTTCGGTTCATATTATCTGCTCTATCCTGGCGAGACCTTTCTCCTTTGAATTCATGAAGAAGATTGCTCAGATTATCTAGTTGGTGAATGATTTGACGCTGTCCACGTGCAATCACTAGAATCTGTTTAAGACATGTCAGAATTTATTAGTGTATGACGAAAGAAACATCATTTGCAACCTTCTGATGCAAACTACATACTTCTTAAGAATCAAATGGGATGTCACATGAGTTTCAAATAGGTTAAACCAAATCATGCAACCAATGTCAAACTTGTATTTCTATTGTTAGTTTACACCATCTTCAAAAGTGACAGTGAAAGTTCTAATTATATTGCCCATGACTAGATCAAAGTTTCCTGTCTTTTGCTCACTATGAAACACTAACATTCGAGTCCAAAGAGACATTTATATATGATGGAATCGAAGTTACAAAGAAATCATGGCCATATCAAGCAAATATGGTTTGAATCTCCAACAAACTTACAATCAATCATTCTAATTAGTATTTTGCATTCTTTTATTTTGAACTTACGGGGATGATACTTCAGACCACTTTTAGGACCTTAAACTACGATAATTCCCAAAAACAAAAATTTAAGAAAAATGTTTTATAGACTTGGGTTCAAGAACCCTAGAAAAACAAAAAACAAAGTCGGCATAACCTTTTGAAACAAATGAATATACAAGATACATCGCCGATGTAGTTTCTTAACGGTTTCCAACACTCATCATGTACATGTAACAAAAATCTAAATCATCATATACACAGTGTGTTAGATTTCAGTCGGAAGATATATGTCTCATTTTCCAGCCAGTGAGATTAGTAAAATATGATGGTCCGTCCATGAATATGAATTGCATAAATTGGACCTTCTACTAATACATGAGTAATAGGAAATCAGTTGAGCTACCTCTTCCATCAAGGAGTTCTCCCTAGCCAATTGGGATGAAGATGAAGAATTTGGCATCATGGATCCTGTTAATGAGCCATTACCCAACCCTGATACGAAAAGAGAAGTGGGCCCTGAACCATTACAAGTTTCAGCCTGCAAAGCCAGATTTTGTTGGCTAGTTGAAGCCTTTCTAACTGCAAACTTGGAATTCAGCTCCTCAATACGAGATGTAAACTCATCCATCCTCTCGTTCAGTGTGGAAATCTGTTCAGAGAGTTGAGTGATCACACCCTAAAACATTCAAAGCATACGAGATCAGAGAAAATTGATGTTATATTCAAGTGTTGACAAGGTAGGAAAAGTTTTAAGGAAAAGCTCGAAAAGGATAAGAAGAATATTAAACATTTTTACAGGAAAAAGTAAAAAACTCCAAATTGTGGGCAGTTTACATGTTCACTAATATTATCCAACCACATGAATAAAGTAAAATTCTCAGCCATACTTCATTGTAGTTAAACTATAGATCAACCATAAAATCCCAATTTACTTTCTAGAAAAATAAGAACCTGGGTTGCAGGTGTTGCAGGAGAGTCCGGAGCTCTTCCATCAAATCTCCTATTACTAACAGCAATTCTTGTCAGGTTGGACAGATTTTTTTCCCGATGATTAGCATAAGAATGTGATAAACTGCTGCAAATTGGAAACCAAATACTGTTAGAGGAACTAAATTAGTTGAAAAAAATGCCAAAAAAGGAAGTTAATGATGACAATAGATGTAGCCAAAGACATTTCGATTTTTGTCACTGTAAAACCACCTTTCAGTTGCCTAATCCCAAAAGCACGCTCTCGCAAGGAAAGTCAAATGCGTAGAAAAAAGAAAAAGAAAACGGATGGTTAAAAGGTTCACTAGCTACTATATCTTCTCTTAAACAGAGGAGCCCAACCAAAGAGTAATAGTACCTCCAAAGACCTGCAACTTAAACTTCCAATTCTGTTTTACAAGTATCTTTATCCATCTAACATCCTCTTTCTCAGGACACATGAATAATACAGGTCAAAACTAGAGAATACCGGCTGAGATACTTGTTTCTCCTATCAGCAGAGGCTCGGGAGAGGGCTTCTTTAGGGCTTGAAACCAAATCATCATCAATGCTGAGCTTTGTCTTTAAATCATCTGGAAGTGCCTGCAATATGATAAAATAAGGACAATGCAAACCCTGGGCTAGCAAAATCAGCTGAAAGAATCATACCATAACATCATTTACTAGCTTCTCCAGTTGAATCTGTTCTATGTAAGTACGGGGAACATATGAACCGTCCAAGCCCAGCTGTTCGGCTACATGTTTCACATATTGACGGTCTCTACCTTGAACCTCCATTTCATAAAAAATATTGATCAATTCAGTAATCAGCCTCATTAGATTCCTTAAGCATTACAATAAGAGCTGAGATTGTGCAACTGTTCAGCAAAAGTCATAACAGCAAAGCTGCTTCTGCAACTTTCCAAATGATATATAACTTGCAGGTGCTTGATCTGAAGAAGAATTAACACCTTCATGGTACATGGGGAAGGAAAGGAAGAAGGAAATGCAATGTCTTCACCACAATCACTACCAACCATCTAGAGCTTAACTTGGACAACTTCCAAACAGAAAGAATTTTACCAAATAATGGAAATGTGGCATTAGTAAAAACAGAATGAGGTCAAACAGACAGAAAAGATTAGTGATTTTTTAAAAAAATATCCATTAGATGAAAGACATATTCAGGATGATTGATAACTGGAAAAAAGAAAATGATAAATGCAAGAGAAAAGGATGAATATGGTCTAAAAGGCGAATATTCTCCACACTTACTGATTGGATATACTAAAGGGTAGACTGAGGAAAATCAGAACAATGAATGTAGCGATAGATCTTGCTTCAACCAACATAGTAATAAGAAGAGCTTCAATGATCTTAACTTATCAAGAAAGTTTTACATATTTCACAGCATAATTAAAAGCATCTTCTACACAACCCTTATTCTAAGTGCATTTCAACTGCCACTCTCTCAAATTGACTACTTAATCAGCAGCATGAAACATTTCCAAGCTTCACCAAGATTAAAATTTAAGTTTACTGAAAATGTGAAAACTATGAACCCATGGTTACTTGTAGTCACGCAATACCTGAACATATTGACGATTAAGCTGTTCTAACCAGTCAGTTTTCACACACACTCTATCATCACAGAATACATGGCTACTTCTCTTCAGGATGCTAGCTATTGTGTATCCCAATGCCATCAGTCCTCCCAACAGGCGCACACTAACTTCAAAAGTTATTCTGGGTGAGATTATGAAGGGGCTATCAGTGACCCATTCCTGATGATAAGAAGCAATTGAGTTAGAAATCCCAAAAATTCATTAGCTCTCTGCCATTGTAGATTATCCAACAAAATTTTTATAACTTAAATACATTGCAGATATATACCCACTAGATCATTAATACCATTTTTGGTAAATCTAAACTCCACTCTATGAAAATTTGTTGTAGATAACTGCTATCTACTATGACTAATTTTTTAGTCATTTATATGCAAGGAAAAATTGCAAGTCTTTCCTTGAAAGAAAAAAATAAGCATTTTTTACTGTTTCATTTTGAAAATTCCAACTAAACATTGTATAGGTGTCTCACTTTCCAAGAGGACAATGACAAAGTTGTGTTCAAGGAACAAAAGCTATATCCGACAAAAATTCTAACCAAAGGTATAAGATACTTTCAAAATGATTATATTTATAGGCAGAGAAAATAGATGGATATTTTTTTCATTATTAGTATTGTGTCTAAGAAATTTCAACGATAAAGTGAGTGGATGTAGCATCCCAATAAGAGGATCAGGAAAACAGAATCTGATTGAATGTACGAAGATTTGTGTTGTGCACAAGTGCATAAAAAATATACTGCAGAGTGCAGAAATAGAGATGGAAAATATTTCAAATGCTTTGATACATACCCTCTAAAGCTTTAAATTTACGATAGTTTATCTACTCTAGAATTCTCACAAGCTCCACGATCTACTTTGAATCTCTCTATGAACATCCTAAGGAGCTTGTTCACACATTAAAACTTTTCTAAAAGTCGAGAAAATTCACAGTTAACAATAAGATAAAAGCGACTAATATATAGTATCTGGATGAAAACATGTTAGGCAGATCGTACAAGCATAAATGCCAATTTGTGTAAACAACTTGAAGAGGTTTTAGTACATGAAAATAAGAGTTATTTTTATAAATTGTATGTTACTTCAGAAAACGTCTGCAAGCAGAATCATCTAACCTCAAACATTAGATTGTATTTGCCATCCCTGTTCCTCATCCTCAGATATGACTGACAGGCTTCAGGATCTTCACCAGGTGGCAAAAGGTATATATCATAAGTTTCCTCCTTTCTTTCTCTACAATCTTCCGATATAACGGCCTTGATCTCCTCAACTGTTACTGATCTTGTTGACTACATATAAAGAAACAGTTATTGAAAGAAACAAATGACAAAGCATTTACACAAATATTGTTTTGATAAGGAACACTGCAGATGTTTGCCTTCAAAATATAAGTGGGGTTCTGAAATCCAGTAAAAGGGTTAAACTTGTTGATGACTTTAATATGTGCTGTTTGGAGATCTGGTTCAATAAAAGCCTTGTACATGGGATAAACCTGCAGCAGGAGAAAGAAAACAAATACTAGAAAGAGTTAATTAGGACTAAAGTGCATTCAATTATAGAAGTTGTCATAAGATTCAAACCATAAAAGTGCCTAAGAGTGAGGGTAACATGTGGGAAGAACCTAAATGAATTTTCTGAGATGGGAAAGGGAGAGTACTGTTTCAGAGATTTGATGAATTATCTCCTCTGGCTCTTGTCCTGCACGTTGAATGTCTCGCAAAACACGTTTGACAAGGTCGAAGTGAACTCCACCAGTGATAGATACACGAAGATCTAGCAAAGGTCGCAGTCTTTCACTTAAGGCATAAATCCCCTCAATTATCACAATCCGGGAACTGGGTACATCCACTGTCCTGTTGAGAACATCGATTTTATTAGGTTCAAGAATAGTTAGCACTTAATAAGAATCATACTTCTAATAAGACTATTGTAGGAATCTAAGTTGACAAAGAAGGGTATTAAAATGTGTAAGAATGTATGAAACAGATGGATGGACAATCAAATTGATGATATTTCTCTAAACTAGAAATTAAAAGATATAGAACTGACTTCTCGCCATAATAAAGGCATGTTCAGAAACCAATGAGGATATCAAGATAGCATCAAATATTCTTCTCTTCTCTATTGATTAATCCACTACTTTCTTTCCATTGCATGGTCACTCTCAGTTGAGGTTACACAAGAAGCCATAAATGAAGGTTTCATGCACTGGAAAGACAGGAGAGAAAAAACAACCTGTAACCTATGCGAGAGCTAGTCTTGAAATCGTATATAGGGACCTGAACAGATTTTCCTGCTTTTAAGTCATGTATATTGCTGAGAAGAGTATCATAATCAGCCAGCCGTGGGTCTGATGCAAAAAAAGTTATCATCAGAATTCTGACACTCATCCTTCCTCACTAATTGAATGACAAAATACAGAACTCCACGCAAGAACAAGAAAGGGTCCCGTAGTAACATATATTAGATGAATCCCCCTGTGAAATGCATGCAGCGATTAGATATTTGACTCTTTAAGTCTTTGCACTAAAGAAAAATGAACACCTACCAAATCCTTTAGAATATGGTTGCAATGGAAGAAGCTAGCTAAAGTTGGTCAATGGGGTTGTTGCACATATTCACATGTGAAATAAACCATAATGAACCTCAAACTAGACAGTGCTCCTATAAGTTTTGTCAAGGAAAATGGCTTCAGAAAGAACAGGCCAATTTTAAGTTTGAGCACACTCAGTAGCACAGAGAAGTCTGGGCCAATTCTCAACTTCAAAGCAATGTGGACAACCTACTTTCTATGTCTGCTATACTCCCATCCTAATTCTAACGATGGTAATCAAGCACTACGTCAACCACCATGATATAAAGACATACTTTACTGCAAGCGTTTCTCTTATGCTCTTTAAACTAATCACTGAATAGAGAACTAAAAACAAACTACATCACCAGAAAACAAGAGCATTTCTTTGTGTATTGTGAATAGTACTAATAAAACATGGATCTATTCATTTTGGGGAAGTTAGACATTGATTCCATTATCATTACTGTCCTTACATGGCAATATATGAGCCAAAAGTCCCAAGTATCTCCATAAAGACTATAGATGTTATACAAGGGAATACCGTTTCACCCTAATTTTCTTTTTTCATTTAAAGCTTGAAGTCCTTGCTCAGCAATTAAATAACAACCAAGCTTCACATTTTTTTATTCATCCTCTATTGCACATAACAAATTTCTGACTCAGAACTTAATTTGACATTTATGCCACAAACCACCAACATATAAAAATTGAAATAAATGGCAATCAAAGAACAAACCTGCCAATGCCTAATAGATCTAGCCGGTTTCTACGCCACAAGATTAAAGCTCTTGCTATAACTACGCTTACTAGGGAAAAAATTATACCTTTGATTTGCTCATATAGTTCTCATTATATTGAGGTTATATCCTACAATTACCACTCGACTCTGCAGCTACACAACCTTTGTTAGAAGATAGAAGTACCACGTGACTGAATATATTTTCACTCACTATGCTAATAAAAGCATTTGTTATGTATTTCACCTTTTCTACATTTTACCAATATTATAAATTCACCAGTTGAAAAGTAGGTTTAGTTTATGTTGACTTCAAATTTGTAATGAAGATAATCTCACCAAAATTGTACTATCACCAATTTCAATGGAAAATAATTAAACATATATGGCCCTCTTTTAGTAATTATTTATACAGGTAATCCCAGAGAAAGGAGGCGAATACTTCAAAGAAGAAATAGTTATTGTTCCAATATCTAAATCATCTACAGATAACATTATATACAGTCATTGTATCTATTTATATTCAACTTTCCTTGGGTGAACAGTTAGGGAATCAGCATAGACGTTCAAGCTTTAGTAGAAAGCTAATAAATCCAGAAGAAAGCAGGCCAAATAAAAGGCATAACTTCCAAAAGACTTTGAGTAACTAACTAGATAACCTTTTGCAGATAATTTTCCAACAAAAGATTTAGGAATGAGATCTTACCATCAAAGTTTCCATCAATGATCCTACTAGAATCATTATAGTTGTCCATTGATATGACAACCACACTGGGCATAAAGCTGAGGACCTTGTCGGTGAAGACAGTCTTCCCAGCTCCAGAGGGACCAGCAACCCCCACTAATATTATTCCATCATTTTTCTGAGCCAGTAACTGGCATGCACGGATCACAATGAAGAAGCCCTTCTCAAATGACAATGTTTCTTCAACAGGAACAATTTCATAGCGGTCACAATCCTTTTTCTTTACAAGTTGGACCTGATCTCGCAACAGACCAGAACGTCGCCTAGGTGAATCAGCAGTAGGTGCAGTCTCTTGAGCCATTACAGTGCAGACAGTTTACACTAATTGCGTTGAAGCTCAACTTTCAGATTAAAGTGGGCTCAAGATGAAATTTTTATCTGGTATACCAGCATGACACTAATATCAACAGAGAAGACAACAACCGTAGCATACATCGAGTGACAATCTTAGTATATGATAAATTCAGCTATCGAGCTTTATTTCAGGTGGAATGCCTCAGATCACTAATCATATAACCTATAACATGTGTCATTCTAGAAACAGTATGCTTGCATAAGAAGGAACGCACACTTCTTACACCAAGAACATTGCACGTGCATGGGAACTCCCAAATGAATAGATACTCTGGCAGATAATCCATTGCATGCAGGAGAAATAAAAGATAAAATATTGTACAATTTTGATTGCAAGTGCACTTAGATAGACCTTTTAGATAATAAACCGAATATATACAGATTTCACTATATCTGACGGAGGAAAGGATGGACAAGGGTCTGAAATCCAAGGCCCTTAGATATCAAAACAGAAAACATGTGCCAGAAAACCCAAGCTTCTAATATGGATCCAATTGTTCTTTATAACATAAACTGAACTAAGGTAATCCTTCAACTAACTCCCATGAAGACAAAAACCAAAATTAAGTTGACTGAGAAGAAGCCAGTCCTGTAAACCCATCCCCACCTTTTTTATTTTTCAATTTACGTGCAACTTAGCAATACACATATAGTACCAAACAGAAACATATATGCACCAAAGTTACAGTAAATCAGTAATATCAGGCCCAGATTCTCTTAATTCCTTGCACAAGCCATCTGTCAGTAAGATTCAGCGTCCTTGCAACATTACCATTTCCAACCATAAAAGAAGAAATGGAATAAATCATAACTGCATAATGGATTAAAACACTTCCAAGTCATATACCTTACCAATTAGCTTAAACTAAAGATGGCATCTAAGACTTTTAAGGATAAACAAACTTCCGTTTCTCGAACTTTGGTTCTAATTACTATTTCAGTCTCCAACTTAAATTTTTATTATTTTCGTTATCCTACATATGATATATATTTCAATATAGCTTTCCCTATCACCAAAACAATCTTATCTGATATGGAACACCAAACACAAAATTGATACCTACAGTTACTTTTATTCTTGATCTTGCATAAAATACTAACTTAAATTGTCATATAAGTCTCTAAGAAGGATCACAGCCTACCATTACGAAGCTTAACATGAGTTTCAATTCTAAACGTCAATTCAGAAGAGAATCAATCAGACAGAAAGAAATGGAAATAACTAAAACGTTAAAACCATGGAAGTCGTTTTGATTGCAAAAGAAATTGATAAGTGATCAAGCTCAAAGGCATACCTTCACAGTAAACCCTGGCCTTCTTTGGCTTCGTTTACCACTTTGTAATGCAAATTCTAGTGATGAAGAGTAGACGATCAAGAAAAGACGGCGGTTTCTGGGATTTTCGTAGGACGTGTCTGGATAAGTGCGACTGTGGAGACCAGAGTGGAGATGACACGTGGGTATGTCCTATCGGTTGGGAAATTAACCAATTTAAAAATTGAT
>JANQBM010000007.1:16221961-16232275 GCA_025594535.1 Erythroxylum domingense | reverse complement strand
TAGAGGTTATCATATAGAACCGAACCGGACGACTGGCCGGTTCCAGGTTTTCCCGGTCGGACCGGCCGGTCCGGTTCGATTTTAAAAACATTGGTTTGATTCAATTTCTATTTTTTTGTTGTAGTTTATAGTTTTTTTTTGTATTTCTTTCAAATAAAAATAAAAACTTTTTAGTTGTTAATATTAATATAATTATATTTTTGTTACTGATAATAATTGGATATTAAACAAAACTTAAAGATAAATTATTTTTAACTAATTAAATTTATTTTAATCTCTTATATAATATTTTATTTATTAAAATAAATAATTTAAAAAATTAATGTTTATTTAAAAATTAATATTTATTTAAAATATATTTTAATTGATAAATCAAAATTATATTTGAAATTTATATATTTTGGAGTTACCTTAAATTTAATTATATTTATTAATAATTATTAAGTTAAATAAAATTAATTACAAAATTAAATAAATTATTAAATAAATCTAAATTATTTATATTTTAATTAATTAAATATAATATTAAATAAATTATTCATAAGTCTTATTAATAATTAATATACTAAATAATTAAATATATATATTTAATTGATAATAAATCATATTATGAAAAATAGAAATAGAAAACAAAAATTACTTTTTGTATTTTTCATAAAATTTGAAAACTAAAACAAACTAAGACCAAAAACTTAAACAAATATTATTTTAAACTAAATTTGAAAACAAAAACTAAAAATATAAATGAAAACAAATAGATCCTTAATATTTTATATGAGTTTCATTGATTTAATTCCATATAACTTTCTTATTATTTTGTGAGCCCTTTTTACCAACTAGACCTCCTATTTAGTAAGAGGAGCCCACAATAAGAATAATAGTTAGAGGTAAATTAATAAAGAACCTCAATGGCATCACTTGAATATATTCCAATTTTAAATTGCAATTTTGCAAAGTTCACAAGCGAAATTATATACCAACATTAATAATATATTCATAAAACTAGAAATTTCAAAGGAAAAAAGTGTAGGAGAGGCAATGTTGTGAACCCCTCTTACCAGCTAGGAATAGGGGGTAACTAAAAAATAATTAAGAAAAAGTCTTTCAAGCTTAAATTGATAGAACCTAGGGAGAAAAAGGTTTCAACAATTTGGAGTCTAAGTTTAACATTTTAAAAACATTGGGTTCTTTCCCAAATATTTGGGTCTAAATTAAATTTTGGTGTAAATGTTATAAATCAAATTGCCCCATTTTACCAAATATGAATAGGAGAAATCATTTTAGAAGGTTTGAGATATCACCTAATTAGGCATTTTATGTTAACAAATATAAAGATTGAAGATATGAAATTAAAAAGACATGATAATACTTAAAATTAAAAATAGAATAATTTATAGTTTAATCATGGTAAGAGAAATTGTAATTCACTTAAAACTTTGAAAAGAATGATTGATTAAGAATGGGTTGCAAATACTAGTCATATTAAGTCCATCATTTGATTTAGCGTTAGATTGCCGAATGATTTACTTAAATTATGTTGTTTACCTTTTTTCTCTTTAACTTGCATTACTTTTTTATTGTCACATCTGTATGTGGGCCTACTGAAAATAACCTTTCTACTACATAGGAGTAAGGCTGCGTACTATCATCCCTCTCTAGACCTCGTTTTATTGCGGGATTTCGGATCGGGTGATGATGATGATGATGATGATAATGTTTGCAAACAATTACCTAACTAATGATTTATTAAATACTCACCTAACAGATAAAAATTACATATTTCACTATTATAAAAATGGAATAAATTATTTTATGAGAGTCAACATGTGTTGGATCCAAAAGTGTGGGAAGATCTAACTTCATTCAAGCATAAGAGTTTGTGAGTGGCGGTGAAAGTTAACTAATGACATAACGTCAAGTAATAGGATGAAAGAGATTGCCTTTTGGAATTTGGAGGAGGATTTACTTATGTTATGTCTTGACAATTTTTCATTTGAAAAATTTTATACCCATTTTGATTTGGAAATTTGAATAAAAGTTATGAATAAGCATGAAGTGAATTTGTTGAAGCAACAATTCACTACAATATTGAATAATTCAATGAAGCTCAATTTGTTACCCAGGATAAAAGAATAGTATATCTACTTAATTGCAACTCTATAGCTCTTCTGCATTTCATTAATTTTTTTATAGCTATATTTGAAACCATAACTTAATAAAGTTTTAGATTTAAGAGATATTTGGCGAAGAAGAAACAAAGTATAAGACAAAAAAAGAATTAAAAATAACTAAATCAAACACTCTAATAGTGAAATCAAGATAATTTTTATGAAATAAGTAGAAGCTTTTATTTATACCTAAACTTTCTTGGTTCAAATATGGCATTTTCTATTCTTTTATGGGATATATTTAGGCTAAAGATGATGTCTTATATAAAATTTAACCTTTTTTTCTCTTAATTAAGTGCTCTATTATATAAGGCTTGGATGTATGATCATATCTTGGGAGTGTTTGCTTGGACACATACAAGTATCAGGCATGTCTCTCTTTGAAAGATACAAGCTAGTACATAGGCAACTCATAGGGCATATTAAATGGTAAAGAATTTATTGAGGAGTATAACCTACAGTATGCACCTTCTTATGTTTGTACTCATGTTCCTTAATAGAAAGAAACATTGCTAACATGATCAAATGTTAGATTGTGTCTAAGTCTGATTGCTTATTTAAAAGGTAATAGAAGCTATAATATCTATTTGTTTTATAACCTTACATATATATGTTAAAGTAACCCTTTTTTTTAATATGGTGAAAAAATTGCTCTTGTTTTTAAGAAATAGGGACAAATTTGCTTGAACCTCATTAAAACTTCTTATTCACTTATTCATTATCTTATAGTATCACTACATGCATATTATTCAATAAGTAGTATTAGAACATTGTTTATATGAACATGAATTCTTCTGTAGAGTTTAAGATGGGAAAATTCAATAGAATTAGAAATTTTAGACTGTGGAAACAAAAGGATAGGGATTCAATGGTGAAATATATAATGTTGAAGGAGTTTCATGAGAATAAGTCAAAATATATGGATGCACTTGGTTGGGAAGAGTTACAGGTATGAACAACATAAACCACTAGATTATGTCTATTAGAAAAGATCATGTACTATGTCATAAGTATTGCATCCTTTATGGAAATATGGAAGAATCTAGAGAGTCGATATATGTAAAAGTCTCTCACGAACAAATTAGATATGAAGCAAAGGTTATATAGGTAGAATATGTAGGATGGGTATTCACCTGAAACAACATGTTAATACTTTCAATCAAATAGTCAATGATTTCCACACAGTCAAGGTGACTATAGCAGACTAAGATAAAGTAATGATTTTTTGTTACTTTTTATCTACTTTTTACGAAAATATGGTGACGAACCCCACATTGGGAAAATAAACAAATTAGTAAAAAACAACTTCACAACGACAATATTGGCTCATAACCAGTAAATACAAAACACTGGGGAAAGCTTTAGGGCTATATATAAGGAGAAATCAGGATCTTGGGATAAAGTAAAGTAAAGACAACTTATCTCAAAATAAATATAGGTCTAAATCTAAGGGAAAAAAGATAGTTTGATACTACGAGTGCGTGTAGACTAGGGCAAATGACAACGTATTATAATGCTAGTCAAAATAAAATAATTAGTAGTAATGAATCTAGGTTGATATCACAGAGAGTGTGTATAAAGTTGTTGAAATGAAATTAATCGGTGTTTAAGAAAAATAAGGGATTTAGATTTTGAAAATAAGAAAATAAAATGAAACTAGATTAATAAAAACAAAATAAAGAAAACATGCAAAAAATAATAAAAGTGGGCAATTTGATAGGATCTAGTTCTTTGGTTCAATCTTGGCCTATACCCTAATTAAACATATTTTATTGATTTGTTGTTCTTAAACCACTCCTAACAACTCTTACTCATGGGTTAATAATTAATCTAAGTTAAGTTTTCCCTTATGTAATGTTTAATCATGATACGATCGTTAATTAAACCTAACCACTGAATAATTTAAGATACGATCTCTAGATTTAATTAGGCAATAGCACTACGAATTAAAAAAACTAATTAATTAAGGAAACAACCACATACAATGCATCATTTAACCAAGGTTATGTTATCCCTAATAATTACGAATCATTAGTCGCTACACATGAATTCAACATAAAAATTACGGATTATATCAAAATTCTAGCAATGAGTTTGCAAATAAACGATTCAATGAATGTATTAAAATCATTTTTTCATAATACTCAATGAGTTCATATACAAATAATCGAAATATAATGATAATATGATCATTCATACATAAAACCCAAATCCATATGCCTAGGATAACATAATTAATTCAATAAGAGATAAAGAAACAACAAAAATATGAAAGATCGAGTCATCGGTATTGATGTTACCTCTAAGCCAACTTCAGAAACTTAACCTTTCATCGGTCTCTCCAAAGAAAATGCTTCAGCCCCACTCAAAATAACCCTAGCCGAAACTCCCTCAGTTCTTTCTTCACTGTACCTCCTGTTCTATTCTCTCTACGCTACTGTTCTCTCCACTATTCTATGATGTGACGAATTAATATGTGGTCTAAGCATACTTTAAAAACTCCCTTATTGAATGCAGAACTTGTCTAGGTTTAATGCAAGTATCTGCGTTAAATGTAGATGCTGTCTAAGTTTAAGCACAGTTGTCTGCATTAAACGCAGATGCCTGCGACATCTTTTAAGTCCTCCAAACGTCCAACGTGTTGCGTCATTTTTTATGGTCCTTGGTGCTGTGTGTTTTGAGCTGCATGTCTTGTCATTTTTTGCTTGCTTTTTGTTGTGTGTCTTCTTCATGCTTCGCTATCATTTTTCTTCTTGGACATTTCTATGTTGCACGTCGTTTTGGTCCTCTTTCTGCCCACACGCTGTCGTATTATTGCAGCTTCCCTTGGCTTTTTGTTCTTCTTTTCTTCTCCTACTGTGCTGCCATTAATTCACGTAAATTGCATGTATTCCATGAATAGCTTTTCTACTTCTTTATTGTAAGCAACTTGGAATTTTCTTGTTTTTGTCTTCATTTTTTCTTTTTGTCGTAATTTTCTTCTTCTTACTCTGTGAAGATAAGTGAATCTTATTCTTCAAAAAATGACCCAAATGAAGTGCTTTTAACTTACTTTAACTTCTTTACTTTCAAATTATGCCTAAAATCACATAGGAGTCAAAGTGAGTATCTTAAGCAATTTCATGTCAATAATCACTAAATGTTAAGGAATAAATTCATAATCAATTAAGCACCTATCAATTTTTTCCACACTTAGCTTTCGGCCATACTCAAGCAAAACATTAAAATTAAGCTCAAAGACACACAAAAAATTGACTCATTTCCCTTCCAAGAATACATAATCATAAACAAAAATGAATGCCTTTAAAAAATCATAGCAAGAAGACAACATTCCAAGCTTTTACTCATGATTAATCAACATTCATCATCTTCAAAAATTGAGCAATCTAATGTAAAGAAAAGAAATTTACTTCTCTTGGGTTTGCCTCTCAAGAAGCACTTTGGTTTAGGGTCGCTGGCTCGACTCCATGTTTCCTCCTCATATGACAAAATTGTGATCTTTAGGTATTACAGTTAGCACCACTTCCACGCAAGGTTGTTCTGGATTGGGCCTTAGTTGATCATCATTCTCATTCAGCGTCCTCCCTATCCTTAGACTTTTGATCTCTACTGAGTCCATGCTTTCTTGAAAGATCTCGAATGTCTCTTCATCTTTTTCTTCCTCGTTTAATTCCTCTAACCTGCTAGGTAAAAGTAAAGAGTCATTCTCAATAATAAAATGGAACTCAGTATTTACCTCCGAGCAAAAAGATATAGCTTTTTCTACTTCGAGCTCCTCCTCTACTTCTTCCACACAAGCAACTCCTTGAGTAATGCTCTCAAAATTCTCAAGCTCCTTATCACTTTGTAAGGTTTCCGTACTAACATCCATTGGGTATACCTCGGCTTAATATGGCTGCTCCTCTTTCATTTGTGACTCTAGATAGTTGATCCTCGTTGCCATCTCACCTATTTGGCTTAACAAGTTCTAGTTTCTAGACATTATATGCCTTATTTCCTACTGGAACTGTTCCCACTACTGTTATAGGCTTTGTTGAAATTAGAGATTATTAGCAATCACAACATTTATCAATTCTTCCAGAAATGTATCTGAGTTTTGTTGGCTATCCACATCTTGGAAACTAGACTAATATTGCCTTTTGTTATGTTGGAATTGTAGGGTATTCTGTTAGATCTCCTGCATACTCTCTTAAAGCTACTGCATACCCTGTTGAAATTGAAGATGGTCAGTATTATAGGTTTTGATATAGTCGTCTAGAGGCGTACCTGAGTTGTGACAAGAAACTTCTGGTCCATACGAGAATTGTTGTGTATCCTACAAACTATCATATAAGTAATTTTGATGGTTATCCCATCTATATCCAAAGTTAGGTTGATCAGTCCAAACTTAGTTATAGGATTGAGAATAAGAGTTAAAGAAAAAATTACTTCCTTCAATGGTTTTTTAATAAATGACAAATAAGAAATAGAATAAAGAAAAGATCACGAAATAACTGAAAAGAAACTAATTACGAACAAATATATACAAAACAACAATTAAATCACAAGCAAAAACTAAAATATCACACTCCCCGGCAACAGTACCAAAATTGACAGGGCGTTGTAATGCTTGTCAAAATAAAATAACTAGACTTACTACTATAGCAGTAATGAGTTTAAGTCGATTCCACAGAGAGTGTACATAAAGTTTCCAAAATGAAAATGACTGATGTTTAGGTTTAATGGGGGTTTTGGACTTTTAGAAATAAGAAAATAAAATAAAAACGAACCTAATGAAAACTAATTAAAAAAAGCAAGAAAAATGATAAAAGTGGAAAATTCAGTAGGGACCCGATTATTTGATTTAATCTCAGCTTACACCCTAATTAAACATATTTCATTGATTTGTTGTTCTCTAACCTCTCCTAGTAACTATTAATCGTGAGTTAATAATTAACCTAAGTTTTCCCTGAGGTAGTGTTTAATTAAGATATGATTGTTAATTAAACCTAACCACTGAATAACCTAAGATACGATCTCTAGATTCAATTGGACAATAGTGTTATGAATTAGGAAAACCAATTAATCAAGGCAATAATCAAATACGATGCGTCATTTAACCTAGTTTATGTTATCCCTAATAATTATGAATCATTAGTCACTACATATGAATTTCAACATAACAATTAAGGATTATAACAAAATTCTAGCAATGAGTTTGTAAACAATCGATTCAATGAATACATAAAATCATCTTTTTACAATACCCAATAGGTTCATACACAAATAACTGAACAATAACGAAAATTCGATTATCCATATAAAAAACCCAAATCAATTAACATAAGACAATACAATCAATTTCTAATAAGAAAAAGAAAAAACAAAACAATAAAATACACTTAGCTCGGGTTGTGAACATCAATATCACCTCTAAACTAGCGTCAGAGCGTTACCCCTCCATAAGTCTCTCTTGGAAAAATGTTTAAGCCCCATTGAATAATGCCTCTCTACTACGCCTCCCTTCTGTTCTATTTCACGTTATTACTCTCGGTTCTATTCTTCATGTGACAAATTAACTCTTGGTCCATGAACAGTGTCACTTATTAAAACCTCACACTGCTGCTACGCTTGCGTTTAACACAAACTTTTCCCAGTTCACTGCGTTGGTGTTTTATTTTTTTTAATCCACCAGCTTCAATCGTTTTCTTCTTGTGCTTCTATTGTTTTGGGTTGTTGGCTATCCACCTACTGCAGCGTTTTGCTCTTGGTCGTTTGCATTTTGGTTGATCTACTCCCCATTTGCCACAGTGTTACTTCAATGTTTTAAGTCCAACATTGCATGCAAAACTACGTTACTTTCTTCTTCTGCAATTGTTTTATTATTGAACCATAATATTCATGTAGTTGTATGGGTGTGAGATGCAATCTTTAATTTATCTTCTTTGTCTTTTCATTTTTCTTGTCTTCTTCTTATCTTTTAATTTTCTTCTTTTTGGTCCATTAAGATAAGTCAAAATTAATTTTCAAAAAGTGGCCCAAATATCATACTTTTAACTCACTTTAACTTTTTTGCTTCCGAATTGTTCCTAAAATCACATATGAGTCAAAGAGAGTATCTTAAATAATTTCACGTCAATAATCGCTAAGTGTTATGGAATAATTTCATAAGCAATTAAGCACTTATCAGCAAATCACAAGGAATTTTCTAAGTAAAAAGTAGTAAATTAAAGACAAAACATTAATGATTTATCAAGGTCTACTAATTTAGTGTAGAATGATGACTTGAATTACAGCCATGAGGATATGCTTTATCAATTAGTCAACTCGTAAATTTATGGATTTAGGATATAGCTAGGATGCTCCTATATATAACACTAAACAAGGATTAGTTTATGTCATACAGTCAGATAATTTTGGTTTTATCTAGTTAGGTGATGATAAAGCCTGCACAATTGATAGAATGTGATAGGTCAAGATTAATATGTACGATATTGTGATTAGAATGTTGAGTGATGTTAGACATGCATTAAATTTGAGGAAGAATATGATTTCTTTAGGCACTTTACATGCTAAGTTTTGTATATAAAGTTGGTAGAGACAACATTAAGGTGGTTAAGGATGTGTTGATGATATGTGCTAGATACACTTCATTGTTAACATGAATTTGAGAGCATTAAGCTTGTATTTGGATTATTTACAGGATTTGTTACTTAAAATGATTCATATTTTATTCTAGGTCCTATTTAAACCTTTTAAAGGAAAATGAATGAATTTGGAGAAAAGTTGGGTCAATTTGTAGCAAATTTGGAAAACTTGAAAAGAAGGACTTAGAACATAATAGCAACACAATATCATATTATTAATTATGTTCAAGCACACACTATTCTATTTTTCAAAGGGATTTTTACCCAAATGACATGACAAAAGAAATTTTTACCTAAATGACATAACACTAACACACCCTTGTATTCGTGTTATGTTTAAGATAGATGTATTATGTTTCTCCAAGTGCTTGTGACATGCCCCCATTTTCAGCCCATATTAGCCAACATTATGGTAGCACAAACTTGTATTCATCCCCATATTAGTGGTGGTTTTTTATGTAAAATTTTAAGAAAGGCAAGTGAAGAAACACAAAGCCCAACGTAAACTATGTTAGGGCTGCAATTGGTAAAAATTAGGATTAATATGAGACTATGTTGGGCCAAAAAAAATAGGATTTCACATGTGTTAAAAGAAAAGTGGATAAAAACAAAAGAAAGATTATAAAAGGAGAGTTTTGGGAGGTTGAGGAGGAGTTTAGAGATAGAGAAAAGAAATTAGGAGTTGAGAAATGCAGCTAGGATTAAGAAGCAAACAAGCTGGGAACAAAACAAGAAGATCCATCAATATTCATCAAGGACTTTAAAGAAATAAGCCATAGGAACTCTATCTTCTTTCTTATGTTCTTTATTGTTAATTGTTAATTATTGATTTTTTATTATTTTAATATGAACTAATTAGGATATAGATTTTGATCTAGTTCTAATGAATCCTAAAATGTATATTTGAGTTAATTTTTTTAATGAAAAATTTTAGTTTTCAAGATTTGTTCATATTTTTATATTATATGGAATTAAAATGATGAAAATAGAAATTTAACATTCATTTTCATGTAAGGGATTAAATTAGCAATGTATAACCTAGGTCACGTCATAAATAATAGGGGTTGCATGAATCCTAACTATTAGGATTCACAATCATTTTGAGTTATGGTGAAACCTTATTAATGAATTCTTAGAGAGTTTTGATGTGAGAGAACTTTTAGTCAAAAATATTTAAGCATAACGATTGTATATATACTAATTGTAAGTATACAATTACTTTGAGATTTTTTTGGGTCAAAGAAACTAAATATAATCATTAAATCAGGATAAATTCAAGCACAAGAAAGTTATAAGGGGATTTTTATCTTGATCTATTTATTGAATTGATTGTTTATTTTATAGTCACAATCTCTGTGAGATCCACACTTAACTTATGTAGACTACATTATAAGAAGAGCTAGGTACACTTGCTTATATGATTTCTTTAGTACTATTATAGGTATACTTGCTTGTGAAATTTATTTACTATTATTCTTCATATTTCATTTTATTCATTCACATATAATATCAAGTTTTTA
>JANQBM010000007.1:16186768-16200675 GCA_025594535.1 Erythroxylum domingense | reverse complement strand
TATTCACAACTGCATGAGCATGAGATGTGGTAATTTACCACACCTGGACCTGTTTCTCTGGTCCGACCCGTTCTCTGAAAACGGGATGTTACATTGTGTGTAAGTCATTAAACAAACATGAAGATTCACAATCTAGAGATATGATCATGCTAAAGATCATATCTTTGCTTGGAGAAATAAGAGGATCCATAGCCCAGACTGTGTCCATAGGTGTGTAAACATATATAAAGTACAAATAACTTACTTTTTAAAGACTTTTAGAGATTTTACACATCTTACAAATCTTTTTCTCTCTAAAAGTTAGGGTCAGTCATAAAGAAGTTCCACAATCCTTGGGAGGCCAATTATTTTTATCAAAGAATTAAGGTTCAAATATCATCTCAATAATGATATTTATTTATTTCTACCAAGATTTTATTATTTTTGTTAATTGCTTTTGTTGTTTTAACTATGATTTGTGACTAAATATTTTTCTATATTCAAATAAAAAAATATTAATTTTATTTTGTATGAATTAAAATTTTTTAATTTATGAAAATGAGATGTAATACTACAAATTGCTTTTAATTGATCTTAATGCATGACTTAGTTATACTAGCGACTAAATATAATCTAAATTTACTTTTGGACATCTCGAGAGAACTTACTTGAGAGTGGACCATGACTTAGGTAATAAAGGTTGAATGGAGTGCTTAAGAGAGACTTACATGATTTTTCTAATATTAGGGTGAAACCCTTCACAGGATTTCTTACATCTTAGTGCATTTATAAGGGTGTTACTTTAGTAGAGGTATGTGTTAACTAACTAAAATGTAAATGATTGTAGCTTGATAGAGTGCAATTTTAATTTGTCCAGATTAATATACCCTGTCTAGGTTAATTGAAATATGAAATTAAAAAGTAATATTAAGCGAATTATTTTTCTAAACATTGAAATATGATTGAATTATCTTTTGATAATTCGCATTAGCAAATTTTGTTTTATTTTATATTTCATTAATCAAAATACATGAACGTAGTTTTTTATTAAATTAGTTGGAGTAATTGGCAGTTTTAAGTTTTTAATTTCATATCATTTCCTCTACAGATCACCTCTTTTTTTTTTGTTTTGAAAATGACTCTACAGATCACCTCTTACTTACCATTATATTACTTTTTAATGATAGGTGCACTTGTCTTTGTTGTGGGTAATAGATTAATAATCAAAAATTTATAAACAGAGAAATGCACATCTTACGTAACACGATGGTTTATTAAGTTCACACTGATAGAAATAAGAAACAGTTATAGTGGCAATCCTTATTTGAAAAAAGATAATTGCAAAATTTCAAAAAGGAAACTTTACTTCTATTAGTCCCCGAGTGACACACAAAGGGTATAAATTACGTATGTAGAATATTTTAGTACTTACTGAAAGAATGCCTGTTACTAAGTAATAATGGGAAATTCATACAAGGTAATCTAAAAGATACAGCATTAATAAGAGAGTAAGAAAAAGTAGACAAAACTGACTTATAGTGGGTTAAATGAATAACTCTTGACCTACATTCTCTTCCCACGTTCCATTTGAGAATTCACTCTCTTGTCTTATAGTGGGTTAAATGAATAACTCTTGACCTACATTCTCTTCCCACGTTCCATTTGAGAATTCACTCTCTTCTTCCTTTAATAAGTGAATATGAACCCTCCATACAATATCTTCTTTTCATAAGTGGGAATACTTACAATCATCTTGCCTTGCTGTGGGTAAAGAGGAATCCATTATAACTCTTATTTAAGGTCCAGAGGGATACCCATCCTAGAAACTTTCTTAATTGTATCAATTGCATAACCATATATAATTTAAAAACTCCCTTTCTTTCTATCACAAATTAATTAGGGCCAGTATATGTTATGTAATGCACAAATTCACTCTTTATCCTCTCAAGGATCTTAGTATCTATATAGTATATCAAAGGTTCTTCTAAAAACTCAATTATGGTCTATCTATACCAAAAACCAACTGAAATATTCATTAAACACATAAATTAGTTGCTACAATGGCTATTATAGATACATTTGTTTGACTGATCAGTGATCTCCTACCATCAACAAGTTAGTTCCTATTTGAATAGCCGAAGTCCCTAACTATAAACCCAAGACATAATTTGTAACTTTTAGAAAGTCCTTTCGACTAGCTAACTTAGACCTTTGAGTTAGCCAGTGATTCACTAGTTGACATATCAACTAGTTGATGATCTAACCACTTCTAAGATATCTATTTTGTTTCTTTTTTTAATCTTGTGTTAGGCTAGTTAAATCAAACTCTTAGGCAAATTGAACCCTTATAAAAACTAACTTTGAAAAATATTTTGAAACATTAATTTTTAACATTTCAATTTTTAAAAAAAAAACCTTTAATACTACCCATTTTATGAAAAAAATTTAATCCAAAATCATTTTGAAAGAATGCTAAGTTCATCTGACTATGAAAGGTTATCTTTAAAGTTCAAAATAAAATTTCTATTGATTTTTAAATGATTTATGTATTATATCCTACATATAAATGATCACGAAATGATTTAACCCTTAGAGTATTGAAATGACCAAAGTAAGATTATAGAAAAGATTACAATAATTTGTTTCATACAGAATGAGTTCATTCTTTTTTTTTTCTTGGTTTACTTTACTTAAATTGATTTGAAACCTTTATGGATTGTATTTAATGCTCTATTTTGCTTTGATTATTTGATCTCTTTTCCCTTTTATTGAACTTAACGTTTGACTTCTTGCGAAAATTTTTGAAAATTTAACATATTAACATTACCCAAGATAGAAACATTAATAGTATCATGTTTTGTTATCATAAAAATCATACATTAGAATCTCATTTGATCGAATAGTTTACCACTTTTTTATAATAAAAATATTTGGTAATGTCAATAAAAACAAATGACATTGAATAAACTTTCCATACTTGAAAGTAACATGTAACGCATGGCTCCTCCTTAATTAAGGTATTATTGGTTTATAAAGATTAAGTTTCAATATCGTCATTCTCTCCTCCTTTTAAAAACACTAAAAAGAATATATCATACATAAACTTAGAAGCATCAAAAGAAAAAATAAATAAATGACTTGCCTCTCCCTCTTTTTAAAAATTTTGTTATATGGGCAAAATGTATTTGGAAAGTACTTGTTAAAGAAATGAACAATTTCCAAAACGCTCATGTATCAATTCAAAATTTGATCTATTTTTTCCCCTTAACTACATCCAAAAAATGCTCTCTCTCCATAAATATGCATGTTCAGTAAATATGATCAACTTGAAAATAAGTAATTACCTTCTTTTATGTATCACCACTAATTACCTTCTTTTTTTTTTAATTGGTTCAATAATTATTTTTGTATACCAATTTTTTTCTCTTAACTCATATTAGGACTTTTGACAATTTTCTACTAGACCAAAACCAGTTCCAACCTTAAAATGCCAAATCGTTAATGGTGCGAATACTTGGTCTAGGTATGACAATTGATCAAATTTGAGCCCTCTTTGCAAAAGGGAGCAATTATGCCATCTGATTCTGAGGATCTCCATCAGTAAAAAAGTGAAGGTGATCATCTCAGGCAAAGGCTCGGACACTATAATCAACAACCTTCCTTCCTGTCACCCAAATCCTCAGGAGAGAATGAAACAATTTGGTTAGGGGATCCTTCACAAAAAATCTCCCAACCTTTCCTGCCATAGAATTTTCAGGAAGCACTCACAGAAAGTCTTCCAGTATCATATAATATACGGCAAGTCTCTAATACCAAAGCATCTTTCATTAGTTGGTTGTCTGCCAAACCAAGTCTGAAAATCGGAGATAGATATGTAGGAGGACAAGGCCGAACATGCCTCTTTTGTCTGAATCCATAACTCTAATGTCCTGCTTCTCAGCTGGTTTGGGTTAAAATACAACAGATATTCAACAAATTCTGCGACGAAAGGGAATGGACTAATATCCTCAACTAGGCCAGCGATAGTGCTGGAAGCTTGAAGCAAGATGGGCGTACTTTTAAGGCAACGTTCATCTGTTGCCCATACGCAATTTGGAGACGAAGAAATGCTTTGTTGCATAACAGGACTTCCGAGGACAAACATGAACTAGCGGACAGAACTTTATGCTAGATTAAGGAAATACTAATCGCACGATAGGCACATAAACATATGAACTTATGGATGAGAGCTAGTTGGAATCTTCTGTAATCAACCGTATAGTGCTGTAATTAACATGTTGAGGCAAGGAATCCTGATGTAATGGTATATTAAGTTGATACTTTAGTCAATAAAATTTAAATTTTCCCAAAAAATAATGAATATCAAAACAAGTCATATTTTTTGTATTACCTTAAATTTTCTTGTGAAATTAAATTATATAACTTACAAAAGAAGAAAGGGAATATCTAATTATCCTGTCGTAAGTCGACAAACCTATAAGAAACCAGGTTTATTATTTCTTGAAGTAAATTAAGCAAGCATACAGAAAACTGACAGTTTTCTGAATTATTAATGTCATTTTATAAAAGAAAAAGAGAAAAGAGAAACTGGTAAATCACTAAATCTTGATAAGGATAGCAATAAACAAAACGAAAATGATTTAACAGTACACTATACTCATTTGAAGTAGCCTGCCAATGTATAGGAATTGGCAGACGCAAATGTACTCTCAAACTGGATGTGAATGCTTACATGGAGTGTGCCTAAGAATAATAGTCTCACAAGCCATCTCTAGTCCCTTTTACTCTTAGGACTAAAGCAACAAAATCTAAGCTTTCTTCCCCATCTTGATTTCTTTCCTTCCATCAAACTGTTTTCATATACGCCATTTGCATCAAGCAGAATCTTATGATCACCTTGTGTAGTTTCGTCTGCAGCAGGCGTCTCTGCATTTTCAGTTCTGGAAGGAGATGACAAAACCTGGTCACTTTGACCAGCAAATGAAGAGCATTGTCCTGGTGATGCTGGTGCAATCCTGTTATGGTTCAGTTCCCATGTAAAAGAAGTTGAACCTGCATGCCTGCATAACAATTAAACCAAGATGCCGCAACTATATCAGGATAGAATTAATGAAACTAACTAGGATTTAGTACACAGAAAACTAACAAAAGGTAGGGAAGAGAGATGAGAGGATCCTGATCTCTTGGCAGGAATAAAATTTGCTGCACAGCAAGGAAAGCAGAAAAGAGAGGAGGAAAAAAGTGGGAGACATCTTAAGATCAAGACACACAGTATGTGGAATAAGGAAACAGGAACTTTTCATCATTATCAGAAGCAACATTAGGGAAGATATTTCACGAACATGCCTACCTAATGTCACGATTGCTGGAGCTAAACCTAGGTTCATGTGAAATCTCCTCTGCTATTTTCTCTGTTGTGGATGCTTCAGCAGATGAGTCATCCAGATCAACTGCAATGGCTTCTAGACGAGTTGAGCCATTTTCCCGATCCAAATTGTCTTTGTTGCATAAGACTGGTAAAGGCTCCTCTATAGACTTAGATCCATATTCACGAACCAACGTAATGGCTTTCTCTAAAGTCTTTAAGGCTTGCTCTACCTCAGGAATGCTAATTGTACTTCTGTTATAATTTCCAAGTCCCTGTTGCTCAATCTCTTTCATTCCAGGTTGATCAATATCCCTTCCTTCCTTTTCCAACCGACTGTTATTCTCACTGGCTTCTTCTTCAATCTCACTGAAAGCTTTCCTTTCTGTGGCTATTGTATTGTTGTACTTGCTGTTACAAATTTCAGGTTTGATATCCCTGACTTCATCATTCAGATTCCTTCTCTCTTCACTAGTTTCTCTGACAATCCCACCATAAAGTGGCTCAGCCCAATCTTTTTGATTCTCCAGCAAAGATTCACTTGTTTTATCATACCTGTGAACATTCTGTTCCATATTGTCTATGCTTTCTCCTGAAACTTTGAAAGAATGCTGCAATTGTCGAACAGAAGAAGCATCACGCAGGACTTCTTTACTTTTTGTAGCACCACTTTGCTCATGGCTGGAATAAAGGGCCTCACGTATTTGAGAATACAATGGATCATCCAAAGCCTTTATGTAATCTACATTTTTGTTAGACAAAGAGGCCACAGCCTGTCATATATCAAAGAAGATAGTCAAACAAGTATCACTCCATGAATGCAAAGACAGATCCTCCACCATGTATTCAGATGAAGAACCTATGTCTGAATTTTTGAATTAAGCCAAGAAATAGGAAAACCAGGATCTGTGATTCCACCACCACTTAAACCCCACAATATAAGTGCAAGATTAACCATATAAATCTCCTTGTGATTGTCTCATCATATTCACACTCCAAACACAGATCAATATCTTAACTGAATATGATAAGCATGGAAAATGAAAATGTCTGACCTGCTGATAGAGTCTGAAACCACTGCCGATTAGCTGCCTTGATATAAAGTTTATAAGGAATGGAGGCACGAAGTCCAGCTTCATATCTATATTTGCAATTGTCCTAAAAATTGACGTGCGTCAAAGAATCACAACAAAGAAACAAGGAAAATGCTTCTTATACTCTTTTTTTTTCTGAGAAATAAATAAATAATATTATATCTCCAGCAAAGCTATTACAAGGGTTGTAAAATAGTAAGAGACTCTGACGTCCACTGGCTTATGGACAGGATGAAAGTTCAACTACAAAGATCAGAAAAAAAACAACACAGTAGTGGTAAATATAACACTAGCTCTACCCCCTCATATATACCATTTCATCTTCATATTAACAGTAAGAGCGTGGCCAACGTTGTTGGTTAGCCAACCTTTTTTCTCAAGATGCAAATTAAGTGGCTTTCTTTCATAATACAAGAGAAATCACTATTTGAGAAGATAATACACACATTAGATTAAAATGAAGAAATAAAGGGCTCAAGTCCACTATGGATGTAAAACAGTAAGTAGATATATATCTGCTAAGTTTCTTTACATGATGAAAGTTCTCATTTATCTAAAAAAGAATAAACAAGTTCACCAATAATATAGGCGATAGCCAATAATCCAACAACATAAGCAATACAAGGATTTAAGTGGATGTTCATACAAAAAGATTGGACTTCAGAACCATCTGGTCATTCTTAAGTTCTTTGTTTCCTCAGATTAACTATATCAATCGAAGTAGCAAACACAATGATTTAAATGATTTTGGACTCAGCATGGGCAAAACAAACTCAGACATCGCTGAAAATTGTATTCCACTAGACAACAGCATGGCTGAAATGTGAGGTGATGAAAATAAAAAGCTCCATGAAGAATATCTGGACTTTGAGTAGTTTAATACAGAGGATTAATCCAATTACCAACTGCATTAATGACTACAAAAAGATGGAGGTCCAAGTCATAAGGTCCAACTGAGTCGAATTTGTCATGTTAATCATTCAATCATAGTGATAACTTGAATTTTGAATGCTAAGACTTCCTTTTGCAGTACCTAATGTAGGGAATAATATATTATCCGCAGCCCATATGAAAGGAAATTTAAGATTTAATATGTTTATACCACAGCTTCTGCTTCTCTGTGCAGATGTTTAGATTTTATCATTCTCCTGTGTTCTTTATGAAATTACAAACAAAAAGACATCTTTGATCAGCTACCAAATTATTAGACTTCATCTTGTATATAGTTATGTCCACAAGAAGATCATATTATTCACCTTCTTTATGTATCGTCTCATTTTAACAATGACAAGAAGATGGTATATAATCAAGATGATAAACTAAATAATCGCTTATTGTGAAATTAATTAATGTTCTTTTTTTATTTTGCACTAGAGACAAAAACGAACGGGAATATATTTACAAGCATTTAAATGCAGCAGAAATCTTAACAAATTACAAGAAAATTGTCTAAAATGATTGCACCACGTGCAGCCTAGGCTTTGGAGAAACAGATAACATATACTACTTTTTAAAAGGCCAAAAAGGGGAAAAGAGCTGCTCCGGAAGTAGCATTGATATAAAATAAAAGAAACCCAACTTTGAACCATCGCCATTCAGAAGTTTGTTTAAACAATATGCACATCAATAATATCTTAATGAGATGAAACTAAGTTGAACCTTATTACGACAAGCAACTATGACTCACCGAAAGTAACTTCTTCCTGAAGAAACTCTTTGAATGGCAAAGCCTCCCACCAAATCTATACGCACAACATCCTTAGTCTCGGGGATCCCTTCCTTGGTGAACCCATGTGTACTACTATCAATGCTCTTCAGATCTGAAATCTGCAAGAAATGATGAGCCATTAGAGTGCAATTTTATCTAAATTTACAAATATTGGTTAGAAGAAAAACTACAACTTAAAGAAACATGAAGTTCCAAATTATAAATGAATACCGTATTCAAAAGAGCAACAACTAGACCATCTTGGAGGTGCTCAAACAAAAAAAAGTTGATAACAGCTTCCCGAGCAGACAGTGGCCATGTGACCTTCACCCTTTCTTCCCAAATATAGGACAAAGATCAGCATGTGAAATAACACGAGATAAGGCAAATGAAAATAACTGAAAGACTTTCTGCAGGTGTTTGATAATGATCAAACCTCACTAAAGATAGTTGCTCGCTGATCCGAACCTTTTGCAAGCATTTGCAATCGGTTATTTTAAAAGGGGGGAAACTAAACTGAGGCCACCTACAATGTACAAAAGACAAAACATCAATAGAGTACAATGGGCTTGAGTCGACATCACTCCACAATGAACATACTGCATTAATAATTAATTTCAACCACAGAATTCCAAATCTATAATGTGATGGAGACAGCAAGAGACACCAAAAGAAAGCAGTAGAATTTGAACTGAAGAGAAAAAAGGAAGAAAACATCAGAAAATATAACCATGCATATAGAACCTAGACTCATATTAAGAGAAGAGAAGACTGATTTCCTGCAACTCCTTGTTGAAGCACTAACTAATAATCAGTGCCATTGAAATGATACTGCCATTCTGGCCTACATTCTTTCATCAAGGAAACCAAAAAGAACAGCATGCCTGACAAAGTCTTAAAGTTGAAGAATAAGTACCATCAGACGAATGACCAAAAAATCTTCATTTGATCCTCAAGATTATTAGGCACTGGAGTCATTGGTTGTCGAGTTCAGTTATGCATATGTGCACTTTTAAGAAGTTATAGTTCATGTAAATGAAGACGAAGAATTTTCATATTTTCACAAGAAAAATCAATTCTTTTCCCTCTACTGAAAATCTTATCTCTCAAATGATAAAATTTTGTTATCGTTAAAAAATGCAGTGTAAGACCCAAAAGAACATTTGCAGTATACATAGGACACTGAGAATTAGAATTATAATTTTCTTTAGTCAAAGGGCCAAATGTATCCTTAATTGCAATTATGGGATCGCTAATTATTAATAATTCAACCATTTTTTTCATTTATAGGAACAAAGAGAAGCAGATCTATTCTATATCCAATGAGTATTACTAAGCCCTAGGGACTGGTCCAAAAAATTGTATCCTTACTGATGTTTCTCTTTCTAACCACACAATTACTCATATGCCTATTCCAACTCCCACAATAGGATCGATCTCCTTTTTGTTTGAAGAACTCCAATTAAGAAAATGAAAGGCAAAGTATATTTCAAACAAATCATTGATAGTGCAATTATGTCATCTTCCTTCAGAGAAATAAAAAATTAAGCCAAACAAGATACAATGCCCATGTACAAGATGGAAATTGTGCTTACCATTTCTTATATAGGGTGGACTCCCAAGAGATGCACAGACCTGCAGTAAAATGTAGTCATTATCAAAACAGCTCAACAACCAACTCTCCTTTCCCTCATTTAAAATGGAAAATTGTTTTACTATTCCAGGTGAACTTACAAGCATCAACTGGCCCATCCACATATCCTTCAACAAGTAATGTATGAAATGGAGTACCTTGAGGTCCTTCACGGTACATTACACGATACTCTTCATTATCATCTTTTAACTAGCAACAGTAGGATTCAGTGAGTTAATAATCCAAACTGCTTATGTGACAAAGATAAGCCCTGTTAAGAGCTTAAATCCTCATGCATAGAAGTAGTTTAAAATAAGCTGATTCAAACAAAAACCAACATTCAGATCAGCCATGATTTCTTCTTTTCTTCTGGGAGAAATGACGACTAAACAAGGTCAAATATTCATCTAAGAAACTAAAATAAAATTGTAACTGATCCAGGGAACATACTTTCCATTGACCATGTGATGCCTCAGCAGTCTTGGACATTTCATTGTCACTTACAGAAGCACTCCTCAACATGTCAAGAAAATGAGACACTTCAAGAGTTCTTTTTTCTATTATTTTATCACTGAATCCTGTAAATTTGAAAGCCTTAAATGAATTTTTGGCAGATGCACTAAAAGCACACAAAAGTATCTCATCGAACATCACCCATATATATGAAGAAGTGAACTAGAACATGCAAAATTACCAACCTTCGGATTCATTTGGTGAAGAACGTAGGAGTTGATTCCTAATAAGAATTTTAAGCGAGTCATGATTCGTCAGTTGAGGAGATGACAATGTCTTGTCCAGCCTCTTTCTGTACTCAGAGATCTTTCCACTCTTGACCATGTTTGCAGCTCCTAAAAAACAAACTAAACTTCTCCGTTGCAGATTTGTTCACAAACCAAACAAGGAAGTACCTTCACCTGAATTTATTATCACCAAATTCAATGCGGAACAGTTCACTCATAATAAAATCGCATTAGCACAACGATCTCGAACCATAATCAGCATTGACATGCACAGTTGCATGTAAATTTGAGTGTAGATATGCCTAATCAAAAGAAATTTTGTGGTTTAAATCACAAATGCAGAAACTAGAAAGTGACACTGATGGGCACCCGGAAAACAAAGCTCCTGATGATTTACCGACAAACTTGTCTATTAAATTCATCTTTCATCAACACGTCGTTATACGTATATGTAATGATCTTTGAGCAACACGGTAGGAAATAAGACCGATCACAATGACCAAAACAATTCAGAAAAGAAGGAAGTAAGATGATAGACTAAAAGACTGCGAAGTTCCACACATGCATATTCCCACAAACCGTGGCAGAAATTGCGTAAACGACGGCCAAACAACTCGATTAATTGAACAATATAATTACCCGTAACCAGAAACTGATTAAATCAATCGAAATCGTTCTCAGGTGAAAGCTCAGTGGGAACATCCCAGTTGTCCTCTAAAGAGCTTTGAAGAATAAAAGCTCAGAATCCAATATAATTTAGAAATTGAATTCAACTCTCAACACAGAACTGAAAAAAAAACTAACAATGGAAGTAAAACAGACGCACCTCAGGCGTGGTCACCCAGGCGGATAAAGAACATGCACTCTTCTTGGATTTGTCGAACTCTGACACACGCACCTGATTCACTCCCACCAAAAAGGTCACGCCTTTTCAAGTGATATTGAAAACCAACAAAGGACATATTTAAACGTTCTCAATGATAAGAAGACAAAAAACAGAAGCTGGACGTTGGTTTCAGACATTAGCAGGTCATTCAGAGGGTCCCACACGTGGAAGAAACTTCCTGGAATTTTGGCACTCAATCCACTTGCCAACAATTTCACAGCTTCGATCGAAGTTGTTAAGATGGTCCAGAAAAGGAGCTGTGAATTGATTGCCACAAACAACGAATGCAAAGAAAGACAACTTGTCCTCACTTGCCAGCCATAGAAATTTTATCATTTCAGTTAACATATGGAAAGAAACAAACTTTTGTAAATTCAAGAAGAAGCTGGAAATAGTTCAGCTCATCGCATTGCAAAGATACTTACAGGAACCTTTATCTTATAGCATTGTTGCTTTGCACGTCAAAGTAGAGGCAGCCATGCCAACTCTCTCGTTGACCCTTCAGCAGTGATAGTCACCCATTTTTAGTTTTAATTTTGCTTTTCAAAGTTTAATGATGTTTCGATTTGGAATAATCGTAACACGTTTTAAGTTACAATGATCATGATAGATAAAGGAGATTTCGATGTGTTAAGCATTCATCTTCTAGTAAGTTGGATGCCAAACATTTACCTGAATCTTTATCAACCGTCATTTTTTAGTTGAAAGAGATGAGTGAGAAGCATCACCAAAAGATTAAAAGAAAAAAAGAAAAAGAAGGGGAACATCAGGAACAAAACATCAGCATTGGTGGTCCAGATGAAGGACGCAGACAAGTTCCTTAATGTTCACGTGTTCATTGTATTAATTAAACTTTGAGATTTCTTCACTATAAAAATGTGTGGGAATAGGCAACTTCATTAAAAAATCAAAATGATGTAGCTTGCATAACACTCTTTTAAGTTACGTAATTATTTATCTGGATAAATTTAATTACAAAACTTCCGGATAATGTTTTAAATAGTTTGTCTAGATGCCAAGTCTCACTGGGGAACCAATTGTCACAACCATCAAAAAGCATTACGAGGATTGAAGATAGATTGACTGGAGCGACAAATCAGATATGTATGCTACTCAACTCACAATACAAGTCTACTAATCACCTAATCTTTAAATGTGATTATACTGGTATCATTTGGAGCATAATGCTAAAAGTAATGAGATTGCAATATCCTCAACATGTGAGATTCAACATACTAGTCTGAGCCTATAAACTTTTCAGAAACAATGGTGGAGATCATACTGATTTGAGTTTGACTATAAATTGCTTAATTTACACTATTTGGAGAGAAAGGAACCGGAGGTTTTTTAATATAACTAGAATAGATAAATATGAGCTAGCTCATTTTGTTTGTTATTGGATTAGGAAGAGTTTACAAACTCATGCCTTGGAGAAAATGAACGCAGCATTGAGAAGAAGATGGAGACCAGTTTTAGATTCATACTATTGTAAGTCTACTGATAAAAATGTATTGGTTACTTGTGTTTTGACCTAGTTGTAATTGTCACTTTCTATCTAGACCTTGTTATTGTAAAAGACATTCTATTGAACATAACTCCATTAGAGCTAATGAAATTTTCTTCTTTTTTTTTTTTTAAAAAGAAGAAACCAATATATCGCTTTGTTTATACCAAGTAAATTGGTCTTTAGAAAATCCACAATTTCAATTTTATTTTCAATTTTATTTTCAATTAAAAAGTAATAATCCAAGGTCATGATGAGCTAAAGACCGATCTGCATTTATGCTTACTTTCTTACCTTTCTTCGCTTTTGTCCTAACTTTCACTATTGTTTTCGATAAAGTTGAAAGCTCCTTTTATTTAATATTTTCAATTTCCTTTTTTACTGTTGAAAAATTTTCACTTTTCATTTGTTTTTGTTTCATTTATTTTGTAAAATTAGAAATTTGGTTAACCATTACTTTTGATAACGTTTTCAAACTCAATTCACGAGATTTTACTTCTAAAAAAATACTCGAATAATGAGATTTTTGGTCCGAATATGGGACCAAATGAAGAGCAAAGTGTTGAATGGAAATTGAAACATGACCAGCTTGAATTTTAAAACTACAAATGCACCCTTCTTAAACTACTCTTTCTTCATTCTTTTTTACAATATTTGGATATGAAAAATAATAAATATGCAAGTGCTAGAAGCCATCACCTTTACTACAATTTAGACGACAAAACAGACCTACAAAGCAAAATGTGATATACCTATGGTTTAAGATATTATTCCGTACCGGTCAAAAAACGGAACGATATAGGAATTAATGGTACCGGCCGTAAATACCTGCTATTTTCACCTGGTACTGATCAGTAGTCACAATATCGGAATATACCAGGCCGATACCGTGAATCCCTAATGTTTGAAGACAATCTGCAAAAAAAAAATAATTTCCCTCCCGACGCCTCTCGTCTTTCTTCTACCTCTCATTTTTCAATTTTTGATCTCTCTCACCG
>JANQBM010000007.1:16168699-16184110 GCA_025594535.1 Erythroxylum domingense | reverse complement strand
CCACCTTCACTAATCACATTCGTTTCTGTGAAACCATCTGTATAGATGTTAAGCTTTTTGAGAGTGTACCAATCATCCCAACCCAAGTATGAATCATCAAACACTGCAACGATAAGGCTACTAATATGATCAATAGAACATGGTTTATACTAGATTTCTCACTCTCATTACCTGACTCACCAACTTGTTCTGAATATTAATATGACGATCCTTCCCAATCTCAATGTGCATCGTGTTTCATCCAGCAACCAAATTGCTCTCTTCTTCATGCATTAGAATAAGCAGAAGCTCCAATTATAATACTATATTTGAGTCAATGACTTTGGATTTAGTGGCCAGTGGGTTAGATCAATCCAGATCTCTTTGATTTACATGAACACATTTGAGATTTTTGTTAATTGAAAGAAGACTTGAATGTGGAGTAATGAACTTAATTTTTTTAAGGTTACATCATTTTATAATTAAATTTAAATAATTTTGAAATATTAAAATTAATGATGACGTGACGTGTTCCATAGGGATGGAATTGGAAAAGATGAGGCAATTAAAATAAATTTGCGCTGAATTGTTAGTGTTGTTAGGCTGGGTAGATCGAGAGAGGAGAGAGGAACGAGAGCTTGAAGACATTTTCTATTTTCAGTTACTCTATAAATCGGCACTGTAACGGAGGAGTTCTTCATTTGTCGGTAGAGAGAGTGGGGATGGGTTGCACGTTCTCGGGGCTCAATGCGCTGTACGACGCTGTGAACGGCGGAGGAGACGTGTGGATCAACGAGAACAGGTTCAGGATCGTGAGGCAGCTGGGAGAAGGCGGATTCGCCTTCGTCTACTTGGTCAAAGAGCTCCTCGCCGATTCTTCTTCTACTTCTGGTCTCGCCAGCAAGCTCAAGGACAAATCTCATCTCTCTGGTACTTGATCTGATTCAATTAATTATTGGATTCTTTTTTATTTTCTCTGATTTAGATTGCTAAATCTAGATGACGGAACTTATGCAATGAAGAAAGTTCTGATTCAAACCAATGATCAATTGGAGTTGGTGCGAGAAGAGATCCGTGTGTCTTCGCTCTTTAGTCACCCCAATTTGCTTCCACTTCTTGATCATGCTATTATTTCTGTTAAGGTTTGAAACAAATCTGGTGATTTACTTATTAACTTGCTTTGGTTGGGATTAAATTTAAGTTGCCATTCTGTTAACTTTCGGTTCAAATTTGTTGTGTAAATGGATTTGGTATGATGGGTTTGATTTATATCGATTGTTGTCTAGACTGGTCAAGAAGGATCTTGGAACCACGAAGCTTATTTGTTATTTCCAGTTCACTTGGATGGAACTTTACTGGACAATACCAAAGCTATGAAAGCTAAGAAGGAGCACTTCTCCACTTCTGACGTTCTTCATATATTCCGCCAGGTAATAGAGCACCCCTTTGTCGTACTGAAATGCCAGTTTTCTTGTTTGAATTGGACTTTTGACATGTAGACAACACTGCCAATAGTTATAATACTTGATATATGTTGATGGGCTACTTTTAGGTGCTTCCTCAGTCTGCATTTCTGTTCAAGTTAGTTCACATTTTGTTCTTAGCATTAACATTTACAACGTGGGATCTGCCTGTTTATATGCTTCCAATCTTTTTACTTTTTTACTTATTTAACTGGTAAAAACCTGTTATATGCAGCTTTGTGCCGGTCTCAAACATATGCACAATCTTGATCCACCATATGCGCATAATGATGTCAAACCTGGTAATGTTCTTCTAACACACAGGAAAGGCCAGCCGCCTCTTGCAATTTTGATGGATTTTGGCAGTGCTCGACCTGCAAGGAGGCAAATTAGATCACGTTCTGAAGCTCTACAGTTGCAGGTGCTTCTATGTACTTTCTTCCTTTTCCTTTTCGATGTCCTCTTCTTCTTTATGTCCCTGGAATACTTCTTACCGTGTTATACCTTCACATTGTGAGGACATCTTCATATTTTAAGTTATTCTGAAGAGTCATTCCATTTAATCGAAATTGCCTTGGCTTTCATGATCTGGTACACTCGGTGCAAGTGAAAGATCATTTTTACTATATTGTGGCTGATGGGTGAATAGGAATGGGCATCTGAGCATTGTTCAGCACCTTTCAGAGCTCCTGAGCTGTGGGACTGTCCTAGTCATGCAGACATTGATGAAAGAACTGATGTTTGGTCACTAGGATGCACACTATATGCAATAATGTGAGGACAAATTTTCCTTTCTTCAACTGTGATCATTGCTTATTATGAGGAACTTCCATTATATTTTTATTTCCATTTTTTCTTTTTTTAATTCTGATGGTTGACTGCTTATGATTTAACTATTGCATATTCCATTGTTGAGGAAGCCAAGAACTACTTTCCTCAGAAAAATTATATTTTTAAATGCTTTACAATGTTTCTTGCTTTGCACATATGTGGAATATAGGTTGACAAATTACCTCATTATGTTTTTGTAGCCACGCACACGAGCACAAACTATCTAGATCCTTAATCGCTGGATAGAATAGAAAATAGCAATAATTGCTTTAATTTCTTGGGAGAACTTTCAACTTTGCATGAGTTCTTTGCTACACCATTATAGGTATAGTAATGAACAATTGTTGGACAATATAATACATCTATAATAAAACAATTGAAACTGACAAAAATCTCAAAGAAGCTACACCTTGTATGAAAATTTACCTCTACTACACGATATCTCAACAACTTTAAGGCTTACTTTCGTTCAGGCCACTTAGACATACTGTTTTTCTCATGTACCTAGTCTTATTTCTTTTCATGGATGGTAGCTTCACTAATGAAACCGGTTAGTACCTAAAGCTTCAGGCTATTTCCTTGTATTTACAGTTGCTCTGCTGTGCTGAACAATTTATAGCTGATTTCTAACAGGTATGGGGTGTCTCCATTCGAGTATGCTCTTGGAGAATCTGGTGGGAGCCTACAATTGGCTGTTGTAAATGCACAAATAAAGTGGCCAGCTGGACCAAATCCTGCATATCCAGAAACTCTCCGAAAGTTCGTTACATGGATGCTTCAGCCTCAGGCAACAGTCCGCCCTCGCATTGACGATATTCTTATTCACGTCGACAAGTTAATTGCAAACTTAAAAAGTTGATGCGTAACTGAAAGGATCTAATTTTGGCAATACTGCGGGTTGCCACAGGCCTTGCAAAGAGCAACCTGGGACGTCCTATGTTGATTGTGGGTGTTCAAGCTTCGGAATAGTAAAGTGGTAACAATATGTTAAAGCAGAGAGAAGTTCCTTGTTCAAAGGGCTGCAGACATATTCTCTTCTTGGTGTAGTTTGCAGTTGTGAATTGATTTAAATGCTAGCATAGTATTGTCACAGCTATTTAATTTTAAACGTATGTAGTTTATTGATGTTTAGATGGTTACTTGCATCATAAATCATAATATTCGATTCTGAAGTTAACATAACTACTATATGTTAATTTCTTCATATATATTCTTTTACGATTGCAAATTGAAGTTAGTACTTTGTGAATATTTTGAAGAAAGTTTTTGTAGGCAGGCATTACAGGAAACGATTCCTATTGTTTATGGCTCCATGAAGGTTTTCTTTAAATGCTGCTTGGTGTAGATATGTAAAGAACTCAACCACTAATCATCAATTGGTTCACATATGATATCAACTAACAATGTTAGACACAAGAAAGGGTCTTACAAATTATAAAACATGGTCCTTTCATGTTATAAGACATGGTCCTTTCATGTTTACATATGGCGTCATCGTTATTGGTTTAAACTCACGAACAACATATCACGGGCTATTGAATCAACTTGCCATAATTTTATAAAATGTCTACTGCCACAAATTTCCAAATTGTACTCAGTTCAGTCCATGAGAGTCAAGAGACTTTGATTGCAGGCAGCGTCAGAAATGTATAGAAGTAACCCATGTTATAGGATTGGACTTTCTTTGTTCGTAACAAGCTATAACTACGGTTATTATGTAACTGTTTCTGTCTCGTCCAAAGTGGATCAGAAGTAGAGAGTTTTGACGAGGGGGAAAAGAGATGACCTGCATGTTCTGAAACTTTGCGTTCAACTTGTCCCTGGTCCTCAAGAAAAACAGACCGCACATTTATACCCTCTGATGGAAGAGGCTCAGAAAGCAGAGACAAACTTAATCGTGTAAGCTGAACATTATCACTAACATGAACGTATAACCGAGATTTGTAAAAATGAAAGTGCCTAGGAACAATTTAATTTTACTTATATTGTTCTGGTTGAACACCTTCAACATTTGTTGCCAGTAATTGAGGAGCTACATCTGATGGGAAATGGCATAAGTACTATAAATGTAACTTACATGTTTCTATATAGTTCTTGGAACTTTTTATGAATGCATTATAACTACAGCTACATGTCTCCATGAATTCTTATTATACTGTTACAAGAATTATATGTATGCTAAAAGTGTAGCATAATAAACACACATGCTTATTTTGTTTATTTATTATGTATCTAGTTATTTTATCATATTTTTATTTATATATTTATTTTCTAAAATCTTCTAGTCACATTTGCATAGTTTTTTTTTTACGTTTTTAGTCCTTTAACCTTATTTATTTATGTATTTATTATTTGTATTATTTGTAGCTATTTTATTTAGTTTAGTTTTATTTTATTTCTTTATGTACTTATTTATTTTTATTTACCTCCACTCTTAACATTTCAGTTTTCATCTGCATCATTTTTTATTGTCACATCTGCATATGAGTCTACCAGAAACAGCCTCTCTATTATGTAGGGGTAAGGCTGCGTACTATCAGACCTCCCTAAATCCCGCTTCATTGCGAGATTTCAAACTGGGTGATGATGATGATGATGATATTGTTCTGCTGCGATATTTAGTTTTTGCTTTCGTTTTTAAAAAAATAAAAATAAATATTTGTTTAGCCCTTCATTTCTTTTGTAGGTTATTTGCTTAGTCCTTTTCCAAGTTACTGCATGCGGGGTTCTCTTTGGCAAGGCCATATCTTGCTTAGCCCACCCTCAGAGGTTCAGCACAATCACTACTTGGCGGCAACTTTCCCGTGGCCTTTCAGATGCTAAGGTTATTCTTGATTGGCATTCCCTTAAGCCTCTTTTGGCTTGCATCTTCTGGGCTTGTGGTATTTTAGTTAGGCTTCTCACATAGCTTATAGATGCTTCGGCTTTTTGGTACAGTTCTTCGTGTTTCTGAATTGACTGGTTATACATTGGTCCTCCTTTGGTTTATGTCATCCTTTTGTTTATTTTTTGATTGCCCTGCGGCTAGTTGCTTAGTTTAGCTAGATGTGTCTATAGTGGCACTTGTAATGAACGTTTTGTACATATTTTGTTCCATTTATTAATTATTCTGATTTACCAAAAAAAATTTGTTTAGTTGTTAACGTAAATGTAGTTACATTTAATCACTAATAATAATTCCATATTAGATAAGATTTAAAGATTTTATTTAAAGATAAATTTTTTTGTCAGTAACAAATAAATATTTTATTAAAATAAATAATTTAATAATTATTTTTTTATTTTTTAAATTTTATTATTAATTATTAGAATTTTAAAGATCAAGAAGTTTTTCTAAGATTTCTTAATTAAATTACAAAAGAGGTTTGTTTATTTTATCCTAAAAGAATTATGTGGAACATATAAAAAATACCTTTTCAAATAAGTAATCACTTTCATTGCTAAGTATTAATAAAGAAGAGACATGTTTAAGTGATTTATCTAGGTGATAAATGAGATGACAAGGTTTAATATCGATATGATGTACATTAAAAGAAAAAAATAAGTTATTAGTAATGTTATACCAAAAGAAGTGATAGTTTTACTCAATCTATATTAAAATGGTAAATGAGTATGAAATGAATAAATAAACAAGTGAACTCAAGTTATTTACTAGACATGCCTAAAGTATATATATATGAGCTCTGTTTGGTAATCAACAGATTGTATTAGCTATTAGTGTAGCATCCCGTTTTCCAAGCTAAGGGTTAGAACCTTAGAATACTGAACATGAGAGAATATTATCGAGAAGTTAGAAAGTGCATTTCATGCTCATGCATAATATACCATACACACACATGTGAATATTAATTTTTGCACATATTAAAATGATTGTACATGCATTCATTGATACTTTTCGGGTATAACTGATTTATAAATGTGATTATGATGTGAATTGTGGAGTAATTGTGTTGAAAATTGATTTGGTGAGTATAAGTATTGATTTAGAAGTTTTGATGAAATTTAAGAAATTTATAGAAATTTCGAGTATTTTTGGACTAGGAAAAATGCTAAGTGGTATGGTAATTGATAAATGGTACTAGTAATAAGAGTCAAATGGTAGTGAAAATTTTGATAAATGACTTGAGGAATTATTGGCAAGTGTCATTAAAAATTGGGAGACAATTAGATTAGAAATTGGAGATAAATGGACTAGTTAATAAAGACGACTAAGTGTAACCTATAGGAAATGGACACGTGGCCATGTCTTAACCCACGATTCTCTTTTCTTCAAAGACCATTTAATTGTTTTATATCTTGCTTTCTTCTTTTCTTCGTAATCTTCTTCATCTCCTTCATTCTTCTTCTTCTCCATTCACGATACCCATCTTACCTTCATCAATGTTGAAACTTTTTTTCACCTTTCACTTGCTACTCCCATATTGTTGTCTTCTTCATTTGCCACAAAAAAACCTAACCTATTCCGCCTTCAAGATGATGATCGTGTGACATGACGAGTTAGGGCTTCTTGGTGATTTTGAAGAAGCTTAAGTGTAAATCAAGTAAGTAGCTTGTTAATCTTCATGGGTAGTGGTAATTTGAGATTGATGATTTGATCATGCAATTTTATATGTGCTTTAACGTAGGTGTAATAATAAGGAGGTTTATGTTCTAAATTTAGTTTGTTAGTGTTGTTCATGAGTTGCTTAATAAAAATATTTATGATGATAGATTAAGGGATGAACATTTATGAAAAGGAAGTTGAAATATGATGATGATGCGTGAATGAAGAAGTAAATAGGGTTATGTCTTGTTTTTGTGTTTTGATGAGTGATAACTTATGAGTTGTGCCATAGGTGATTTTAAGATGATTAAAAATGAAAATGGTGTTTAAAAGAGTGTTGAAAGTTGAAAAATGAAGAGACATGATCATGTTCTATTTTTAGTGTGAGAATGAAAGTAAGGAATTGATGAATGAATTTATGTGTTGTGTTCTTAATTTAAGAATATGAAAATCATGAATATAGGCTATATTGTGGATGCATTAGATTGAGAATTTAAGGTATAAGAAAGGTGTGGAGTAATGTTCTTGAAATGAGAATTAAGTATAATAATGAAAGATGATGAAGTGTTTTATTTTTGTAGGATTAATGAACCTTAAGTTATGATTTTTCTTATGAATGCTATTGAGATAGTTTTGAGGTAAAAATGAAGAGGTTATACATCATAAGTGATGAACTATAGAAAAAAACGAATTGTTTGATGCTTTATGAATGAGATATTTTATGGAAAGAGATAGGATTTCATAAATGATGAGATTTAGTCGGAAATGGTGAATCAAATGAATATAAGTTTGAGAGTTTAATGTAATCAAGTTGTTAATTAAACTAGTACGAAATGATGTAGAAATAGAGGAGATGAATTCTGAAAAATTTGGAGTGAAATTGATATTAGTGGGTATGTTAAATTCGCGGAAGAAATGAGGAAGAAAGTGTAGGGCACAATCGTGGCCCTCACCCCATGATCGTGACCTGACAAAAATAAGTTTTTGTCACGATCGTGGCCCTTACCCCACGATCATGACCTGGTCAGAATATGGTTCTGTCACGATTATGGTAGGACCACCACGATTGTGGCCAGTCGTAGAAGTTTCTGTCACCATTATGGCAGGGGCACCATGATCGTGGGCAGACCTGTAGAGTAAAAAGGTTGTCTTTTAAGTGTTTTTTGAATCTAATAATGTTATGGTACTTCTTTATAGTGTATTTAGGCTTGAATGACATCTTAAATGACCCTTCTTGATGATGAATTAGGTGACTAAAGTGAGAAAAGTGTATTAGGTAATAAAGAATGATTGATAGATGATGTTAAATGATTATGAGATGTGAATTAAGGAAATGTACCTAGGATTGTCATTGAGCATGCATTATACATAACACATATACATATGTGCGTAAATGAGTACTTATGTGATTATGTAAAGTTGTAATGTGTGTAAATGTATGTTACATGATATAGAAGAACAAATAAAGCGATTGCTTCTAGACGTTGCCGGGACCTCAAGGCAATAAGTTATCTAGAGCAAACTGTGAGTAATCTAGATGATCTCATATGATTAATTGTTTGTTTTAAATTTTGTATTAAATTATTATGTGAATGTGAATGTGTTGATTCCAGACATTGAATGTTTGAGGTGTTTGATGCATGAATATCATATTGGAAGTGCTTATTATATGTGAATTTGACTAAATAAGTGATTCTTAACTTAAATGTTGAATGCCGGACCAAGGTTCGATGATAAATGTAAATGAGAATGTGAACGTGAATATGATTGTGTAAGATTGAGCATAATTGATTAACTGAATATATATGATGCATTTCATTACATGAAAGCATAATAACATAAAGGAAGTTATGACTGAGGTCGCTAGTAAAAAAGAGCTTTAAGCTTAGAATATGGTAAGAGCCTCTGGCTCACTATATATAATGAGCCATGTATCCCCAATGGATAAGTCACAGTTAATAATAAGCCCGGTATCGATAATAGATACGAGACAGTGAAAAAGGCACTCGGTCATAACAACGTAATAATTGAATGTGAGGCTCATGAGCATTGCATATACATTTGATATGTATATTTTGAATGATTACGATGTATTGTTAAATTGTGTTGAATGAAAAATGTGAAAATTATGAACAAAGTGTTTTTGTGTTACTAGAGGATGATAAATAAAATGATGTGAATTATGTGATTATATGAATTATTGTGTTATGTGATATAACTGAACCATCGAGGATGGTTAACTCAGTGAGGTAGCAAAACTCACAAAATTGCCGCATTGACTTGTCAGGTTCGAGAGAGGCGATTTAGCTTCTAAAACAACCTAGAAGAGATCTAGTACTGCTTTTAGGATAGAAGAAATGGCTCAAAGTTCAGTCAGCTGGGACTAAAGGATTTAGATAAAATTTTTATATAATTCCTCATGCATGTAGCATATTTTGTAAATAAAGTTGTAAACTCTGATTAGCTTTTGATAATGTACATATAGGGATGATGTATGTAATGCTACATTGTATATCATGTTTTATGAAATGAAAATGAAGCATTTGGTTTTAGACATTGTGATATTTATGCTTTAATTTATGATGACATCAGATGAGTGAAAGAGATATAGCTAGCGCATCGCTTCCATTAGGTATATGCTTGAACGTTTGATGGATGTACGGGCATGTGTCGGATGGAAGTGGGGCGCTACATAGCTTAGTATCAGAGCATGGTTTGACATCCATAAGGGTATAAAGGAACATTAGACATGAAATATCATGAGAAATGCAGATAGTATTCAAAGTTACTGTCTGTTATAGATCATCCACCTTAGGTGATCAAGTTGGAAGGTCAGCTGACATAAACAACCTAGAATCAGTAGGAGATAGTAGGGAGTCCTTGGTATCGCGACCTAAGAGAATGCCTCCCAGAATTCCCGAGAGAAGGGAAAGGAGGTAAGATAAACTGCAAAAGTAGGGGGCTGTGGACTTCTATGGAAGTACAGGTGCAGAGGCCGAAGGATGACTAGAGAGAATGGAGAGAGTCTTTGATCAAATGGATTGTGAGTCAGACGAGAAGTTTGACTATGTAGTTTCCTTATTACAAGACCTAGTCTACCAATGGTGGAAAACTATTCCAGACAGTACCACCAATCCTTGTACCTTAAAGTGGGAAGACTTTTTGAAGGTCTTCAAGGAGAACTATATGCCTAAGATCTACTTGAACAGAAAGATGAAAGAGTTCTTGATCTGAAGCAGGGCAATTCATCTATAGCAGAGTATGAGATAAAGTTCAACGAACTGATGGGGTATGCTACTGCCTTAATTCCCAATAAGGAAGACAAGTGCAGGAGGTTCGAAGACGGAATTAATATGGAAATTCGAACGAAGCTGGCTATTTCGAACTTGAGCAGTTTTTTTGAATTGAGAGTAGCCTCGATTTGAATAGAGCAATTGTTGAGAGATGATCAAGGGGAATATAAAAAAGAGCCTAGACTAAAGAGGCCTAGTGAATCTCAGAGTGGTTATGGCAGAAGGATTAGTAAGCGTTATAACTGATCTTTTCGACCACCGACTCAATCAAGACAGTCGGGGTTCAGACAAAGGGAAACTTTTGTACAGTTTGGCAGTTAAAGAGGTATAGTATCGAGACAGTTATCGAACTTTGAACATTGTGGGAAGAAGCACAGTGGTGAATGCTGGAAGTTGACAAAAGCTTGCCTATGATGCCACTCTTTTGATCATCAGCTTAGGGATTGTTCTGTTATGTTTGAAGCACAGTATGGAAGGAGAGGAGGAGGAGTGGTAACAGAAACTACGGTCCAGCAGAGTCGAGTCAGTGGGTTTGGATAAAGAGGTCGTGGCAAAGGCAGAATAAGTTTTGGGACCCTTATTGTCAGGACTGAGGTACCAAGCAACCAACTGCAGTCTCAGGCCCAAGTGTATGCAATGACCAGACAGGAGGCTCAGAATTATCCAGATGTCGTTACAAGTGTGCTGCTTATATTTTCTTATGAAGCTTTTGTATTGCTAGATCCTAGATCTACGCATTCCTTTATCACACTGCATATGAAATCTAGGTTGCATTATGATAGAGAGTTATTGAGATATGGATTAGAGGTAAGTAGAGTGATAGGTAGTACTATAGTGATAGGAGAAGTTTTTAAGAGGTGTTTGATTATTTGATTATAGTGATAGGAGAAGTTTTTAAGAGGTGTTTGATTAGAAGCATATTTGATTATACTACAGTTAAAGGAGATAGATGTTATTTTAGGTATGGATTGACTCACTGCTCATAGGGCTATCATGAACTACTACACAAAGGAGATAATATTAGAATCTCCTATTCAACTGAGAACAGTTTTCAGAGGTATCAGTCATGCAATGCTAGTCAGGCTGATCTCATTTATAAATGCCTTAAGGTTGAAGCAAGGAAGATGTGAGGCTTATCTGGCCCACATCATCGATACCTGAACTGAGTAGAATGTGCAAGACATTCATGTGGTTAGGGAGTTCCTAGATGTGTTTCCTGCTGAGTTATCTGGCTTACCTTCAGATAGGGAAATAGAGTTCATGATCGATCTGGTTCTAGGTGCTGCTCCTATATATATTCCTCCATATAAGATGGAACCTATGTAACTAAAGGAATTGAAGGATCAGTTGTAGGAGTTGTTGGAAAAGGGTATCATTAGACCTAGTGTATCACCATGGGGAGCTCCAGTATTATTTGTGAAAAAGAAAGATGGAACTCGGAGACTATGCATCGATTATAGGCAACTAAATCGGGTAACAGTGAAGAATAAGTACCCATTGCCTAAAATCGATGATTTGCTTAATCAGTTGCAGGGAGCTCAGGTGTTCACTAGGTTAGACTTGAAATCTGGGTACTATCAGCTGAAGATATTAGAGGCTGATGTATCAAAAAGTGCATTTAGGAGCTAGTATGAGCATTTTGAGTTTCTAGTAATGCCATTTTGGTTAACTAATGTCCCAGTTACATTTATGGCATTGATGAATAAAGTGTTTTAGCCTTACCTAGATCGTTTTGTAATTGTGTTCTTCGATGACATTTTGGTTTATTTAAAGAATAGAGAAGAGCATGCTAAGCACTTGAGAGTAATTTTATTATATGCGAAATTCAATAAATGTGAGTTTTGGCTGAATCAAGTAGTGTTTCTAGGTCATATAATAACTGGGCAAGGCATACAAATGGATTCAAAGAAGATAGAGGCAATAATGAAATGGAAAACTCTAAAGAATGTGTTAAAAATCCCGAGTTTCCTTAGATTAGCTAGATATTACCGGAGATTTTTTGATGGGTTCTAATTGATCTCAACCCCTCTGACTAAAGTCCTGAGGAAGAATATGGTTTTCATATGGAACAATGAATATCAGAAAAGCTTTGAGGAACTAAAATATTGGTTGACTATGACAATGGTGTTGACTATTACATTAGAAACTGGAGGATATGTAGTATACAGTGATGCTTCGCATCAAGGATTGGGATGTATATTGATGCAGTATGGCAAGATGATAGCCTATGCATTGAGACAATTAAGGTCTTCCCAGAGTAATTATCCGGTACATGATTTAGAGCTTGCTGCAGTGGTCTTTGCTATAAAGATATAGAGACACTACTTATATGGAGAGACTTTCCAGATATATACTGATCATAAGAGCTTGAGGTATCTGTTGAGTCAGAAGGAGTTAAATATGAGACAGAGGAGATGGATAGAGTTGTTGAAAGACTATGATTGTAAAATTGAGTATCATCCGGAAAAAGCTAATGTGGTGGCAAATGCATTGAGTAGAAAATCAAATAGTAGTGTAGCTCAGATTCAGATATCGAGGTTACCGAGCCTAGTTTAACTAAGAGCTTTGAATGTGGAGTTGAATCTAGAGCAGGACGAGGCATTAATAGCTACACTGAAGCTAAGGCCAATGTTGTATGATAGAATCAGAAAGGTTTAGAGTAAAAATCCTGAAATGGTGAAGTTTATAGAGAAGTTGAAAATGAATCCAGACTCTGAGTTTGAACTGAGAGATGAGACAATGTAGTTAAAGTAGAGGTTATGTGTACTTGACATTGATAATTTGAGAAAAGATATTTTGGAGGAGGCGCATGTAGCAGCTTATAATATGCATCCTGGTACTACCAAGATGTATAACACGCTGAAGCAGTATTTTTGGTGGCCAGGGATGAAGAAGCAAGTAGCTGACTATGTAGCTAAGTTCTTAACATACCAGCAGATTAAGGCTGAGCATCAAGCTTCGGTTGGGAAGCTACATTTGTTACATATCCCATAGTAGAAATGGGAATGAATTACGATATATTTCATAACGAGTTTGTCGAAAACTCCAAGGTAATACGATGCTATATGGGTTGTGGTGGACCGATTAACAAAGTCGGCCCATTTCTTACCAATGAGAGAAAATAACTCACTAGATCATTTGGCTCGAAGATATGTAAATAAGGTAGTTAGACCGCATAAGATTCCAGTGTCTATTATATCAGACAGGGATCTCAGATTCACTTCGAGATTCTAGAAGAGCTTACAGTCAGCTATGGGTACGAAGTTAAACTTTAGTACTACACTTCATCCTCAAACAGATGGACAGAGTGAGAGGACAATTAAGAATATTGAGGATATGCTCAGACCATGTGTATTGGAGTTTTAAGGAGCATAGGATCAGCATATAGCTCTGATCGAGTTTGCATATAATAACCACTATTACAGTATTATCAGAATGACATCGTATCAAATATTGTATGGAAAAAAATGTCGATGGCCTCTATATTGGGATGAAGAGAGTTTGAAAATGGTAGAGGGCCCAAAACTGATATAGGATACTGTGGATAAGGTGAAATTGATCCGAAGAAGAATTAAAGTAGCTTAAGTTAGACAAAAGACCTATGTGGACTAACACCGAAAGGATATGGAATATAGTGTAGGAGATAAAGTGTTTCTAAGAGTATCGCCTTGGCGAGAAGTGCTGAGGTTCAGTGAAAAGGGTAAGATAAGCCCTACGTATATTAGTCCTTATGAGATCAGTGAGAGGATAGGGCCATTGGCGTACAAATTAGCTATATCGAATGAGATGACTCAGATGCACAATATTTTCCACAAGAGTATGCTCAGGAGATATTGTTATGATCCGATGAATATATTACCGGTTCAAGAGATTGAAGTTGTTAGTAACTTGAGTTATATTAAGGAGTCGATCAAGATAATGGGATATCAAATGAGACAGTTGGGAAACTGAGAAATTCCATTAGTGAAAGTCCTTTGGAAGAATAACTCAAGTGAGGAAGCAACATGGGAAACAAAAAAGCATATGAGGAAATGATATCCCCATTTATTCGAACCATCTGGTAAGAATTTTAAGGATGAAATTTCTTAAGAAAGGGAGAATTGTAACATCCCGTTTTTCATACTAAGGGTTAGAACCTTAAAATACTGAACATGAGAGAATATTATCGAGAAGTTAGAAAGTGCATTTCATGCTCATGTATAATATACCATACACACACATGTGAATATTAATTTTTGCATACATTAAAATGATTGTACATGCATTCACTGACACTTTTCGAGTATAATTGATTTATAAATGTAATTATGATGTGAATTGTGGAGTAATTGTCTTGAAAATTGATTTGGTGAGTATAAGTATTGATTTAGAATTTTTGATTTAGGAAATTTCTAGAAATTTCAAGTATTTTGGACTAGAAAAAATGCCAAGTGGTAGGACAACTGATAAATGGTAGTAGAAATAAGAGTAAAATGGTAGTGAAAATTTTGATAAATGACTTTAGGAATTATTAGAAAGTGTCATTGAAAATTGGGAAACAATTGGATTAGAAATTGGAGATAAATGGACTAAATAATAAAGAGGACCAAGTGAAACCTATAGAAAATGGACATGTGGCAAGTGACAAGTGTCACTTGTCGAGACATGTCTTAACCCACAATTCTTTTAACTTCAAAGGCCATTTAACTATTTTGTATCTTGCTTTCTTCTTTTCTTCGTAATCTTCTTTATCTCTTCATTCTTCTTCTTCTCCATTCATGATACCCATCTTACCTTCATCAACGTTGAAACTTTCTCTCACCTTTCACTTGCTACTCCTATCTTGTTGTCTTCTTCATTTACCACAAGAAAACCTAACCTATTCAGCCTTAAGATGATGATCGTGTGACATGAGGAGTTAGGGCTTCTTGATGATTTTGAAGAAGCCTAAGTGTCAGTCAAGTAAGTAGCTTGTTAATCTTCATGGGTAGTCGTAAATGAAACATTTATGATGAGTAATTTGAGATTGATGATTTGATCATGAAATTTTATATGTGCTTTGACATTGGTGTAATAATAAAGAGGTTTATGTTCTAATTTTAGTGTTTTAATGTTGTTCATGAGTTACTTAATAAAAAGTATTTATGATGATAGATTAAGGGATGAATGTTTATGAAAAGGAAGTTGAAATAGATGATGATGTATGAATGAAGAAGTAAATAGGGTTATGTCTTCTTTTAGTGTTTTGATGAGTGATAAATTATGAGTTGTGCCATAGGTGATTTTAAGATGATTAAAAATGAAAATGGTGCTTGAAAGAGTG
>JANQBM010000007.1:16096215-16116451 GCA_025594535.1 Erythroxylum domingense | reverse complement strand
TCTTATTAATCCTATGACTAGGGATTGCCTTTAGATACTAACATAATTGCGCATGATAGGAATCTCATTATCATGATTTCCTTCATGCTCTGTTTTGTATCATGGACTTCATTAATTCGATTTAAGATCAATATCAGTTAATATATAAATGAATATCAAATCAATAAAAAATGCCTTTTGCAAATTTATCTAAAATTTATATATTTTGAAGATGCTTTAAATTTAACATATAATTGTTAAGTAATTATTAAATTAAAATACAAGTTAATTTTAAAATTAAAATAAAATAAATTATTTGTGGTTTCTTATTAGGTATTAAATGTTACATACTTAAATAATATATTTAATTGATGTAAAGTCATACTATAATAAAATTAGAAATAGAAAATTAAAACTAATTTTTATGATTTTCATAAATTATAGAAATAGGAAGAATTCAAATATAAAAATTGAAGCTAAAAGTTCAAACAAACAAATATTTTTACAAAATTTAAAAATTAAAATTAAAATTAAATATAAATATAAATATAACTCAACTTTAAGTTATTTTGTGGGAAGTCATATACAAATCGATCGTGCCTCTTGGCAATTCAAGATGTGAGATAAAGACATATTTGATGAGATGTCTACTATAAGTAACTTTTTATCTGTTTAAAATTTGTTCTAGTTGAGATAACATTCATTTATCTCCATACTTCTATCGCTCATGTTTGTTAAATTTGGACATAAATGCAAAGCTCCATTTTCTTCGTTCAGTCTAAAGGCTTTGATATTAGTTCACCAATTGTTTATAAAGCAAAAAGATTAAGCACAAAGTTATAATAAAATTATAAATAGAAAATAAAAACTAATTTTCATGATTTTCATAAATTATAAGAAAGGAAATAACCAAAACTAAAAATTCAAACAAAGAAATATTTTTATGAAATTTAAAAATTAAACTTAAAATCCAAAAATGAAAATGAAAATAAATATACCTTAAATTTAACAAATTTTGTAGGAAGTCATATACAAATTGGACATGCCTGTTAGCAACTCGAGACGTGAGGCAAAGACATGTTTGATGAGATGTCTACTATAACTAAGTTTTTATCTATTTAAAACTTGTTTGGGTTGAGATAACATTCAGTTATCTCCAAATTTCTACCGCTCGTGTTTTTCGAATTTGGACAGAAATGCAAAGCTCCATTTTCTTCATTCAATATAGAGGCTTTGATATTGGTTCACTAATTGTTTATAAAGCAAAAAGAATGAGCATAAGGCCTGATCAAATCAACGAAGAATGGAAAACTGCATTTGACGCGAATATAATGAAATCAAAAATCATGAAAGACTTTAACATAAGAAACTAAGAAATGACTCTAGGGATTCCATACACCACAGGTTGAATGAAAGAGACTAGACAAACAATGATCCTACTAACTGTACATCTAACAAGACTTGGTCAATAAACTGCTTTCTCAACCACACTCCCATGTTGGATTTCAAGCTAAAGATCTAATAGTATCAACCTTTTCATGATTCAAATATAGGGAAGAAAATCTATATTATCCATATAAACATGTTTATGCATAAAAAATGTTTGCAAGTTGTCTAAACAAATTAAAAGTGATTTTAGGCATCAAATAATGTATTTTCATCTTGTTGTTTATCTAGACTAGCTATTAGAATTGTGTATATACTATGATTAGCTTAAATCATGGGTGATTTTTGATACTGGTCAAATTGTTCAATTAGGGTGATTGCTTAATTTAATTAGCTAAAAACTAATGCCTATATAAAGGAAAGCATTTTATTATTCAAGACACTTCAGAAAAATTCAGAATGCATATGAGTGAAGTCTTTAGTTCTTTTGGAAACCTTTGAACTTATCAAGATTATTATCTTGTGGCATTCAAAATGTTGGGCACCAAATTATTTTATTGATTTTATTAAGCATGATCTAAATAAATTTTGTGGTCTTATTAGATAAACTATTTTATTTGGAGTTTAATTAACATCTCAATGTTAGGAGGATTTATAGCATGGATTGATGGAATGCGAAGTATTAAATGGAAAAATTAAGATTAAGTTAGAGTATACTATAGTGTAAGTTAAATTAAAGAAATAAGAATGTATAAAGGGCATTTTTGGAAGATCACTAAAGGTTAAAAGGCTAAGGCATTACATGGAAGGGCAAATTGGAAATTTCACACTCATTAAAGGTAAAAGGGGGAAGAAATAATTGTAGTCTTGTATTGTTAGGGAAGCAAAAATTGTGAATGAAAGAAGAGAAAGGAGAAAAAGAAGAGAACAGTTAGGGTTTTGGAGATTCTTGAAGAGTATGAAGATTTTGAGGCTAAAACAGGTAAGTATGAGCATTAACCCTTCTTGATTGTTAGATGAAGCATATTTAGTGATGGTTAGAAGTGAAGATAAAGTGAATATGTGTAGGAAGTTGTTGATAAATGGTTTATGTGAATGTTTTAGTGTTTGGTTAATGATCAAAAGTAGATTATGAATTTGTTGTGAATGATTTTGGGTTGGAATGAAGTTGAAAATGAAGTAAAAGAGATGGTTTAGGTTTAAGAAGGGTTTATGAAAAAGGTGGGAAGTTAAAAACTAGAAAAAAGTCACATAACACATCTTCGATGCATGTTTCTGGACAAGTTGGCCACGACGAACTTTTGGGTTTCATCGCGGCTAACTCAATTTTTCCTGCACAAACATGCTTTGGTATTTTGGGCATAACTTTTGGTGTAGTTATCAAAATGGACTGATTTTTGATTTGTTCTAAATTAGAGACATAGGAATACAAATTTCATCAAGGAATTAAGTCTAAATTGAGTCTCTAAGAATTTCAATTTCGTGATGGAAGCTGAACATAGAATTTTGTTTCATCATGAGAAATAGTTTAAATTGTTGAGCTATGACTTTCCAATTTCTGAACCAAATTGAATTGAATATTGGTTATTGTTAAAGGAAATAAAGAAGGTGATTAAGAGAGGTAAGAGGAGCAAGAGGAAGGACATCCTTAAGCCACTTTTATAAACAAGGATTTCAAAGTGAGTTACACTTTTGTAATTAAGTAATAAGCCTCTAATTTTTCTTCCAAACCAAGAAAGTTCGAAATATTTTCAATTATGTTATATATATGCCGTTAAGGATTTTTGAATGCTTTGATAATATGCCACATTTTTTAATATGAATTGTGTTATTGGTTTATTAAATGAATGATGAAAATGATTTTTGAAAGGATATTGATTTTGAAATGATATTATGGTTATGAAATCAAGTTTTGGAAAAATGTCATTGAGGCAATATGTTTACGAATTGTGAAATGCATAATTATATGGGTTTGTGGCGGTCCCTCAAGTTAAGTTAAGTATATATTGACCAAGAAAAAGCTTCTCTCGCCTGCTTGCTAGTGGCACGGAGCTCCTTCATGGACTCCCTCATGTTTACGTCTACGTAAGACCACTATGTGGAATTGCAATAGTACGTCAAGTTTTACAACTACACAGGACCATTAAGTGAAAATATGTAGTTCGTCATGTTCATGAATTTACCCAAACCATTATGATGTGCTTATGTGCTTTTGAAATGTTAGCAATTTTGATGCATACAATATTTATAATTGCTCATGAATTGTTTGATAAAGTGAGAATTTTGAGAAATAAGTGTTTGGTGATTTTTCATGCGAAATTACTATGGTTTCCAAAATGTATAATCACAATGAGTTTTGAAAATGGTTTTTGCTTGTTTCTCAATTATAAATCTGTTACCCACAAGCTTTAAGCTCACTCTCATTCTCCTCCTCCTATTTAGGTGATGAGCAAGTGATCCAGTAAGTCAAGAGTTATGGCATCCCTCTGAATTGGCATACTTTTGTATTTTTAAGTTAGATTTTTAGGAATTCAAGGCTTTAGCTACATTTCAAGTTCTGCTAGTTCAAATGTATTTTGTATTATTGGTTTTCGAACTCAACTGATGTATTATGGCTTGAAATGCCATTAAAGCTTTGCAAAACTTATGTCTTTTGTTATAAATGAAATTTGTGTTGGGATTTGTCTATGATTTTTTTGGTGTTCACAAAGTATCTGATTATGGAAATAAGATTAAGTTTTTAAGAACTTGTTTGTGGTTAGGTTCTTACCCATTTTGTTTTTGGGTTGAATTGATGAAGGTGGTTGAAAGTTTTTTAAGTTGACATGTAGTAAGATAGGACATTTTAAGTTATGGGTTTTGCCATATCACTGCGGCAAAATCAAGAGTTCGTTGCGGCATAATTAACCTGAAGTTATTTATTTTTGTTGGCGTGGTGAGTTCGCCGCGGCGAGACCAAATGGTCGCCGCAGCGAAGATAAAAATTTTAGGCTTGCCACAGCAAAGTTCAATCCCTCTCTATAACGTTAAATTCCCAAAGGTCCTAAGGGATTTTCCAATATGTTCATCGCGGCGAAACCACAGTTTACCACGGCGAAGCCTGCTTTTGTTTCCGAAGGAATTTTCTTTCAAATTTCCAAATTCTATGCCTTCCTTCACGCTCAAGCTTCATGATCCCATGTTCGATGTTGGGCTTTGGAAACAGGTTCCAACACAAAACCTATCCTATACCTTTGATTTTTGTCTTCTATAGACATCAGGACAAGGTTTATCTATCTTATACCTACTTTGGCTTTCTTGGGTTCCTAACTTCGATTATGCGATTGCTGGGTTTTAAAGCTCATCCTTAAGGTTCACATCATTTGGTATCATATCTTGGCCCTAAATTAGGTTTGGTTATCCTTAATTTAATGTGTTCTTTCTTTTTTTTTTTTGTTTCATTTCACTTGTTTTTGTTTTGCTTTGTTGTTTTTGTTTTCTGCGAGTTTTCTCCTTTTGCTCGTTCAATCTTTTTTCTATTTTTTCTACTCAATTATTGTGTTATAATTATTTTAAGTCTGATATATTAAAAAAATTAGTAAGAGAAGTTATCATATTGAAAAGAAAAGTAGAAGATTAAAGCTAGTTAGTTTAGCTATTACAAGAGCTATACCTCTTTAACAAGGATTTCTTGGTCAAAATTAGTTGTTAATCTTTAGTTTACTAGAAATCATATTTGCAATTTGTTTCTTTAAGACCCATATTTTCCTTATACTTGTGATTCAATTTCTTGGTTCCTATCTTTAGTTTGTTATATTCTTATTCCTTTTCAATCATTTTTATTTGTTGTTTATACTTTTTCATTTATTTCAGTTTCCTTTGTTACATTCTAAATCGTTTTGAATTACTAGAAGTTTAATCATCTTAATTTGGTTTATTTAGTTCTATAAAGAACTAAACAAGGAATTCTAAGAGTGGTAAAAGGCAAGAATTTGTGTAAGCATCATTATAGTGAAAAGTCAAATATAAAGTGTGTAAACACTGAGAGTTGAGTGACATTAATTGAGAGAAACCCATAAGAGAGTGTTGAGAATATATTTCTAACGTTCTTTTATAGGTTTTCAATATGAATTCTAAATGTGTGAGTGGAGACAAGTTACAAGTGAATTCATTCACAATATAAGCTGTGCAAAAGCAATTTAAACGAATGTTTACTATGTTTGAAGAGATAAAAGATAGGATCGAGAAGTAAGGGGTTACTATAGCTAATTTGAAAAACCTCCCTAATGCATGAAGGCTTCAGATGTACACTACTAATGATGATTATGATGGTAATGATGGAGATGATGGAGATGATGAAGATCAAGCCCTAACAACCACTTTAAACAGAAATAAGCATAGGAGGGATGGTAGAAGAGATGTAAGGCGGCAAGATGGAAGAGTTGATTGCAATTTGGGTAGCATCAAAATGAAGATTTCTTCCTTCAAGGGAGAAATGATCCTAATGCATACTTGGATTAGGAAAGGAAGGTGAAGCTTTTTTTATTGCCACAATCACTCCGGGGAGAAAAAGGAAAATCCTAATGCATAGTTGGATTATGAAAGGAATGTGGAGCTTTCTTTTATTGCCACAATTACTCTGAGCATAAAAAGGTAAAACTTACTGTTGTGGAGTTTACTGATTATGTTATAATTTAGTGGGATCAAATTGTTTCAAGCAGGTGGAGCAATTATGAACAACCTATTGGCACATGGGATGATATGAAGGCTATTATAAGGAGGAGATTCATCCCTAATCACTATTATATAGGGATTTGTATCAAAGATTGCAAGGCCTTACTGAAGGGTCTAATATTGTAAAGGACTACCAGTAAGAGATGGAGACTGCAATAATTCAAGCCAATGTTAAGGAAGATGTAGAAATAACCATGGCATGTTTCTTACAAGGGCATAATAGAGATATAGTCAAAGTGGTGGAGCTAAAACATTATGTAAAGCTAGAAGACATGTTGCACATGGCCATGAAAGTAAAAAAGAAAATACTCAAAAGGAAGGGTGCTACAAAGTTTTGCCAAAACTCGATTTCCTCTTCATCATGGAAACTAAATTGTGGTAAAAAAGAAGACAAGGCGGTTTCCAAGTACGAAGATGTATCCTATAAGGCCACAAACATGAGATCCACCAAAGGTAATGATTCTTTCCAATAAAAAAGAAATAGGGATATTAAGTGTTTTCGATGTTTAGGAATAGGTCATATTACCTCTTAATTTCCAAACAAACATGTGATGATTTTGAAAGAGAATAGAGATGTTGAGACCAAAAGTAAATTAGATGATGAATCCACGCAATCTTTGGAGGATGTTGGTGATATGGAGTATTCTGTTGAGGTAGAAGGATTGGTTATTAGGCATACATTAAGTACACAAGTGAAGGAAGATAATGATAAGCATATGACAATATCTTCTATACAAGATGCCACATCAAAGACAAGGTATATAGTATGATCATTGATAGTGGTAGTTGTATAATGTGACTATTACAATCTTGGTGTAAAAGTTGAGTTTATCTACTATAAAGCACCCACAACCATATAAACTTCAATGGTTTAATGATTGTGGGGAACTTAAGATAAACAAGTGCTAGTTTCATTTTCAATTGGAAGGTATAAAGATGAGGTTTTGTGTAATGTATTGCCTATGCATACTGGACACATTCTTTTGGAAAGACCATGACAATATGATAGGCATACAATGCATGATGGATTCAAGAACAGATATTCTTCTGTAATGAATAGGAAACCAATCACTTTAATGCCATTAATAATTGGACAATTGTATGAAGATCAAATGAGAGTTAAAAGGGAGAGTGACACAACAAGAGGGAGTGAAGCCAAGAGTAGTAAAAAAAGAGTGAAAAAAAAGAGTGGCTGATCTCGAGAGAGAGAAAAAGAAATAACTTTAAGTAGAGAGGAAAAAAGAGAAGATTAAGAGTGTGGTGAGAGAAAAACTAGGAAGCATGCAAGCTTTCATGCAAAAGAGAGTGATGTCAAGAGGGTTATGTTTCCAAATAAGCTAATGATTGCACTGTTGTAAAAAAAGACTTATTTTAAAACTAACAAACTAAACATTTCTTTGCCTAGTGTCATTTTTTTTATTTCAGGAATTTGAGGATGTGTTTCTTGAAGATGTTCCTAGTGGATTGCCACCTATTAGGGGAATAGAACATTAAATTGATCTTGTTCCTTATGCTTTAATTCCAAACTGACTAGCTTATAGAAGTAATCTCGAGCTTCAAAGTCAAGTTAAGGAGTTGATGGCAAAAGTTATGTAAAGGAAAACATGAGTTCATGTGCATTGCTAATACTTCTTATGCCTCAAAAGGATGGATCTTAGAGGATGTTTGTTGATTGTAGAGCTATCGACAACATAACAATAAAGTATAGACACCCTATGCATAAGCTTGATGATATGCTGGATGATTACATGGATCATATGTTCTTAGTAAGATTGATTTGAAAAATGGTTATTATCATAGTAGGATAGAAAAAGGTGATAAACAGAAAACTACCTTTAAGAGTTAGTATAGTTTATATGAATGGATTGCAATGCCATTTGGTCTTAGCAATGCACCAAGTAATTTTATAAGGCTAATAAATCATTTATTTTATGCATTCATAGGCAAATTTGTTATGGTCTATTTTGATGATAATTTATAGTTCGAATATGGATAAGCATTTATAACATTTAAGATCTATTTTGAATATTTTGAGTAAAGAGAAGCTTTATGCCAATCTTAAAAGTGTTCTTTTTGTATGGATATGATTGTTTTTCTTGGTTTTTTTATAAGCGAGGCAGGTGTTGAGATTGATGAAGAAAAGGTAACGGATATCCAAGAATGGCCAACACCTAATTCCATCACAGAGGTAAGAAGTTTCCATAGGTTGGCTAGCTTTTATAGGCATTTATCAAATATTTTAGCATCATTGTAGCTCCATTTATTGAAACTATAAAGAAAACTAATGGTTTTAAGTGGGGTAGCGATCAAGAGCATACATTCAATTTGATTAAGGACGTGTTATATTCAGCACCTTGTTTATCATTGCCTAACTTTTCAAAAACTTTTAAGATTGAGTGTGAGGTCTTAGGAATAGGTATTCGAGCTGTTTTGGTGCGAGAGAAGCATTCAATTGCCTATTTTAGTGAAAAACTCAATAAGGCAGCTTTAAATTACCTAACTTATGACAAAGAGCTATATGCTTTAATGAAGGCATTGCAAACTTGGAAACACTTCCTTTGGCCTAAGGATTTTGTAATACGTACAATTCATAAATCATTGAAACATCTCAAGGGGCAAGATAAGTTGAACTAAAGACATGCCAATGGATGAAGTTCATTGAAACATTCCTATATGTCATTAAGTACAAGTAAGGTAAGGAGAACATTGTCGTTGATGCATTGTCAAAGAGGTATGCCTTGCTCTCTAAACTTAATGCAAAATTACATGGTTTTAAGTACATTAAAGAATTATATGGTAATGACCATAACTTTTCTAGCATATTTAGGGCATGTGATAATGGAGCATTTGGTAAGTTTTATGAGCATGATGGTTTCTTATTTAGAGAAAGTAAGTTATGCATTCCTCAACCTCATTTAAAGGAATTATTGGTGAGGGAGGAACATGGTGGGGGTTTAATGGGGCATTTTGGGATTAGAAAAACGTTAGATGTTTTGAGTGATCACTTTTTTTGGCCACACATGAAAAGGGATGTAGAGAGACTTTGCAAGAAGTGCATTACTTGTAAACAAGCTAAGTCTAAAGTTATAGCTCTGGTTTGTATTTTCCTTTACCTATACCTAGTAAACCTTAGGTCAATATTTCTATGGATTTTGTTTTAAGTTTGCCCAGGTCAAAGGGGGCAAAGGGTTATGTTTTTATTATTTTTGATAGTTTCTAAAAGATGGCTTATTTCATTCCATGTTATAAAGTTAAAGATGTGACACATATAGTTGATTTGTTCTTCAAAGAGATTGTGCGTTTGCATGGTATTCCAAAGAGTATAGTTAGTGAAAAAGATGTGAAGTTCTTAAGTTATTTTTGGAAGACTTTATAGGCGAAGATGGGAATTAAGTTATTATTTTCAATTACTTGCCATCCCCAAACCGATGGTCAAACTAAAGTTATTAATAGAACTTTATCTACCTTATTGTGTGCCATTATACAAAGGAAATTGAAGAAATGGGAAGAGTGTTTGCCTTATTTTGAATTTGCTTACAATAGTAGTGTCCATTCATAAACAAAATACTCTCTTTTTGAAGTTGTGTATAGGTCTAATCCATTCACGCCATTAGATTTGATACCAATAACAATTAAGGAAAATGTTAGTTTGGATGGAAAGAGGAAGGCATATTTGATCAAAGCATTGAGAAAGTAAGGCTGAATATTGAGAAGAGGACGAAGCAATATGAAACTCAATATAACAAGGGACGAAAGAAAGTGATATTTGAACCTAGTGATTGGGTTTGGGTTCATTTGCTTAAGGAAAGATTTCCATAACGAAGACAATCAAAGTTGCATCTTAGAGGAGATGTTCCATTTCAAATGCTTGCAAAGATTAATGACAATGCTTACAAGCTGGATCTTCCAAGTGAATATGTAATGTAAGTGTTACTTTAGATGTTGTTAGTTTTGTCTCTCTTTGATGCAAGTGATGATTCAAGGATAAATCCTTCTAAAGAGTCGGGGAATGGTGAGAACCAAGCTAGCATAATCGAAGCTCCAAAGGATCTAGCGAGCATTCAAGGAGGCCCAATTACAAGAGCTGAAGCCAAGAAGATAAAGGAAGTTATAAATGAGCTAGAAGGGATATGGACTAAACAAGCTCTAATAAGCTTGGAAAGAATTGAAGGCCCATAAATTTGATCTAACCTGATTTAAGAAGCCTAATGAGTGTCTAAGTTATTCTAATATATTCCGAGCATTCTAAGAAATGTTTAAACTGACCAAGATTTGTGGGAGACATTAAAAAAAAGTGCAAGTTGTCCCAACAAATTATAAGTGGTTTTAAGTATCAAATAATGTTTTATGCATAAAAAATATTTGCAAGTTGTCTTAACAAATTAAAAGTGATTTTAAGTATCAAATGTTGTGTTTTCCTCTTGTTTTCTTAATCCAAACCAGCTGCTAGGATTGTGTTCACACTATGATTAGCTTAAATCATAGGTTTCACGTTATGATTAACTTAAATCATAGGTTATTTTTTATTCTAGTCAAATTATTGGATTAAGGTGATTTCTTACCTTAATTAGTTGAAAGCTAATGCCCATATAAAGGTAAGCATTGTATTGTTCAGAAAAATTCAGAAAAATTCAAAATTCATTTAAGTAAGGTTAATTTCTTTTTTTGTTCTTTTAGGAACTTGTGAACTTATCAAGATTGTTATCTTGAGGCATTCAAAACCTACCGTATACCTTTTGTTCTTTTCTTTTATAGACATCGAGACAAGGTTCATCTATCCTAAAAACTATTTTAGCTTTCTTGGGTTCCTTGCTTCCTGTTTTGTGTGGAAGAGGAGCTAAAAGGGATAATTGTTGCTATTAATTCAAAAAGAGCTGGTCCAGTTAGGCCCTTTGGTCATACAATTTGGTCTTAATTTAGACTCAAATTCTATAGCCAAACTTATGGTTTTATATACAATGTGAGGCTTATGTATCCTCACATTTTCATTAAGGTCCTCGTACAGTCCATTTAGGAAAACGCACAATAAGCAATGGTCTGGTCAATTCGACACTCTTGGGGACCATTTTGTGAACTCTTAAGGATACTCCTGAATGATCTCGATTTGGTGGATGTTGTATAAGTGTTCATCTAGGTTTTGAAACTCGGCCTAACTTGAATTTTCCTGTAATGCCTTAACAATTTCATCCTAATAGATGAGGTTCGGTCATTGTTCAACCTTGAAAACAAATCCAACGCATCTCCTTCAAGGTACATAATGACAATATTGACCTTAAGTTCATCCAGGGTTTAGTAGTGGTGGAAATATTTCTCTATTTTGAGTATCCAAACACGGGGTTTGCCACCTTTAGATCATGAAAATTCCATTTTTGTAAGTGGATACAAAGATGAACTCCTTCGCCACCACATATTATCAACATGTTCATCTTTGACTTCAGACCAAATTGATTGTTGTGGTTATCGAGAGTTGGGGGAAGTTCTTTTGCCTTGTCCTTGTTGGTTATTTCTGGAATAGAATCAACTAACATCGCTCCACTGCCACCACCATTCTTGCTAGTGTATCCAAGGTGTGAAGTCAGGAGGCAATTGAAGCGATTTGTATTGCTATGGGGTCTGCATTTGGTGATGGGGGTCGTGGGGTGGTGTTTTGTGGCTTAGGAGGAGGGTTAGCGTGGGGGGGTTTTTGTTTCGGTTTAACGACTGGAAAAAATGTGGAAACCATTCTAGATCGAATGGGCTTTGATACTAAAATGATAAAAAAAAACTAAATATAGAACATAATGGAATAAAGGTAGAGAGAAAAAGATAAATATTTATTAGCTGCAAAAAAGTATAAGAATCTTGACTAATTCTAACCAATAAACCAATCCAATTTAAGAGGACAAATCTCCGACTTAAAATTCAAATGACAATATAAGATGCGCCTAACTAAACAATTCCTAGAATATTTATAGTAGATATCCCAAAGTATTATTTGCTAACAAAAATAACTAAGTTCTTACAAACTATGAGCTAAAGGATGAAAGGAGTATTATTTGCTAACAAGCATAACTAAGTTCCTAGAAATTAGAAGATAAAGGATGAAATGGTAAAGCTGGAGTTATGGAAAACGCGTAGGCAATTACTCAGCCACATGTGGATCGTGTAGACCCAACATCTGGAAAATTTAGAATTGGTCTCTTACCATTTGTTCCTTATTACGTGCTCTCTATTTTTTCCTCGAATAAGCATGCAAGGATGCAATTATATCATTTCTCCTTAAATTTCTTATACTTGATGACATACAGGAATGTTTCAATGAGCTCTATCCACTTGGCATGTCTTTTATTCAATTTAGGTTATGCCTTAAGATGTTTCAATGAATCATGATCTATATGTATTACAAATTCCTTAAGTCAAAGGTAGTTTTCCAAGTTTGCAATGCCCCCACTAAAGCATATAGTTCCTTGTCAAAAGTCAAGTAATTCAAAGATACCTTATTGAGTTTTTCTCTAAAGTAGGCAATTGGACACTTCTCTTGTTTCAAACAACTCTAATACCTATTTCTGAGGTATCACACTCAATCTCAAAAGTTTTTGAAAAGTTAGGCAATGTTAAACGAGATGTTGACCACAATATATCTTAAATAAAATTAAATGTACGCTTTTTATAATTACCACATTTAAAACCAATAGTTTTATTTGTAATTTCTGTGAGTGGTGCTACAATGGTGCTAAAATCTTTAAGAAAACCCCTATAAAGCTAGCCAACCTATGGAAACTTCTCACCTCTATGATGGAATTAGCTATTGGCCATTCTTAGATAGCCTTTACTTTTTTCTTCATCAACCTCAACACTTGTCCCACTTGTAACAAAACCAAGAAAAACAATCTGATCCATGCAAAAAGACACTATTTAAGATTGGCATAAAGCTTCTCTTTTCTCAAAACATTCAAAACAGATCTTAAATGTTCTAAATGCTCATCCATATTCTGATCATAAATTAAGATATCATCAAAATAGACTACAACAATTTTGCCTATGAATGCATGCAACTCATGATTCATTAACCTCATAAAAGTACATGGTGCATTAGTCAGAGCAAATGATATTACAAGCCATTCATATAAACCATACTTATTATTAAAAGTAATTTTCCATTCATCACCTTCTCGCATTCTAATCTGATAATAATCACTTTTCAAATCAATCTTATTAAAAACATGTGATCTTTGTAATTTTTCCAGCATATCATCACCTTCTCGCATTCAAATTTATTGTTTTATCGTTGATAACTCTACAATCAACATATATCCTTCAAAATCCATCGTTTTTAGGTACAAGAAGTACTGGCAACTCAAAGGGACTCATGTTCTTCCTTAAATACCCTTTTACCATCAACTTCTAAACTTGCCTTTGAAGCTACTTTGTCTCCTCAGAATTACTTTTATAAGTTGGACGGCTTGAAATTGAAGCACCAAGAGTAAGATCAATTTGATGTTCTATTCCTATAATAAGTGGCTATCTGTTAGGATCATCTTTTGGAAACATTCCCCCAAATTCTTGCAATAAATAAACAGCGACACTAGGAAAGAAATGTTAAGTTCGTTAGTATTAAAATAAACCTTTTTGTACAATAGTACAATCATTGACTTATTTGAAACACAACCTCTTGATACCACTCTCTTTTGCATAAAAGCTTGCATGCTTCCCAGTTTTTTTCTCACCACACTCTTGATCTTCTCTTTTTTCCTCTCCACTCAAAGTTACTTATTTTTCTCTCCTCTCAAGTTTATCCACTCCTTTCTTTTCACTCTTTTTTTTACCACTCTCTGCTCCACTCTCTTATTGTTTCACTCTCCTTTTAACTCTCATTTGATCTTCATACTCTTATCTAGGGGTTAATGGTACAAGAGTGATTGGTTTCTCATTCATTGTAAAAGAATATTTGTTCTTAAATTCATTATGTATTGTATGCCTATTATATTGCAATGGTCTCCCCAAAAGAATGAGTCCAGTATACATAGGTGATTCATCACACAAATCCTCATCTTTATACCTTCTAATTGAGAATGAAACTAACACTTGCCTGTCTACCTTAAGTTCTCCACAATCATTCAACCATTGACATTTATATAATCATTGGTGCTTTGTAATAGGTAAACTCAACTTATCCACCAAGGTTATACTAGCCGCATTTGAGCAACTATCACCATCAATGATCATGCTACATACCTTGTCTTTGATGTGGCATCTTGTATGGAAGATAATGTCACGTTGTTCATCATTATCTTCCTTCACTTGTGTACTCAATACATGCCTAATAACTAATGCTTCTCCCTCGATAAGGTACTCTACATCATTAGCATCCTCCAGAGATGGTATGGATTCATCATCTGATTCACTTTCAATCTCAACATCTTTATTCTCGCTCAAAATCATCACATATTTGTTTAGACATTAAGAGGCAATATTACCTGTTCCCAAACATTGAAAATACTTAATATCCCAACGTTTTTTTTATTGGGAAGAATCATTACCTTTTGTGGATCTCATGTTTGTGGCCTTTTAGGATTCATCTTTGTACTTATAAATAACCCTGTCTTCCTTTTTATCCCAATTCGGTTTCTGTAATGAAGAGGAACCTGAGTTTTGGCCAAACTTTATAGGACCCTTCCTTTTGAGTTGTCTTTCTACTTTAATGGCCATATGCAACATGTCTTCTAGCTTTACATAATGTTGTAGCTCCACCACATTAGCTAATGTGCCATGGTTGCTTCTTAATCTTGCTTGACATTTGCTCGAATCATTGCAATCTCCATCTGCTCGTAGTAGTCCTCAACACTCTTAGACCCTTGAGTAGCAACATTTGATACAAATCCTTATAATAGTGATTAGGGATGAATCTCCTCCTCATGATAACCTTGATATCATTTCATGTGTGAATAGGTCGTTCATGATTTCTCCACTTGCTCAAAACAATTCGATCCCACCGAATTACGGCATATCAACAAACTCCACAACAAGTTTTACCTTTTTCTCCTCTGAGTAATTATGGCAATCAAAAACAAGCTTCACCTTTCTTTCCCAATCTAAACAAAAGAAACATAAGAAACAAGGCTGGTTCTGTGAATTAGAAGACTAAAAATCCCATTAACCTTCATCAAATCAATACAACTTGGATAACATCATAATGAGTATTTTATATTTAGAATTTTAAGGTCAATTATGAGAATGATACGCTAAAATGTGGAGTCATGATTTACAGTTTACACTTGTAGCTTCATGTGGCTCTGGATGTGTAGAAAACTCAACGATGACGGATTTCAGGGAATGCCTTTCAGTTTTCAGACTTGCATCAGTACCAACTTAAATGGATAAAAAAAGATTATCATTAAGGAAAAGGAGACTCAAAAGTAGCAAAATGAATAAAGAAGAATATATATTTTCAGTGTTAACACTAGAAAGAATGAGAGTATTGCAGTTGGAAAGAATACTGCTTTGCGTTATAGTATATTACAGTAACATGGATTTCTGAGCATCCACCATTAGTGCTTCTGAAAAAGCAGTACAGAAAATGGGTTTTTGAACTCAGTGATCTCCTTATCTTATCAATAATATACGCAGCTTTTACACGAGGAACACAAAGTTTTTAAGCGTGAAACGTTTGCAGTTGAATATGCCATTCATCGAAGAAGAATTAATGAACAACAAATCAGTTTCACTAATAAGACAAAGAAGTCTAGAATTACATGTTTGAATTGTTGAACTGTAAGCTCACTATCAGAAATAAAAGAGTGGGAAACTAATTGAATTGCGCACAACGCTAAGATATCTATTATATGAATAGACAACAAATATAGTCATTGGCTCTTGCCTACCAATGGTATCACAATTCGAGATATTATTCTTTTGAAAAAACTGTGAGGCTAGTGGAAAGAAATTAAAATGACCAAAATAAAAGAGAGAAAAATGTAAACGTTATTGAGACATACTTGTGAGTCTTTCTGTCATTCAGCCATACTCCCATTCACGACATCGTTGAGATTCTATAAATGCTTCAGAATAAGGTAAACAATTACCTGAGACTTGATACGTCAAGAATACAACAAATTCAACCAACCAACATTCTGGAAGAGTCTATAGGTGCTGACAAGCCATTAAATTTTATCATACAATAATACTTTGGTGGCACAACTGCACCTGCTTTCCAGCAGAGATCCAACACTGCTGGTGCATGCCCATAAAATTTCTGATTTTCATTCAAAAGAACAGGAGGATCTTGAGGCCGTCGACACCACATAATTTTTGGCGGCACCAAGTCATCTATATCAGCTCTCTTCCATAAATGGGTTCCACGCCAGCTCTCATTCTTGAATACCCTACAATCCAGTGCCTTGTGTCTGGACAGACCAACATGAACTTCTGAGCAATAACTACAAACTTTGGATGGATAAGCCAACAACAGCTTTTGAACACCTGACCTAAGTGTCTCCCACGCCTTTAAGGTTTCATTTGCTATAAGCCGTAGATCTGCAGTCGACAAAGACTCCCCTCGGTTAGGACCACGATGAACACTGCCCGAATTAGGTGTCACCTTCATACTGTCATCATCTGAGTGAGCACCAGCCTGCCAACATAACTCAACAACTGCAGGAACACGATGAAAATCAAAACTTTGGTCACGTTTAGGACCCTTTTGGAACATGTTATTCAGGTGAAGCGTTTCAACTGGGACAAGTATATCATGTAAGCCACCATTAGTCCATTCATGAACCCGATTATTGTCACGACGTAAGTAACCATGACAATTCTGAATCAAATGACCTCTTTCTTCCCCAACATACACCTCTGGACAGAACCTGCAAACCCAAATTTAAGATTGAAAATACAATTGCCAAGTCCACTGGTCTTAAAACGATAGACGTGGACGTTGCCAAACTAATCTTGATAAAACAAACCATGAAATTCCAAGAGCAACTTACTTGCAGCGCAGAACAGGTATATATTGGAGGAGAGTGGACGCACCCTGAATAAGAATCATTCTAGCCTTGAGGACCTCAATGGCAACACGAGCCATGGGTTTAACTGGATAGTCCTTGGCTCGATCTTGTATGCGTTTCAAAATCATAGGCCTTAGCTTCTTGAAGTCGAAGTTCGAGCTGCAGAACCGTGCGTGTCCACCATGAGTTTGCATCATATTTGTCCAGAGTTTCATCCTGAAAACCATTATTGAGACCTGATCTCACATCAAATAGTTGGTGGACACTGCAGAATAGGATTAGACCAACTCAGTATCCATTTAATGGACATCAAATCCACGTGGCCTTTGTTAATCCGACGCCAAAGCTTGTATTTGATCAATATACACTAATCATAAGTTTAGTCTACACTGTGTATCAGAGAAATGCGTAGGTTAAGGTTAACCCCTTTGTCCTTTTATCTAAATGGGCGAGACTCCGTTTGCGCGTCCACCCCTAACATTCGAATGTCTGACTTATTTGTATTTCTAACGAGTATGTTTAAAAAAAGGATGAGCCCAATGTAACGACGAAATTGCCCGGAATCGGCATATTATTCTGCAATGTCACTATTCTTTGCAAGGTTCCACTTGCCAAGAGCAACGTAGCAGTACATACGTGACAATGCAAAAGTATGCAAATATACCTTTAATTGGTGAAATTATTCTAAGTTGTAAGTTTAAATCACGATAAAAGGAGTTGTAATTCAGCTATAGTCTTGAGGAACGGAGACATTATAAATAAATCACTTAATTATAAGTTAATTATGAATTGTTAATTTATTCAAAATAAGTAACTTATACAACAATTTTGGGAATCGAGAGCTTCCATGAATTCATGCATTTATGAATCAACGACAAATTTTGGAATTTCCACCTAATCTAATGCCCATTTTACTCGTGGACAAATAAACAACTATATTCCAATCAATGATGGAATTCCAGCTAATCTATTTATATCTACATTCCACAGTTTGAGCAAGCAAACATGTGTTTCATGGAACCTTAGAATCCAATCCATACATAAGTTATTCTGCTCTAGGTTGTGATTGATTAAGGAAAATGGAGACAACCATGTATCATGAACATGAAACATCCCCAGATATTTCAGTCCAGCTCATTGGTGGTGGGATCTTAATGCTATTGTTTATTGTCATTGTGTTTATGCTAAGGCAATCCTGTTCTTGGCGTAAGCCAGAGCCAAGTTCACCGACCGTCCGATCCCTGGAGAGGCCTGAAAATGTTGAAAACAGAAGCGTCAAAATATTTGGAGAACCAGATGTAGTGGTAATCATGGCAGGAGAAGAGAAGCCTACCTACCTAGCAGTACCGGCACCTCCTCTACAACTTTGTCAAGAGGTTTGAGGTTGACAACTCAGTGTTTCTCAGTTTTGATCAGTCTTCGTTTATGTGTAGGTAGCTTTTACTTTTGTATATATATCGTAGTTTCTTAGCCAGATATCGTAGGTTGATTGAGTGCGTCAATGGCAATGTTAGCCGACCAACGATTCACCTAAGAATATCTTATTTTGATACATGACTATGGAAACTCTTGATCATTTTCCTGGAAAGTCCCTACCTTTTGAAATAATATACCAAGTTGGTTTTACGTGAGAAACTCTTGATCATCCTTTGTACTATTCTTTTTCACCAAAAGTAGTTTTAGACATAAAATTAGCTTTCGGATCCGAGCACCAAAAGGTATTGATGAACAAAGGGGAATAAGAGTTTATTTGGCGATGGACCATAAAACGATGAGAAACAGATGTTGATTGTTTTGTTAGAAACGACTACATGGAATAATGTTCTAATTTTTTGGCAGACTTATGTTACCTTTACTTTTATACAGCATTGATGAAATTCAATAAGCTGTGATTTTGAGTTATATCAAATTAATAAATTTATTTTATGAAAAAACTTACCATCGATAAAATTAATAGAAGGAGATAAGCCTCTGTTTTATATAAAGATGTCAATCCAGTAATTTAACTCCAAACTTTACAAAAAAATTTACCATTCGATTTGTAATCTAATCAGTCCTGAAGCATTTGGCTTAAGTTAGATCAAAATTTGAATTCGAAAAATTCAAAATTCAATCAAGTTTTAAAGTTAAACCTAAGCATGAAAAATCCAAAAAATAGTAGCATTAATAAATCATGAAAACAAACTTTTCATAAAATCCCACTATACTAGTAGATCGAAGGAGAAAATTCACTACTTTTCTGTTTAAATCCTCCTTTACCATAATAACTATTATTTTTCAAATCAAACTAGTAAGAACAAATGTTTAAGATTTAAAAGTTTAATTAGTATTCGATTATCATAAAATTTGTATATACTAAATAAGAAATAAAAATTATAATAAAAATATTTTATTTTTGTGAAATGCATAAATTTATGTTGAATCGAAATGCATTTTCTAGCCTTTAGAATTTAGAAGTTCCTGATTACTATGAAATCGAATAAATTATCATTTTCTTTTTTTTTATGGTGATGAAATTTAGAAGAATGTAATTGCAAGTATAAGCAAAGAAAAAGACATAATAGAATTAGAGAAGGGATTTGTGCCCAAGCCTCGAGGTGGGAAGAAAAATGACTTTGTTTTAACATTTTTAATTAAAAGCAGTTCTAATAGGGTCAAGTTGGACTTAGGCTTGAGCTTAGACTCAGGCCTAGACCTCCTAGCAGCAGTCACCTATAGTTTAACTATGAGGTTGATGTTTGGTACAAAAAAAATTGTAGCTATATGTGTGAAAAAACATCGTCTATAGTTTTTAGTTGTGTTTTTGTTTCGTTACCCAAAACGTGGCCAAATTTTTGTAACGCACCTAAAATTTTTGACTACGTTTTTATAATCATAGCCAAAAAATTTTAGCTATATATTTAACTATGAGAAAAAAGCATAGTTGAAAACTATACGTGACATTTTCAGAAATCGTCACCAATAATTTTTGGCTATGTTTTTCTTTGTACCTAAATATGTAACTAAAAACTTTTGGCTACGATTTTAAAAATGTAGCCAAATCTTTTTAGTCACCTTTCTAGTGTTTTTAGCTACTTTTCTAAAAGTGTAGCCAAATATTTTTTAAAATCAAATGTTATACAATGTTGCGGCAAATTATTTATTACATTTTTAATCCATATTATTGAACAATATAT
>JANQBM010000007.1:16065735-16083448 GCA_025594535.1 Erythroxylum domingense | reverse complement strand
ATAAGAAGACCCAACTAAGAATAGAAAAAAAGAGGGACTTAAGAATGAATAGTAGTAATTGAGACTACCTTTTGAATATAAAGAAATAAGAACCAAGCATACAAAGGTTATACCTCTACAAAGTAAAATCCTATAAATTTTGCGTTTGTTTAGTAATGTTTAAAGAGTAAGAACCATCTATTAATTTAGATTAAACTAAATAAATATCATAAATCTCTACATCTTGTTGATGAAGTTTGTTCCCCTTTATATATGATTACATATGATTCATACTTAAGTTGAAAAGGTAACAATTATTACAACTTTAACTAGGAACTCTAAAATACTAATACTACTTTAATTGGAAACTTAATATACTACTTTGATCAAAACTCTAGGTAGTCATTAGGTGACACACCCCTATCCTAAAATGAATAGGCAACCTACCCAACACCCTACGGTGACCTTCTGGTCAATATCCGATCTAACTGAAAAGTTTCTATGGAGCTAAACGTATTTCATTTTTAATTGAAAAGCTTTAAAACATCATAAAAAGATATAAGCAGTGGATTTTTTTAAATCATTCTTATTAAAAATTTCGGTAGCACAACGACCGTATTTTGACCTTCCCAAAATTTTCAAATCTCTGTAAAAGTTCAAAAACACTTTTATAATCATCTCAAAATCTGCACTACAAATTTTGTATTTCAAGTCCATTCACAAGCAATCTCAACAATCACTTCAATAATCTTAAAAATAAACTCAGACATATTTATGCATTTAACTTCAAAACATTCATATACATGCGTTCTTTACACAAAATAGTCCAAAACATATTCATGAAAATGTAAATGTTCCCTAAAACATTTACAAGGCAAAAATGCCTACACAACAGCACGTGACGAAGTTAACTAGTCATGAGGTGGAGTCCCTACTACTGAAGCCCCTGAGCGTGCACTTGGGAGGTTTCATTTAAAAATAAAAAAAGAAAATGTGAGCTAAACGAGCTCAATGAGTAATAGAATTTCTATTTGAATCATATTTATCTATTTAAACCTCCTTAAAACAAATTCATCTCAATTCGTATAATTTATATTTAACATGAAACATATATACTTCTAAATATCAAGTTTCTTAAATATCTTTTCAAATAAATAGTGGCGATATTAAATATGTTATGAATTTTTCATATGACATATCCTATCACTAACTTCTTTGCCATATGGTACTCTCAGGCATAAAGTCACGGAGCTGGTTCTGCATCGCTTACCCATGACTGATTATCCACTAGTTATGGAGTTAGTTCTACGTCGCTTAGGAAAACTTACCACTTTCTTTCTCCAATCTTTTGAGTAAATAATGGAAACTTAGGTTTGATCAAGGTTTCTCCAAATCTCCATCAAAACCCATCAACAATGGAAGCCCTCTTCTTCCTCTCTCCTTGGACGACCTTCAACCTTGCTTCTATTCTTTTTACTTTTTTTTTGTTGTCTCATATTTACCTCTCAAACACTCTCACGGTTATGTTTAAATGAAGTAAAAAGTCTTGCTTTATTCCTTTTATACTTAATGCTTTACACTTGTCAATGTCTTAATGGTTGTCTCTAATGACTAATTATTCATTTAATAAATTATGCTTAACCCTTAAGAAAGCCTTTAATTGGTCATTATGTATGACTAATCCACTCATACCATTATATAAAAAAAGTCTAAAATGCCCCTTTAATGAGTTTAATTCACTAACTAATCGAACTACATTTCGAAAATATTTTGCAATCGTCTTATCATCAAATTGATCACAAAATTTTCTAATTAAGGTCAATTCTTATTAATTGGATGCTTTAAAAATTTCAAATGGGTTTAAAATGATTGATACCTAGTACTTTTTAAAAAGGAAATTTTAGTCTTAACTTTCAGAACTCCCAAAATCCATCTTATCGGACTTATTTTCGATTAGTTTTATTATTATTTAACTTTAAAAGTTATTTCAAATATTTTTCATTATTTTGAGGTTAGGTCCCAAAAAAAATTCACTATCATCCAAAAATACTATTAATCAAAAATAAAAATTTTTATTAAATGAAAGGAAAGGTTCGAGGTTTTACAATCACCTCTCCTTATACAAATTTCGTCCTCAAAATTTAACTAAGCATACATGTTCAAAAAAAGTGAGGATACAAAGATGCATCTGCTATTCAGGCTCCCATGTAGGTTCCTCTATCGCGTGATTCCTCCATAGTACCTTAACCATAAGAATGATCTTATTATACAGTACTTGTTCTAAGAGGTTGAGGATTTGTACAGGTTCCTCTTTGAAAGTCAAATCTTCCTTTAGGTCCACTGTTTGTTCAGTGATTACATATGAAGGGTTTTTTAGGTACTTATGAAGCATAGATATATGGAAGATATTATGAATCCCTGCGAGCTCATATGGTAGCTTCAATCAATACACCACTGACTCAATTCTTTTTGTGATCTCATATGGTCCCATATAATGCAGAATTAGCTTACTATGTTTCCCAAATCTAAGCATACCTTTCCAAGGAGAAATCTTGAGAAATACTCTATCTCCAATTTCAAATTCAAGATCCCTATGGTGATCATTCGCATAACTTTTCTGCCTATCCTAGGCTATCTTTAATTTGTCCTGAATAACTTGAATTTTATCTGTTTTCACCTGTACAAGCTCGAGACTTACTAGTTTCCTTTCACCAACTTCATCCTAACATACTGGAGTTCTATATTTTCTTCCATAAAGAGCCTCATAAAGGGCCATGCCAATACTGGCCTGATAATTGTTATTGTACGCGAACTCTATTAGTGGTAGGTGTGTGTCCCAACTCCCCCTAAACTCCATATCACAGGACCTAAGCATATCCTCAAGTGTCTGGATAGTCCTTTCTGATTGTCCATCCATTTGGGGGTGAAAGATAGTGCTAAACTTCAATCATGTACCTAAGGCTTTTTGCAAGCTGGGTCAAAATCTTGATGTGAACCTAGGGTCACGGTCTGAGACAATAAAAATCGACGAACCATGGAGTCTCAAAATCTCATCCATATACAGATGGGCTAATTGTTTAAGGGATAATCATTTTTTATTGGAAGGAAATGTGTGGACTTTATTAGCTTGTCCATTATCACCCATATAACATCGTGCTCCTTCTGAATCCATGGAATTCCTACTACCAAGTCCATATTAATCTTCTCCCACATCCATTCGAGGATAGGGAGGGGCTACAAATATCATGTAGGCTTTTAATGTTCTGCTTTTACCTACTGACAAGTTAGAAACTTAGAAAAGCACTCTGCTACTTCCTTCCTTATCCCTTTCCACCAATAGTATTCTTTGAGAGTGTGGTACCTTTTCGTACTACTCGGATGCATAAGTTGAGGAGTGAGCTTCCTCTAATATCTCTTTCTTTAAGTCTCCTACATCTGGTACACATAATCGTTGCCCCCTCATCATTGTACCATCTTCCCTGATGGTAAGATCCTTTCTCTGTCCAATCTCAATTTCTGTCTTCAATTTCATCAAATGTAGATCTTTTTTTGTCCCATTCTAATATGATCCATTAAGATGGGACAAATGTGAAGGGTAGTAATTAATGCCCCTGAGTTTTTCATATCCAATCTCACTCCTAGAGACCTTATTTCCACTAGAAGTGCAAGATATATCATCTTAAATTGTGCTATTGAACTGGTAGGTCTCCTACTTAAGGCATCAGCCACTGCATTGGTTTTTTTGGAATGGTACTCTATTGTACAATTATAATCTTTTATTAACTCCAACCACCACCTCTGCCTCATATTTAGTTCTGTCTAAGTAAACAAATATTGCACTCTTGTGATATGTGAAAATCCTACAGGGAACACCATACATGTAATGCATCCATATTCTCAATACAAAAGCTATTGCTACCAATTTTAGATTATAGGTAGGGTGGTTCTGTTCATGCTTCTTTAATTGCCTAGAAGCATAGGCTACAACGTTATCATTTTTCATGAGTATATATTGTAAACCCTATCTCGAGGCATCATTATACACTACAAATCCATCAGTCCTTGTCGGTAATGTGAGCATAGAAGCTGTCGTTAATCTTTATTTCAATTCATCAAAACTTCATTAACATGCATCTGACCACTCAAACTTCTCCTCTTTTCTCACTAACTTGGTCAATGGGGTTGCTAACTTGGAAAATCCTTCAACGAATTTCTTATAATAGCCTAGCAATCTAAGGAAACTCCTAACTTCTATCACAGTTGTAGGAGGTCTCCAATTAATATCAGCTTCAATCTTTTGGAGATCTATACTAAGGCCTTCAACTGAGATGACATGACCCAAGAAAGTAACCTTATCAAGCCAAAACTAGCACATATTGAACTTAGCAAATGACTGGTGCTCTCGTAAGGTTTGTAATACAATCTAAAGGTTTTCTACATGCTCCTCATGACTACCTAAGTACACCAATATGTCATGAATAAACACGATCACAAACTTATTTAATTACTCTCAAAACACTCTATTCATCAAATCCATAAAAGCAGTTGGAGCATTCGTTAATTCAAAGGGAATAACTAAGAATTCATAATGCCCTTACCTCATCCTAAAGGCAATTTTCATAATGTCCTCATTGTGGACTTTCAACCGATGATAACATGATCTTAGATCAATCTTTGAATATACCTTGGATCCCTGTAGCTGATCGAATAAATCATCAATCCTCGGGAGCAGATATTGGTTGGGAACTATCATTCTATTTAGTTGTTTGTAGTCAATACACAACCTTAACTCCCATCCTTCCTTTTCACAAGTAGGACTGGAGCCCCCCATGGAGAAGTACTGGGTCTCACGAAACCTTTATTTGACAACTCCTCCGTTTACACTTTCAATTTCTTTAACTCCGCTGGAGCCATTATGTGCAAAGTAATTGAAATTGGTTGGGTTTATGAAGGTATATCTATCTCAAACTCTATACATTATCTGGGGGTAATCTTGGAAGATTATAAGAAAACACGTCAGGGAAATCTTTGACCACTAGAGTATCTCATAGTTGAATCTCATCATTATTCTGCTTAATCATATAAGCCAGATATCCCTAGCATCCTTTAAGGAGCATTCCACTAACTACCATGGCAGTCATGATACTAGTGGAAAGAACTTTCCATATCCCATGAAATATCACCTCTAGTTTCCCTAATCAACCCAGCCTAACCTCATTTTTAAAACAATCCACCATTGCTCGATGTGTGGATAACTAATCCGTTCTAAGAATAACATCGAAATCCCAGATACCCAATATGATCAGTCTTACTGGGAATTGCTTACGCTCAGTTAGTATTCTACTATCTACGAACACTCTTTTAGCAAAGAGTAAGTTTCTAGTTGGAATGGAAACTACTACACCAGTGTCTAATAACTAAGACTTAACACTCAATTTTGTATAAAAATCGATAGACATAAAAGAATGTGTAGTGTTAAGATCTACTAAAGCATATGCATCAAGATCAAAAATAGTAATCATACTGGTGACTAAATTTGGTGTTACATTAGCCTCCCACTAAGTGACTGCAAAAGCGTAGACTTTTTTATAGTGTCTAGTTGTCTATCCTATAGGACTTGCTCCCCTATCCCTTGAAGCTCTACTAGATCTAATAAAACTCGACCTTTTGGTCTGAGAACCTCGACCATCCTATCTATAACCCCCTCTAGATTATAAAGGTGTTGAAGATCCAACCACTGACCTCTCTGCGATGACTAACTGTGGACAATCTCAGATGAAGTGACCCTTCTGACCACAATGGACACAACCTATCATATTCATCCTACACTCACCCAATTGTCTTTTTTCATAAGTAACACGCTCTAGTATTAAGGTCCTAGTGTCACGGGAGTCTCTAGGCCTAATGGATGACCCAAAAGATCCATGGATGGACGATCCACCTCTATTAAACCTCCTGAAACTACTCTATCTTGACTTATTTTTCTTGGCTGAGCCTTGGGATGAACTAGCTAGTGCATTGCACTTCTGTTCTAATCTTAAACTCTGAGTGATTGTTGTTACATTTCTCTCCACTTTTATCGTAGCTTCAACTAATTCTTTGTAGTGTGTCTATAAAGCCAAAGACAAATGGATCCACAATCTAGGACTCAAGTCTGTAGCAAACCTCTTGCACTTCTGCTCTTTACTATCTGCAATAAACAAAACACTTCTGACAAGTTCCGAAAATCTCTTATCATAATCCATCATTGATGTTGAACCCTGCTCTAGACGGAAGAATTCTTCTACCCTTGCATCCTTATAACTGTATGGGTAAAATCTATCTGTGAATTATCTCTGAAACTCTTCCTAAGATACCCCATCTAGAAATTGCCTCTCAATAGCCTCCCACCAATCCTTTGCCTTGTCCTTGAGGAGGAAGGTGGAAAATACAACTTTCTGCTCATCAGTCCATCCCACAACTCTGTATATCTTTTTCACCCGATCTAACCATGTGAGTGCACTTTTGGGATCTTTATTACCATCAAAAGTCTTGGCGCCCAATTTACAAATGCCCTAAATTGAGCATCTAGAAGCTATCACACTTTCACATGGCTACCGCATCGCTATGGCGAGAATTTGAGCCATCTGTTCCCAGTAAAGCTCATCCCGTTTGGTTCCACCAGCCCTAACGATTGGGAATGTGGCTAGTTCATGGAAACACTTGTTAAGTCTATAATGTGGTCATCCTCCCGTGTCGGAGGTGACTAAGGTGCAGGAGTTGTTGGAATAGATCTCTCGGGATGTCCACGTCCTCATCTATGCATCTTACTGTGTATTGAACGAAAATGCAAAAGTGTAAAGCTTTTAGTTTATGAAATTATATGCATGTAAATCACAACATGTTATTGGTCACCTCACTTTTAAAACAACATAAAAACCTTAAACCAAAAAGGAGGCAACCCATTTTTAAAAGTCGGGCTTTGATACCAATTTTAATACACCCTATCCTAAAATGACTAGGTGGCCTGCCCGGCACCCCACAATGACCTTCTGATTTATATCCGATCCAACTGGAAAGTTTCTATGGAGTTAAGCCTATTTCCTTTTTAATCAAAAAGGTTTAACGCATCATAAAAAATATAAGCAGTGGAGTTTTTTAATCATTTTTATTAAAATTTTCAACAACACAATGGTTGTGTTTTGACCTTCTCAAAATATTCAAATCTCTATAAAAGTTCAAAAACACTTCTATAATCATCTCAATATCCCCAGAACAAATTTTGGACTTTAAGTCCATTCACAAGCATTCTTAGTAATTACTTCAATAATCTTAAAAATAAACTCAGACATATTCATGCATTTAACTTTAAAACATTCATATACATGCATTCTTTACACAAAATATAGTCCAAAACATATTCATGAAAATGCAAATGTTCCTAAAAAATTTAGAAGAACAAAATGCCTACATAGCAACATTTGATGAAGTTGACTAGTCGTGAGGTGGAGTCCCTAGTACTGAAGCCCCTAAGCGTGCACTTAGGAGGTTTCATTTTAAAATAAAAAAGAGAGAGTGAGCTAAACAAGCTCAGTAAGTGCTAGACTTTCTATTCAAATCATATTTTACTATTTAAATCCCCTAAAACAAATTTATCTAAATTTGTATAATTCAATATTTAATATGAAACATATATACTTTTAGAAATCAAGTTTCTTAAATCACTTTTCAAATAAATAGTGATGACATAAAAAATGTCATGAATTTCTTACACGACATAGCCTATCACTAACTTATTTGCCATATGGCACTCTCAGGCATAAAGTCACGGAGTTAGTTTTACATCCTTACCTTTGACTGGCTACTCACTATATTGGCCACCCGCACTAGGATAACCACTATACATTGGTAGTTATGGATTTGGTTCTGCATTGCTTACTCGTAATTGATTAATCACTAATTACGTAACTAGTTCTACATTGCTTACCCTTCCTAAATTAACCGTTATACACTAGTATAATAACATGTATAAAATCTATCAGTATACCATAGGCTAGAAACCATTTTCTTTTTATTAAGCAATAACATCATCTCATTGTAAACTCAAATCATATAAGATTTAACTTTCAAACTTCAATTCATATATTGCTAAAATATACTAGCAATACTCACATAAAACTCATAATCAATATTCACTTTATGATAGAATAGAAATCATTTTCATAAAATCAATTTAAAGAACCCTCACCATTAAGCAACTTTATCTCCAAGCACACTCACACGTTTTGTGCCTTTCATTTACCTACACAAGTGCATTTCGCTTAAACATTTATTTCCAAATTCAAAAATAAGACATTAACACTATAAATTTGGTTTAACCGAATTCGAGATTAGTATTTAATCACATAACACGTACACTAATCGTATTTTTGTTTACTACCATAAGCTAACCTATTGTTCTCCATTTCCAATTCTAACTTCAAAAGTCACTTAAAATCAGATTTTACCCGTTCTAACTTATCAATTTATTCAAAACACTATCTCACTAAATTTAATTCACTATATCATGATCATGCACAATGAGTCACAGTTTTGACCTATGTCCAGAATCCATACCTCCACTTGTTCCTTACTTTTCATATAACAAACATTCAAATTAGGCTTTGAGGTCTTCTAGACTTTTGTTCCACTAAGTCTCTAGTTTCCATATCATAAAAAATTGTGCCATTTTAACTTCTAAATCAAATATCACAATATGTTTCAACACAGGGGCAATATCAAATTACCATTTTCAATCTCAAACTTTGATATCATTCATCCAAAATTACGTCTAGGTTTACTCTAGTGATTTTTAGTACTATGTCTTAGGTTTCATCTCCAATTGGAATCACTCAATTTGGAGCTTTGTAGGTTGATTTATCGCCAAAACAATGGTCTAGTTCAAACTAACCTAAGACAGTATTTTACTACGCGTTCCTCTCTTGTTATATTCAATCAATTTTATGTAAAGAAACACCAAAATAACACCAAGAAACCACTTATCTTAAACACAACCTCTCACTAAAAAACAAACCCATAAAAATCAGAAATTTAGGTTAGGAAAACTTACCACTTTCTTTCTCCAATCTTTTGGGTAAATAATGAAAACTTAGGTTTGATCAAGGTCTTTCCAAATCTCCATCAAAACCCATCAAAGCACCCTTCTTCCATCAAAACCCATCAACAATGGTTATGATCAATTTTTTTGCTACAAGATTTTTCTTAATTTTTGAAAAGACTTACAAAGTTAAAGATTTTTATGTGTTATTTTAGGAAATCGATTAGACAAAGAGTTATATAAAGTAAATAATGACTTTAAAAATTGACTGAATTAGTGTATTATTGGTTTAGGACATTGATGATATTCTTAAAACTTGATAGAATGAGAGCCTATTAGTATCGATGTTTGGATAGCTAATACTCAAACTAAAAATGGATTGATTAGTTTTTTGGTGAGTATTTATTAGTTGAACATTTAAAGAACTAGTTGCCATAACAACTAGATTAAAAGAGTAATGAATATTTGAGTTTTTTAGGGAGTTGCTAAGGTCCTTGAGATAATAGAGAGTGCACATAACTGCATGTTCATAATACATAACATATAGTAAGCTCTAGTTTGTTGGTATAAGAAAAAAAGGAGATTTTGAGTTATATTTGATTATACTTATATAACAATTAAGGAGAATTGTTAGGGAACATATTCTTTGGGCTCCTTTTGATTTTAAATTGTATTTGTCTATATTTTCTCTTTATTGCTATCAAAGTAAAACAATTTGGGTTTCTCTTCATTAGTTCCAAAGAATATATTATTTAGAAGATTTCTCCTACCTGTTGAAACAAAAAGATAGTGAATTCTTAATGGAACTTAAGGAGTGGTCATAGGCTAATAAATGTTTATTGTAGTTATAAGACAATTTTTTATTATAATTTTGATTATTGCCTTACATGAATTTGTCTTACTTTGACACAAATAAAGGAACTTCTTAAACTTCCTAGTGATGAAGATAATATCCTTCCTATCTCTTGATAAAGTCTCTTCTTCATTTATAAAGCTCAAGCTTAAGGTTCTTTGATCATGCTTTATCTATACGAGTACATATTAATATGTAAGCATATAACTTTTCTCTCCTTAACTTGGTTAGTTTCTTGAGAAAATGGAAAACATTTCGTCATTTAACATCTTTAATTTGATAATGATGAGAACATATTTGTTGATGATAAGTTAAGGTTACCCCTAAACTAATTAGGTTGGGAGAAAAAGGTGGAGTTAATTTTTTATTTTTATAAATACTCTAAAGCATTGAAGGTGGAATTGTTTATGATTGAGTTTTTTGTGAAATCATATGGTGGGATTGATTGGTTTCAATTTAGAGGGAAAATGGTCAAAGACCTGTAAAAACCTAGGGAAAATGAAGGATCTAATGATGAAAAGATTTATACCTAGCCATCACTCTAGGGACTTGATGAAGATTAAGCATCCCAAAGCATATGCTATAATACAATGCTTTCTTCTTATGTTATTATCAATGTGTAAACTAAATATTAAATGTTCTGTAGGATTAATATGTATACTACCATAACGATTATTATATCTAACTATGAAATCAATTTTTTAAATAATAATTTTGCAAAAATGAGTAATGTTGATAAATATTGGATGTTAGATGATTAACACCTGATGGTTTCATTAATCCTAAGTTTGTTGAGGGAGTTCTAGATTTTATTAACTATGAATGTTCTCAAATTGAATATATGGATGGTCCAAAGATTAGATGTCTATGTAAAAAATGCAAACATATTCGTTTTCTTCCTATTGATGAAGTGAATCTCCATTTGTTGAGAAAAGGGTTTGTTCTAAATTATTTTAAGTGGACATGATATAGGGAACCATTAATTTGTAGCACCTCAAGGGGTAATGAAGTAAACTCGTCAATAAATTTGGATGGGTTTGAAGGGGGACTAGTTTTATAACAAATAATGTGGGAGGCAATTGAAAATCCTTACACCCAAATGGTTTATAATGCAGCTGATTATACCTTTCAGGCAAATATAGAAAATTTTGAAGAAGAACCAAACCCAAATGCAAAATTTTTTTTGACTTACTAAAATCAGTTGACTAAAAATAATAGCCAAATTATGAGACCATGACTCAATTATCTTCAATTGCTTGAATATTAAACGTAAAGTTTGAAGGGCATATTTTTTATAGAAGTTTGGATAAATTCTTGCCTGGTATAATAAATCATTACCTTCTGATCATACAATGGTTGATAATTTTTATAATATGAAGAAACTTATTAGAGGTCTTGGTTTGCAAGTTGAAAATTTTGATTATTGTAATTTAGGATGTATGTTGTTTTGGGGAGATGATGTGGATTTATAAAAGTGCAAATTTTGTGGTCAATCTAGGTTCAAACCTAGAAAGCTTACTATGAAACAAAAATTAGTACCTTAGAAGCAGATGTATTATTTCCCACTAACTTTGAGACTTCAAACACTATATGCCTCTGATATTACTATGTCTTATATGAGATGACATAATGAACATAAACAGGAAGACGAAATAATGAGCCATCCATCGAATGCACTCATATAGAAACATTTCAATAAAACCCATTCTGAGTTTGTAGTCGAAAGTCGAAATGTTAGGCTAGGATTGCCGATAGATAGATTCCAACCTTTTGGTCAATCCAACTAACAATATTCATCATGGTTAATCATAATTACTCCTTATAATTTGCCTCCATAGATATGTATGCATGAGACATATATGTTCTTAACAACAATTATGTCAAGGCCTACGAATCTAAAGCATAAAATTGAAGTATTCTTATAACCATTGGTATCTGAATTGCGTCATCTTTGTGAATTTGGTCTGGAGACATATGATATATCTCTTAAACAAATATTTTTGTTGAGAGCAGCTTTGATGTATACTATTAGTGATTTCCCCACATATGCTATGTTGTTTGGATGGAGCACAGTAGGGAAATTGACTTGTCTTTACTATAGCAATGATTTTGATGCATTTTATCTTCTTAACAGGGCCAAAACATCTTAGTTTGATAACCATAGGAAATTTCTTCCTCCACATCATCCATTCAAATGCAATAAACAAAAGTTCATTAATAATAGGATGTTATAAATACCTCCTCCGCCTCTCAAAGCTAGTGAAGAGATATTGCAAGAGATTAATGAATTAAAGTTGTTGAAAGTTAAAGAACTTGAAGCTGAAGAAGTTAATAGAAGCATTAGTAAAAAATTTGGTTGGAGAAAACGAAATATCTTTTGGGATTTGCCATATTGGGAAACTAATTTGACACGTCACAATCTAGATATGATGCATATTGAAAAAATATTTTTAGCAATTTGTTCAACACGATAATGAACATTGAAGGGAGGAAAAATGACAATGCAAAATCACAAGTTGATTTAAAACTGTTTTGTAGAAGGAATGATTTAGATTGCAAGGGCAAATATCCCAAAGCATGTTACGCTTTGGACAAAATTCAAAACAAGATTTTGTGTGAATGGTTGAAAAGTCTAAAGTTTCCTGATGGTTATGTTCCGAACTTGATAAGGTATGTGGATATAAGGAAGTACAAATTATTTGAGATGAAAGGTGTGATTGTCATGTGTTTATGCAAAGGCTAATTCCAATTACATATCAGGAGTTGCAACCGAATAAAGTTTAGGAAGCTATAATAGAATTAAGTTTTTTTTCAAAAGCTTAACATTATCTGAAATAAAGTTGGCTAAAATGGAAAAACTAGAAAGGAAAATTCCAATCATCTTGTGCAAATTAGAAGGGATTTCCCCTCCAAACTTCTTTAACTGTAAGGGGCATCTACCCGTACATTTAGCACACGAGGCAAAACTTGTTAGTCCAGCTTAATATCAACGGATGTATTCGTTTGAGAGGTAATTATAGTTAATATTTAAATAAAACTTATAGCATGCTTTAATCATAGAATTGTAGTAACCCTATTTATAGTTTAGTTATTTGTATCACTTGAAGAAAAATGTTAAAAACAAGGCTAGAGTTGAAGGTTCGATATGTAATGCTTATTTAATGGGGGAAGCAAGTACATTTTGCTCACATTATTTTGATATGCACATGCACACAAGAGAAAAAAAAGTTCCTCGTAATGAAGATAGGGGAGAAATGGATGATATTTAAGGTAACTTATCCATTTTCACACATCCTGGATGAACATATGGATGCTCAACAAGAAGAATGTTAACAGAAGAAGAAATAGAGACTACCCATGGTTACATTTTATTGAATTGCCAAGGGGTTCAATCTTTTGTGTAGTAAGTTTAAGTTAATTTTGAAATTGATTATTTGGTTTTTCGAGGTTAGTGGTGTTCACAACTAAAATACAATATAATAATGCTTTTAGATTATATGAGGAATGGTTACACGAGCTAATGCCCAAAAAAACATATGATGATATCAATAAAGAAGTTAAAAGACATTTTCCTTGATGGTTTAAGAAATATGTAAGTTTTCACTTGCAATAATTAAAATGGATGAATTATCATATCAAAGTGTTTAAATGACATTATACTATTTAATAAGATAAAAAAATTTGAGGTAGGCCTTAAACAATCCAATAGATAACAAGTTCATATGTGACCTTATGAAAGGACCTTTGCGAATTGATAAATCGTATATGATGTATTTTGTTAATGGATACAAATTTCATACAGAATATCATGATCATAGCATGGAAATAGTAAATAGTAGGGTTTGCGTATGAGGAGAATTGATGAATTATAATGGTAAAATTTTTAAGATATTTGAAATAGAGTACCCTGCATTGCCAATAAAATAGTGTTATATTTAAGTGTGAATGGTTTAATCCAACTCTAAATGTTAGAACAAAAGTGCACAGCCAATACAATATAGTTGAAATCAACTAGTGAATAAGATTTAGACAATTTAAACCTTTTGTGTTGGTGATTCAAGCGACCCAGGTGTATTATGTCCCTTTTCCCAGCTTAAGACAAGATGAGTCAGATTGGTTGGCCTTTGTAAAGTAAAACCTAGAGGTGTTTTTGAATTACATGGAAAAAGAGAAAATAAGAGAATTGAAAGTGAATCGTTTTAGGAAGATGTTTATGAAATAAATACATGTGTAACATTTGACGAGAATGAACCTTTGAACGATCTAAATAATGAATATGTTGAACTTTCATTTGGAGAGGATGGGGAATCTATAAAGATCGAGAGATCTGAAGAGGAGCCTGACTTTGATTCTAGTTCTTTAGAAAAAGAAAATGATGATGATTTTGATTTACAATTAACTAATGATAGGGACTAACTTACATAAATAATAGAATATTATATGAATAAATTTATTATGGCATCAACAATATGTTGTTATATTTATTTTATATTGTTCTATTAGTGCAATAATCAATAAAATGTTAATTTCAGGTTAAAAATATGTCACATAAGAGAAAACAGGAAATGTTATAACCAAGGGTCAAGTTACCACCATTTAGAGGAGCTAGTGCATGTCTAGGTGAAGTATCACATTCTGTAGAAGCTACAGAATCAGGTGCTACACGTCCAATTAGTGAACATCCAAATGACGCATCACCTTCCCTACCTACAGTCTCTGTATAGTCACATTGCCTACCTACTGAAATAAATGCATTTGTAACATATGACGAGAATGAACCTTTGGACGATCCAAATAATGAATATATTGAAATTTCATTTAGAGAGAATGAGGAATCTATAGAGGGCGAGAGATCTGAAGACGAGCTAACTTTGATTCTAATTCTTTAGAAAAAAAAGAAGATGATGATTTTGATTTACAATTAAGTGATGATAACGATTGACTTATGTAAGTAATAAAATATTGTATGAATAAATTTATTTTGGTATCAACAATATATTGTTATATTTAATTTATATTGTTATATTATTGCAATAATCAATAAAATGTAAATTTCAGGTTAAAAATATCCAACATAAGAGAAAACAAGAAATGTTGCAGCCAAGGGTCATGTTACCACCATTTAGAGGAGCCAGTGCATGTCTAGGTGAAGCATCACATTCTATAAGTGCTATAGAATTAGGTGCTGCACGTCCAACTAATACACATCCAGATGAGGCAACACCTTCCCCACTTACAGTCTCTATACAGTCACATTGCCTATCCACTGCTACACCATCCAACAATCCTACTCCTATACCAGAATCTGAATCTATACCGACAGAGATATCAGGGGTAAACGTTACGAATGAATGAGGAGACCTCCAGCCTAGAATAAGGAATTTGATGGAAGAATTTACATCACAGTTGTCAACGGCCTGTGAGTAAAATTCTAAAAATTTTGTAATACATGATAACACCATAAGTTTATACTAAAGTTATAGGTTTTAATTTGAAAATGATCTAAATTAGCTTATATATTAGGTTGGTTCTATCTGGAACATACTCCAAAAATATCTCATCTAAGTTCAAGGAGAAGATAGAACTTGAGGGTTATATATGGAAGAATATCTCTTAAGGGACAAAGGATTTTTATTATCAGGAGTTTAAGGTAAAAAATAAATTCTTTAATGTTTTTTATTTATCTAATTTTATACATTAATTAGATAAATATTGTAGTTTTATAAGTATTTATAATATGTTTTTCCTTTTTATTTCTTTTAGAAAGAATTTTTTAGGATTCAAAATTTGATGCTATCATTTATAATGTATGGGAGAGGCGAGCTCATGTACGTTATAGAGACTTTCTTGATTCGATACATAAGAATGTTATATGACCTCCTTATATATCTAAAGAAATATAAAGTCGTTGGTAGCAGTATTGAGCGACACTTGAGGCAATTTCCATTTCAGAGTGCAATTATGCAAACAGACATGGAGGACCAGAGGGAGAAAGTTTACCTGTACATGTTGGAGGATCTATAACCCATCAGGAGTATGTAGAGAAACTTGTAAGTATCTAAATTTTACACTTATGTTCTGATTTTGTACTTTGACGTATGAAATTTGATTTAAATGTAATTTGATGTATGAAATTTAGAATGAAAATATGTGTGTATTATGGAGAATGATAATGATATAAATGTCTATTGCCATAAATGGTTGTACATATTGTTATGATTTTTCTTTTTGTTTAACAGGGGTAAATATTATAAAAATAGAGAAAACTCTGTCGAAATTTTTGTAAATTATAGATCACTTATAACACTTTATTCTGATGCAAAAAAATTATATGGGCAGAACGACTACATTATGTCAACACTTTTTGCATGCTCACACTAAGAAGCATGATGGTGTGACTTTCGGCAACACTTGATGCAGATAATTTAATGTATGTAAAATTTATACTTTAATATTAATTCTTAAAAAATTTACACTTTAATATTAATTCTTAAAAATTATCACTTATTAACATAAATAGTTATAACGATAGGACCAAAAACAAAGAAGCATTGAACGACAGTCTTAAAACTTTGAAATTGTTATTGAGAGTCAGACATATCTTGATGTAGTTAGTGGTAGGGACTATCGTGGAAGGATTTTTGACTTAGGTTTATTTGCAAACATATACTATTCGCATTCCTCCACATCTAGTACAGCTGGATCTAGTAGGCAGTCCACGTCCAATGAGATAGTTGTTTAGCTTGAGATCATAGTAGAGAGGCTAGTATCTCAGTTGTAACAGTCGATGGAATATATAGTCTAGCTCCGTAATGAGATGGATGAGTTGAAGGGGAGGGATAACATCTCAACGCAGCAGTCAGATCATCCACCTTCACCAATAGCATAGCTTAGATTTATAATATTTCGGTACTTAAGTGAATGTATTTGATGTTTTGTTGCTCTTAAGTTTTTGTATGAATGCTTAATTTACATTTATTTTCAAGATATTTATTATTATGCATTAAAATTTTGATATTATATTATCAATAAATATAATTTTACATTATATTCTCTATCAAGATTATATTATTTAGAAAAATTAAATGTACAAAAATTCAATAGATTATCATTAGAAAATTCAGGTGAGAAGTGAGAGATGGTGGCTGAAAATATCATAGGTAAATTTCCAATGGAAAGTTATCATCAGTAGGTAAATTACAAACAGAATGCTATATTCTGTACGTAAATTTGATGAAGGAAATTATTTATCTGTTGCTAAAATTACCTATGGATATTATAATTCTGTTGGTAAATTTACCTATAGAAGGTAAAGTTAATTGATAAATATTTTACAAAGAATTAATCGTTGTACAAACCATCACCAACTCACAATTCACTTCTTGATTATTCCTTGAAATCTATGGTTTTGTTCCCCCACCGTCAATGTTTTTTTTCTTTAACTATAAGTGTCACGTTCACTGCCCTTTTATTTGCTTAATTTTGACTCTTTATATTTGTATATATCTTTCATATGGTTTTGTTTTCAATAACTTAGTTGAGTTTTTATTATATGCTAAGAATTATGTGATTTTCACCAGAGTCTTAAGTTTCTTGGGCTATCTTCATTTCTTCTTTGATTGGTCTGTGTATGTATTTGTCAATAAAAGAATTGTTTTGGATTTTCTAAGGGATTGAATTGTGAAAATAAATTGAGATGCGGTAGATGATGGGTTTGGCGGATTGTGGAGATTTTTGGCTACAAGTGAGGAGTTAAGACATTGATTTCGTAAATGTAGAGTTGAAAGTTTTCAACTCTTCGATTT
>JANQBM010000007.1:16051146-16065635 GCA_025594535.1 Erythroxylum domingense | reverse complement strand
CAGTTTTAATTATTTACATGTATGTGATGCCATGTGGAGTTCAGTAGTGATCGCTCGTAGCGCTCCCTTATCTTAGGCTATGTATCGGAATGACCTAGGGGCATCCCGGTGCGTACCCTAGGGTAAGGGGGTGTTATATAGAAGCTATCGTTAATCTTTATTTCAATTGATCAAAACTTCATTAACAGGCATCTGACCACTCAAATTTCTCCTCTTTTTTCGCTAACTTGTTCAGTGGGGTTGCTATCTTGGAAAGTCCTTCAACGAATTTCTTCTAATAGCCTACCAATCTAAGGAAACTCCTGATTTCTATCATAGTTGTGGGAGGTCTCCAATTAATATCAATTTCAATCTTTTGGGGATCTACACTAAGTCCCTCAACTGAGATGACATGACCCAAGAAAGTAACCTTGTCAAGCCAAAAATGGAACTTATTGAACTTAGCGAATGACTGGTGCTCTTATAAGGTTTGTAATACAATCCAAAGGTGTTTAATATGTCATCAATAAACACGATCACAAACTTATATAATTACTCTCGAAACACTTTATTCATCAAATCCATAAAAGCAGCTGAAGCATTCGTTAATCCAAAGGGAATAACTAAGAATTCATAATGCCCGTACCTCATCCTAAAGGCAGTTTTCATAATTTCCTGTGGATTTTCAACTGATGATAACATGATCTTAGATCAATCTTTGAATACACCTTGGATCCCTGTAGCTGATCGAATAAATCATCAATCCTCGGGAGCAGATATTGGTTGCGAATTGTCATTTTATTCAGTTTTTTGTAGTTGATACAAAACCTTAAACTCGCATCCTTCCTTTTCACAAGTAAGACTGGAGCCCTCCATGGAGAAGTGGTGTGTCTCACAAAACCTTTATCTAATAACTCCTCCATTTTAACTTTCAATTCCTTTAACTCTGCTGGAGCCATCATGTATAGAGTAATTGAAATTAGTTGGGTTTCTGAAGGTATATATATCTCAAACTCTATTACACTATCTGGGGGTAATCTTGGAAGATTATACGGAAACACGTCAGGGAACTCTTTGACCACCGGAATATCTCTTGGTTGAATCTCATCATTATTCTGCATAATCATGTAAGCTAGATATCCTTAGCATCCTTCATGGAGCATTCCACTAACTTTCCGTATCCCATGAAATATCACCTCTGGTTTCCCTAATCGACCCAACCTAACCTCCTTTTAAAAATAATCCACCATAGCTCGGTGTGTGGATAACTAACCCATTCCAAGAATAACATTGAAATCCCAGATATCCAATATGATCAGTCTTGCCAGGAATTCCTTACCCTCAATCAGTATTCTACTATCTATGAACACTCTTTTAGTGAATAGTAAGTTTCCAATTGGAATGGAAACTACTACCCCAACGTTTAATAACTAAGGCTTAACACTCAATTTTGTATAAAAATCCATAGATATAAAAGAATGTGCAGCGTTAGGATCTATTAAAGCATATACATCAAGATCAAAAATAGTAATCATACTGGTGACTAAATCTGGTGTGGCATCGGCCTCCTGCTAAGTGACTATAAAACCTCAAGATTGTATATAGGGTCTACTTGTCTATCCTATAGGGCTTGCTCCCTACCCCTTAAAGCTCTACCAGATCTAATAAAACTCGTCCCTCTGGTCTGAGAACCTCGGTGACCCTGTCTATAACCCCCTCTAGCTTGTGAAGGTGCTGAAGATTCGGTCACTGACCTCTTCGTGGTGACTAACTGCAGACAATCTCTGATGAAGTGACCCTTCTAACCACAATGGACACAACTTGTAATATTCATTCGACACTCACCAAAATGTCTTTTTTCGCAAGTAACACACTCTGGCACTGAGGTCCTAGTGTCACGGGAGTCTCTAGGCCTAATGGGTGACCCAAAAGATCCCTGGCTAGACGATCCATCTCTATTAAACCTCCTGACACTACTCTATCTTCACTTATTGTTCTTGGCTGGACCCTGGGATGAACTAGCTAGTGCACTGCACTTATGTTCTAATCTTCAACTCTGAGAGATTACTGTTGCATTTCTCTCCACTTTTATTGTAGCTTTAGCTAATTCCTTGTAATGTATCTGTGAAGCCAAAGATAGATGGATCCGCAATCTAGGACTCAAGTCTATAGCAAACCTCTTGCAATTCTGCTCTTCACTGCCAGCAATAAACAGAACACTTCTGATAAGTTCCGAAAATCTCTTCTCATAATCCATCATTGATGTTGAACCCTACTCTAGATGAAAGAATTCTTCTACCCTTGCATCTTTATAACTCTATGGGTAGAATCTATCTGTGAATTATCTCTGAAACTCTGCCTAAGATACCCCATCTAGAAATCTCCTCTCAATAGCCTCCCACAAATCCTTTGTCTTGTCCTCAAGGAGGAAGGTGGAAAATACAACTTTCTGCTCATCAGTCCATCCTATAACTCTGTATATCTTTTTCACCTGGTCTAACCATGTGAGTGCACTTTTAGGATCTCCATTCCCATCAAAAGTCTTGGTGCCTAATTTACAAATGCCCTAAATTGAGAACACCCTAATTCAAGTGGCTACCGCATCACTGTGGCGAGAATTTGAGCCATCTGTTCCCATTAAAGCTCATCCCAGTTGGTTCCGCTGACTTTAACGATTAGGAATGTGACTAGTTCATGGAAACACTTGTTAAGTCTATAATGTGGTCATCCTCTCGGGTTGGACGTGACTCAGGTGCAGGAGTTATTGGAATGGATCTCTCGGGATGTCCACAGCCTCGTCTATGCATCTTATTGTGTATTAAACAAAAAAGCAAAAGTGTAAAGCTTTTAGTTTATGAAATCATATGTATGTAAATCACAACATTTTATAGGTCACCTCACTTTTAAAACCACATAAAAACCTTAAACCAAAAAGGAGGCAACCCATTTTTGAAAGCCAGGCTCTAATACCAACATTAACACACTTATCTTGAAATGACTAGGTACCCTACCCGGTACCCCACAATGATCTTCTGGTTTATATCTGATCTAACTAGAAAGATTCCGTTGAGTTAAGCCTATTTCCTTTTTAATCAAAAATGTTTAACACATCAAAAAAAATATAAACAGTGGAGTTTTTTTAATCATTTTTATTAAAAACTTCAACAAAACAATGGTTGTGTTTTGACCTTCCTAAAATTTTCAAATCTCCGTAAAAGTTAAAAAACACTTCTATAATCATCTCAATATCCCCACAACAAATTTTGGACTTTAAGTCCATTCATAAGCAATCTCAATAATCACTTCAATAATCTTAAAAATAAACTTAGACATATTCATGCATTTAACTTTAAAACATTCATATACATGCATTCTTTACATAAAATATAGTCCAAAACATATTCATGAAAATGCAAATGTTCCTAAAAACATTTACAAGGAAAAAATGCCTACACAGTAGCACTCGATGAAGTTGACTAGTCGTGAGGTGGAGTCCCTGCTACTGAAGTCCCTAAGCGTGCACTTAGGAGGTTTCATTTAAAAATAGAAAAAAGAGTGTGAGCTAAACGAGCTCAGTGAGTGCTAGATTTTCTATTCAAATCATATTTAACTATCTAAATCCCCTAAAACAAATTTATCTAAATTCGTATAATTCAATATTTAATATGAAACAAGTATACTTCCAGAAATCAAGTTTCTTAAATCTCTTTTCAAATAAATAGTGATGGTATAAAAAATGTCATGAATTTATTACACGACATAACCTATCACTAACTTCTTTGCCATATGGTAGCCTTAGGCATAAAGTCACAGAGTTGGTTCTACATCCTTACCTATGACTGGCTACCCACTATATTGGTCACCTACACTAGGATAACCACTATTCAATGGTAGCTATGGAGATGGTTCTGCATTGCTTACCCACAATTGGTTAATCACTAATTACACAACTGGTTCTACGTTGCTTACCTTTCTTAAGTTAACCGTTATACACCGGTATAATAATATGTATAAAATTTATTAGTATACCATAGGCTAGAAACCATTTCCTTTTTATTAAGCAATAACATCATCTCATTATAAAATCAAATCATATAAGATTTAACTTTCAAAATTCAATTCATATATTGCTAAAATATATTAGCAATATTCACATAAAACTCATAATTAATATTCACTTTATGATAGAATAGAAATCATTTTTATAAAATCAATTTAAAGAACACTCATCGTTAGGCAACTTTATCTCCAAGCACACTCACATGTTCTGTGCCTTTCCTTTACCTACACAAGTGCATTTAGCCTAAGCATTTATTTCCAAATTTGAAAACAAGACATTAAAACTATAAATTTGATTTAATAGAATTCGAGATTAGTATTTAATCGCGTAACACATACATTAATCGTATTTTTGTTTCCTACCATAAGCTAACCTATTGTTCTCTGTTTCCAATTCTAACTTCAAAGTCACTTAAAATCATATTTTACCCATTCTAACTTATCAATTTATTCAAAACACTATCTCACTCAATTTAATTCACTATATCATGATCATGCATGATGAGTCACGGTTAACAAACATTCAAATTAGGCTTTGAGATCTTCTAGAATTTTGCTCCACTAAGTCTCTAGTTTCCATATCATCAAAAATTGTGCCATTTTAACTTCTAAATCAAATATCACAATATGTTTCAACACAAGGGCAATATTAGATTACCATTTTCAATCTCAAACTTCGATATCATTCATCCATAATTAGGTCTAGCTTTATTCTAGAGATATTTAGTACTATGTCTTAGGTTTCATCTCCAATTGGAATCACTCAATTTGGAGCTCTGAAGGCTGATTTATGGCCAAAACAATGGGTCTAGTTCAAACAAACCTAAGACTGTAGTTTACTACACATTCCTCTCTTGTTATATTCAATCAATTTTATGTAAAGAAACACCAAAATAACACCAAGAAACCCCTGATCTTAAACACAACCTCTCACTCAAAAACAAACCCATAAAAATCAGAAATTTATGTTAGGAAAACTTACCATTTTCTTTCTCCAATCTTTTGGGTAAATGATGAAAACTTAGGTTTGATCAAGGTTTCTCCAAATCTCCATCAAAACCCATCAACAATGGAAGACCACATCTTCCTCTCTCCTTAAATAACCTTCAACCTTTTTTCTCTTCTTTTCACTTTTGATTGTTCTTTCTCACGTTTACCCTCTCAAACACTCTCACGGTTATGTCCAAATGAAGCCAAAAGTCTTGCTTTATTCTTTTTATAATTACTTAATGCTTTACATTTGTCAATGTCTTAATGATTATCTCTAATGACTAATTATTCATTTAATAAATGATGCTTAACCCTTAAGAAAGCCTTTAAGTGGTCAATAGGTGTGACTCACTAATCCACTTACACCATTATACACATAAAGACCAAAATGCCCCTTTAATGAGTTTAATTCACCAATTAATCGAATTACATTCCGAAAATATTCCGCAATCATCTCATCATCAAATTGACCATGAAATTTTGTAATTGGGGTCATTTCTTATTGATTGGGTGCTTTAAAAATTTTCAAATGGGTTTAAAATCATTAATGCCCATTACTTTCCCAAAAGGACATTTTAGTCCTAAACTTTCAAAACTCCCAAAATTTATCCTATCAAACTTATTTTCGTTCCGTTTCATCATCATTTAACTCTAGAAGTTATTCCGAATATTTTTCATTATTTTGAGGTTGGGTCCCACAAAAATTCACTATTCATCCAAAAATACTATTCATCGAAAATAAAAATTTTTATTCAGTGAAAGGAAAGGTTCGAGGTTGTACATTAGGTTTGCATTAGTGACACTTAGTTTACTTATTTCAATTCTTAGGGGCATATACATTGCATAATTATTTAAATTTAGAGCATAATGAATAAGAAATTTATTTTAGCTTTAAAGGAAATCAATTGATCTTTAACCTAACTTTAAGAAAAAATTTTGAAATGGTTATGACCAATTTTTTTGCCACAAGATTTTTCTTAATCTTTGAAAAGACTTCAAAATTAAATATTTTTATGTGTTATTTTAGGAAATCAATTAGACAAAGAGATACATCAAGTAAATAATGACTTTAAAAATTGACTAATTAGTGTATTATTAGTTTGGGACATTGATGATATTCTTAAAACTTCATAGAATGGGAGCCTATTAGTATACGTGTTTGGATAGCTAATACTCAAACTAAAAGTGGATTAATTAATTTTTTGGTGAGTATTTATTAGTTGAACATTTAAAAAACTAGTTGTCATAACAACTAGATTAAAAGAGTAATGAATATTTAAGTTTTTTGGGGTACATATAGGCCATAATTGAATTATGGAAGAACATTTGGTGTTTTAGGGAGTTGCTAAGGTCCTTGAGATAATAGAGAGTGCACATAACTGCATGTTCATAATACATAACATATAGTAAGCTCTAGTTTGTTGGTATAAGAAAAAAAAGGAGATTTTGAGTTATATTTGATTATACTTATATAACAATTAAGGAGATTTGTTAGGGAACATATTGTTTGGGCTCCTTTTGATTTTAAACTGTATTTGTCTATATTTTCTCTTTATTTGTATCAAAGTAAGACAATTTGGGTTTCTCTTCACTAGTTCCAAAGAAGATATTATATAGAAGATTTCTCCTACCTGTTGAAATAAGAACATAGTGAATTCTTAATGGAACTTAAGGAGTGTTCATAGGCTAATGAATGTTTGATGTAGTTATAATACAAATTTTTATTATAATTTTATTATTGCCTTATATGAATTTGTCTTACTTTGACACAAATAAAGGAACTTCTTAAACTTCCTAGTGATGAAGATAATATCCTTCCTATCACTTGATAAAGTCTCTTCTTCATCTATCAAGCTCAAGCTTAAGGTTCTTTGATCATGCTTTATTTATATGAGTACATATTAATATGTAAGCATGTAACTTTTCTCTCCTTAACTTGGTTAGTTTCTTGAGAAAATGGAAAACATTTCACTTTCAACATCTTTAATTTGATAATGGTGAGAACATATTTGTTGATGATAAGTTAAGGTTACCCCTAAACTAATTAGATTGGGAGAAAAAGGTGGAGTTAATTTTTTATTTTTATAAATACTCTAAAGCACTGAAGGTGGAATTATTTGTGATTGAGTTTTCTAATTGTGAAATCATATGGTGGGATTGATTGGTTTAAATTTAGAGGGGAAATGATCAAAGACCTGTAAAAACCTAGGGGAAATGAAGGATCTAATGATGAAAAGATTTATACTTAGCCATCACTCTAGGGACTCGATGAAGATTAAGCATCCCAAAGCATATGTTATAATACAATGCTTTCTTCTTGTGATATTATTAATGTGTAAACTAATGAATAAATGTTCTGTAAGATTAATATGGATACTACCATAATGATTATTATATCTAACTATGAAATCAATTTTTTAAATAACAGTTTTGCAAAAATGAGTAATGTTGATAGATATTGGATGTATAGATGATTAACACCTGATAGTTTCATTAATCCTGAGTTTGTTGAGGGAGTTCTAGCTTTTATTGACTATAAATGTTCTCAACCTGCATATATGGATGGTCTAAAGATTAGATGTCTATGTAAAAAATGTAAACATATTTTTTTTCTTCCTATTGACGAAGTGAATCTCCATTTGTTAAGAAAAGGGTTTGTTCCAAATTATTTTAAGTGGACATGATATAGGGTGCCATTAATTTGTAGCACCTCAAGGGGTAATGAAGTAAACTCGTTAATAAATTTGGATGGGTTTGAAGGGGGACTAGTTTTATAACAAATAATGAGGGGGCAATTGAAAATCGTTACACCCAAATGGTTTATAATACAACTGGTTATACCTTTCAGGCAAATATAGAAAATTTTGAAGAAGAACCAAACCAGATGCAAAAAAAAATTTTGACTTACCAAAATCAGTTGACTAAATATAATAGCCAAATTGTGAGACCATAACTCAATTATCTTCAATTGCTTGAATATTAAACGTAAAGTTTGAAGGGCTTATTTTTGATAGAAGTTTGGATAAATTTTTTCTTGGTATAATAAATCATTACCTCCTGATCATACAATGGTTGATAATTTTTACAATATGAAGAAACTTATTAAGGGTCTTGGTTTGCAAGTTGAAAATTTTGATTGTTGTAATTTGGGATCTATGTTGTTTTGGGGAGATGATGTGGATTTACAAAAGTGCAAATTTTGTGGTAAATCTAGGTTCAAACCTATAAAGCTTACTACGAAACAAAAATTAGTACCTTAGAAGCGGATGTATTATTTCCCACTAACTCCGAGACTTCAAAGACTATATGCCTCTAATATTACTATGTCTTACATGAAATGACATAATGAATATGAACAAGAAGACGAAATAATGATCCATCCATCGGATGCACTCATATAGAAACATTTTAATAAAACCTATTTTGAGTTTGTAGTCAAAAGTCGAAATGTTAGACTGGGATTATCGATAGATAGATTCCAACCTTTCGGTCAATCCAACTAACAATATTCATCATCGTTAATCATAATTTCTCCTTATAATTTGCGTCCACAAATGTGTATACATGAGACATATATGTTCTTAACAGTGATTATATCAGGGCCTATGAATCCAAAGCATAAAATTGATATATTCTTATAACCATTGGTATCTGAATCGCATCATCTTTGTGAATTTGGTGTGGAGACATATGATATATCTCTTAAACAAATATTTTTGTTAAGAGCAGCTTTGTTGTATACTATTAGTGATTTCCCTGCATATGCTATGTTGTTTGGATGGAGCACAGTAGGAAAATTGACTTGTCCTTACTGTGGTAATGATTTTGATGCATTTTATCTTCTTAATAGGGCTAAAACATCTTGGTTTGATAACTACAAGAAATTTCTTCCTCCATATCATCCATTCAAATGCAATAAACAAAAGTTCATTAATAATAAAATGGTACAAATACCTCCTCCCCCTCTCAAAGTTGGTGAAGAGATATTGGAAGAGATTAATGAATTAAATTTTTTGAAAGTTAAAGAACTTGAAGCTGAAGAAGTTAATAGAAGCATTAGTAAAAACTTTGGTTGGAGAAAACGAAATATCTTTTGGAATTTGCCATATTGAAAAACTAATTTGACACATCATAATCTAGATGTGATGCATATCGAAAAAACAATTTTGGCAAATTTTTTAACATGATAATGAACATTGAAGGGAGGAAAAAGGACAATGCAAAATCACAAGCTGATTTAAAAAAAATTTTAGATTGCACGGGTAAATATCCCAAGGCATGTTACGCTTTAGACAAAATTTAAAACAAGATTTTGTATGAATGGTTGAAAAGTCTAAAGTTTCCTAATGGTTATGTTCCGAACTTGACAAGGTATCTGGATATGAGGAAGTACAAATTATTTAGGATGAAAAGTGTGATTGTCATGTGTTTATGCAAAGGCTAATTCTAATTGCATTTCGAGAGTTGCAACCGAATAAAGTTTAGGAAGCTATAACAGAATTAAGTTTTTTTTTCAAAAGCTTAACATTATCGGAAATAAATTTGGCTAAAATGGAAAAACTAGAAAGAAAAATTCCAATCATCTTGTGCAAATTAGAAGGGATTTTCCCTCCAAGCTTCTTTGACTGTAAGGAGCATCTACCCGTACATTTAGCATATGAGGCAAAACTTGTTGGTCCAGCTCAATATCAACAGATGTATTCGTTTGAGAGGTAATTATAGTTAATACTTAAATAAAACTTATAGCATACCTTAATCATAGAATTGTAGTAACCCTATTTGTAACGTAGGTATTGGCATCACTTAAAGAAAATTGTTAAAAATAAGGTTAGAGTTGAAGGTTTGATATGTAATAGTTATTTAATGGAGGAAGTAAGTACAATTTGCTCATATTATTTTGAGCTGCATGTGTATACAAGAGAAAGAAAAGTTCCTCATAATGATGATGGGGGAGAAATGGGTGATGTTTAAGGTAACTTATCCATTTTCGCATATCCTAGATGAACATATGGACGCTCAATAAGAAGAATGTTAATAGAAGAAGAAATAGAGGCTTCCTGTGGTTACATTTTATTAAATTGCCAAGGGGTTCAATCTTTCGTGCAGTAAGTTTAAGTTAATTTTGAAATAGATTATTTGGTTTTTTGAGGTTAGTGGTGTTCACAACTAAAATGCATAATAATAATGCTTTTAGATTATACGAGGAATGATTACATGAGCTAATGCATAAAAAAACATATGATGATATCAATAAAGAAGTTAAAAGACACTTTCCTTGATGGTTTAAGAAATATGTAAGTTTTCACTTGCAATAATTGAAATGGTTGAATTATTATATCAAAGTGTTTAAATGACATTATACTATTTAATATGATAAAAAAATTTGATGTAGGCCTTAAACAATCCAATAGAGAACAAGTTCATATGTAATCTTACGAAAGGACCTTTGCAAATTGATAAATCATATATGATGTATTTTGTTAATGGATACAAATTTCATATAGAATATCATGGTTATAGCATGGAAATAGTAAATAGTGGGATTTGTGTACGAGGAGAATTGATGGATTATAATGGTAAAATTTTTTAGATATTTGAAATAGAGTACCCCACATTGCCAATAAAATAGAGTGTGATATTTAAGTGTGAATGGTTTAATCCAACTCCTAATATTGGAACAAAAGTGCACAGTCAATATAATCTAGTTGAAATCAACTAACAAATAAGATTTAGACAATTTAAACCTTTCGTGTTGGCGATTCAAGCGACCCAGGTGTATCATGTCCCTTTTGCCAGCTTAAGACAAGATAAGTTAGATTGGTTGGCCTTTGTAAAGTAAAACTTAGAGGTGTTTTTGAATTACATGGAAAAATAGAAAATAAGATAATTGAAAGTGAATCATTTCAGGAACGCTTTCATGAAATAAATGCATGTGTAACATACGACAAGAATGAACTTTTGAACGATCCAAATAATGAATATGTTGAAATTTCATTTAGAGAGGATGAGGAATCTTTAAAGGGCGAGAGATCTGAAGAGGAGCCTGACTTTGATTCTAGTTCTTTAGAAAAAGAAAATGATGATGATTTTGATTTACAATTAACTGATGATAGCGATTAACTTATGTAAGTAATAGAATATTATATGAATAAATTTATTATGACATCAACAATATGTTGTTATATTTAATTTATATTGTTCTATTAGTGCAATAATCAATAAAATGTGAATTTCAGGTTAAAAATATGCCACATAAAAGAAAACAGGAAATGTTATAACCAAGGGTCAAGTTACCACCATTTAGAGGAGACAGTGCATGTCCAGGTGAAGCATCACATTCTGTAGATGTTACAGAATTAGGTGCTGCACGTCCAGCTAGTGCACATCCAGATGAGACATCACCTTCCCCACTTACAATCCCTGTACAGTCACATTTCCTACCTACTGAAATAAATGCATCTGTAACATATGACGAGAATGAACCTTTGGAAGATCCAAATAATGAATATGTTAAAATTTCATTTAGAGAGGATGAGGAATCTATAGAGGGTGAGAGATCTGAAGAGGAGCCTAACTTTGATTCTAATTCTTTAGGAAAAGAAGAAGATAATGATTTTGATTTACAATTAAATGATGATAGCGATTAACTTATGTAAGTAATAAAATATTGTATGAATAAATTTATTATGAGATTAACAATATATTCTTATATTAGTGCAATAATCAATAAAATGTAAATTTCAGGTTAAAAATATGTCACATAAGAGAAAACAGGAAATGTTGCAGCCAAAGGTGAGGTTACCACCAGTTAGAGGAGCCAGTGCATGTCCAGGTGAAGCATCACATTCTATAGGTGCTATAAAATTAGGTGTTGCACGTCTAGCTAGTGCACATCCAGATGAGGCATCACCTTCCCTACTTACAGTCCCTATACATCACATTGCCTACCCACTGCTACACCATCCAGCAATCCTACTCCCATACCATAATCTGAATCTATATCGACAAAGATATCAAGGGTAAATGTTGCGAATGATTGAGGAGACCTCCAGCCTAGACTAAGGGATTTGATGGAAGAATTTACATCACAGTTGTCAACCACTTGTGAGTGAAATTCTAAAAATTTTGTAGTACATGAGAAACACCATAGGTTTATACTGAAGTTATAGGCTTTAATTTGAAAATGATCTAAATTAGCTTATATATTAGGTTGGTTATGTCTGGAACATACTCCAAAAAATCTCATCTAAGTTCAAGGAGAAGATAGAACTTGAGGGTTATATATGGAAGAATATCTCTTAAGGGACAAAGGATTTTTATTATCAGGAGTTTAAGGTAAAAAAATAAATTCTTTAATCCTTTTTATTTATTTAATTTTATACATTAATTAGATAAATATTGTAGTTTTATAAGTATTTATAATATGTTTTCTTTTTTTATTTCTTTTAGAAATAATTTTTTTAGGATTCAAAATTTGATGCTATCATTTATAATGTATGGGAGAGGCGATTTCATATACGTTACAAAGACTTTCTTGATTCGATACATAAGAATGGTATATGACCTCCTTATATATCTAAAGAAATATAAAGTCGTTGGCAGCAGTATTGGGCAACACTTAAGGCAATCTCCATTTTAGAGTGCAATTATGCAAACAGACATGGAGAACCAGAGGGAGAAAGTTTACCTGTACATATTGGAGGATCTATAACCCATCAAGAGCATGTAGAGAAACTTGTAAGTATCTAAACTTTACACTTATGTTCTGATTTTGTACTTTGATGTATGAAATTTAATTTCAATGTAATTTGATGTATGAAATTTAGAATGAAAATATATGTGTATTATGGAGAATGATAATGATATAAATGTCTATTTCCATAAATAGTTGTACATGTTGTTAAGATTTTTCTTTTTGTTTAACAAAGGGTAAATATCATAAAAATAGAGGAAACTTTACCGAAATTTTTGTAAATTGTAGTTCACTTATAACACTTTATTCTGATGCAAAAAAAGTATATGGGCAAAACGACTACACTACGTCAACTCTTTTTGCACGCTCACACTAAGAAGCACAATGGTGTGACCTTCGTCAACACCCGATGCAGATAACTTAATGTATGTAAAATTTATACTTTAATATTAATTCTTAAAATTTATCACTTATTAATATAAATAGTTATAATGATAGGACCAAAAACAAAGAAGCATTGAACGACAATCTTAAAACTTTGAAATTGTTAATGAGAGCCAGACATATCTTGATGCAGTTAGTGGTAGAGACCATCGTGGAAGGATTTTTGACTTAGGTTTATTTACAAACACATGCTATTCACAATCCTCAACATCTAGTACTGTTGGATCTGGTAGGCAGTCCACGTCCAATGAGTAGTTGTTTAGCTTGAGAGCATAGTAGAGAGGCTGGTAATTTAGTTGCAACAGTCGATGGAATATATAACCTAGCTCCGTAATGAGATGGATGAGTTGAAGGGAAGGGATAACTTCTCATCAAAGCAGTCAGATCATCCACCTTCACCAATAGCATAGCTTAGATTTATAATATTTCGGTACTTAAGTTAATGTATTTGATGTTTTGTTACTTTTAAGTTTTTGTATGAATGCTTAATTTACAGTTGTTTTCAAAATACTTATTGTTGCGAATTATAGTTTTGATATTATATTATCAATAAATATAATTTTACATTATATTCTCTATCAAGATTATATTATTTAGAAAAATTAAACGTAGAAAAAAATCAATAGATTATCATTAGAAAATTCAAGTGGGAAGTGAGAGATGGTGGCAGAAAATATCATAGGTAAATTACCGATAGAACTATCTTCAGTAGGTAGATTACAGACAGAATGCTATATTTTGTACGTAAATTTAGTGACAGAAATTGTTTATCTGTCGCTAAAATTACTTACGGATATTGTAATTCTGTTGGTAAATTTACCTATGGAAGGTAAAGTTAATTGATAAATATTTTACAAAGAATTAATCGTTGTACAAACCATCACCAACTTACAATTCAATTCTTGATTATTCCTCGAAATCTTTGGTTTTGTTTCCCCACCCTTAGTTTTTTTTCCTTTAACTATATGTGGCGCTTTCACTGTCCTTTTATTTGCTTAATTTTGACTCTTTATATTTGTATATATCTTTCATATGGTTTTGTTTTCAGTAACTTACTTGAGTTTTTATTATATGCTAAGAATTATGTGATTTTCACCAGAGTCTTAAGTTTCTTGAGCTATCTTCATTGCTTCTTTGATTGGTCTATGTATGTATTTGTCAATAAAAGAATTGATTTGGATTTTCTAAGGGATTGAATTGTGAAAATAAATTGAGAAGCGGTAGATGATGGGTTTGGTGGATTGTGAAGATTTTTGGCTACAAGTGAGGAGTTAAGACATTGATTTCGTAAATGTAGAGTTGAAAGTTTTCAACTCTTCGATTT
>JANQBM010000007.1:16013323-16023324 GCA_025594535.1 Erythroxylum domingense | reverse complement strand
CATGAGATGTGTTTTCCTAATTTCTCTGATTTACCTCACTTGGACCCGTTCCTCTAGTCCGACCCGTTCTACGGAAATGGGATGTTATATATGTGATTTTGTTAAGCTGCTCACTGTCATCGATAGTGGTTTTTGTGTGGAAAACTTCCAGCAGTCTTGGTGATTTTATGGTTGTTGTTTTTAGTGTTAGTGTATAAAAATTCTAAAAGTTTTCGTGATTTTGTAACTGCTATTTTTGTTATTGTTTTGGTGCGAAAAACTTCGATAGTTGTCTTAGTTATTGCAGTTCTATTAGGTTAATGTTTCGGTGATGAAACGTTTGTTACTTTGAGAAATTTTGTGATTGCTTTGCATAGGACATTTTAGTGACTATATCGAAGATTCATAGTATATTTCTTGATTTACAAATTACCGTTCTTTCATTGATGAAGGGGCATATTTAGGGGAGTTATTTTTTATCTCAAGTGTTTTCGTTTATGTTGAATTTTATTTAATCACTTGAGTTGTTTATTTTATCTCGTTTTGATTAAACATTGTTTGAGAAAATCCTCTGTTGAGGTTATTATGAGGTGATCGAACTATTGGGTGTGAAATTCTTTCATCGATTGTGAGGACGAAGGATTGTGTCAAGGATTGAGTGATGTCAGCTCAGTAAAATCTTGTATAAAACTATTGTCGTTAGTGATAGAATTAAGTTGGGTAAAGGCCCCATAGATGTAGGTAAGGTGACCGAATTGCGTTACCAAATTTCGATGTTGATTTATACTTATGCGTTTAATTTTTCTAGTTTTTGATTGTTCTAGAAACGACTGTGGAAAATCAAAGATTTTTGCAAAACTACTACACCCCTTCAAAATTTTCAATTGTATCAGAGCGGGTCATTGAATCAGAACTTGGTACAACAAGTTAGTGCAGATTCGCATTTCACAAACATGGCTACAAGAGAATCGGCATCAATCATCAGGTCGCCGTTGTTAGATGATTAAAATTATCCTACGTGAAAATCACGAACGAGAGTATTCTTTCAGGAACAAGGAACAAAAGAATGGAACTCAATTTTAAATGGTTGGACATATCTTATGACGACTAATGAAAATAGAGAAGTAGTGCTTAAAATGTATATGAATGGACAAGGGCTGAAGAAGAGAGAGCGCCTGGAAATTCTCAAGCCCTGCATGCCATCTTTAGTGTTATTGATAAAGGTCGCATTGCTATGATATCAGCTTGTGAATCTGCGAAAAAAGCATGGGATACTTTTGCAGACTATACATGAAGGATCGAAAACTATGATAAGCTTAAAACTTCAAATGTTGGATGTGAGATTTGAAGAACTGAAGATGGATAAGAGTGAGACCATTGGAGACTTCCATGAGAGACTACGTGACATAGCAAATCAAGCACATCAACTCGGGAAGAAGTACTCTAACCTAAAACTGGTTAAGAAGAAATTGAGATCGTTACCTCTGAGGTTTATACCAAAAATTTACGGCCATCGAAGAAGCCCATGATATCACTGAATTGTCTTTGGATAAAATAATTGGGATTCTTACCAACTTTGAGATGAATTTGTTGAGGGATAATCAAGAGAAGAACAAAAGATTAGCATTGCAAGCTGATATTGGTAAAGTCGTGAATGACTTAGGAGATGAATCTGATGAGAATGAGGATATGAAATTATTGACAAGAAATTTCAGCAAGTGGTTAAAGAAAGTGAAGAAGAATAGATCCAATTTTAAGTGAAACGGTAAAAGCTCATCAAATAGTAATTTCAAATAACAAGGGGAAAATCAAAAGGGTAAAAGAAAAGGGAAGAAAATTCAATGTAATGAGTATCAAGGCTTCAGAATTGTGCAAGTTGAATGTGCTAACACCTTGAAGAAGATAAAAGGGAAGTCTTATACAAACACTTAGAGTGAGAATGAATCCAAAAGTGAGTATGGTAGTGAAGAAGAAGTTGTGAATAGTTCTGCGTTAGTTGCTTTATATAGTAAAAGTTTAGTTACTTGCTTTATAGCAACCAAGAAAGAAGTAACCAATGGCGAAAACTGTGAGTAAATCAAAACATGCTGGGAAAAACGCAGACGAATCAGGTCAAAGCTCAATCTCAGATTATGAAAGTGATAACAGTACTTTAGATGATAAAAAGGAAGGTATTTATGAAGCCTATGAGTTAATGTATGCTAAATTGGTCTAAACATGTAAGAAAAATAAGAAGTTGAAGGAGGAAAACTCTACCATGAAGAACACCATTAAAGATCTTGAGAAGAAGTTATTATCTACAATAGATGAGCTTAATGAAACAAATTTGAAGTTGGTCAGCATGGAAAAGGGAATAAGAATGTTAAATGGAAGTACCGAAAAGCCAGAAAAGTTGATGGAAATTGGTAAGACTAAAGGAGACCTTTAAGGCATTGGCTATAGAGGTGAATGTTCCAAGTTGAATGATGAGAAAATTAGTATGACCAGATCTATCCAAGGAGAAATCTTAAAGAAAAATCAAAGGTTCATACCTATATGTCACTTTTATAGAGTAGTTATGCACATAAGACTGAAATGTTACAAGTTGTTATAAATGATGTTTCAAAGGGGTCAAAATGAAAATCTAGACACTCTCCATTAAATTTCCAATAGCAACCCATGTTACCAAAGCACTCTTGGGTTAGAAAGGGTCAAGTACAAGCACAAAGATGTGGTGAAGGAAAAACAAGAAATTGTCCAAATTCACAGTTAATTACTGCTTCTGAAGAAACTGTTCAGATTGAGTATAAGTCAGTTACTTCAGATGAAGAAATCAACCAGACAGTTGATGACCGAGATAATGTGACGAGGAATAAGCCCAGGTTTGAATTTCTTCGAGGGGCACAGGGACTGTGTGCTTTACATTTTTAAAGTATAGTTTGATGTTACTTATTTAAAAAAACAAAAAATAAGATCGAAGGAGTTATTGTTTAGGCTTTCTGAGTTTTTATTTATGGGTTTTCTAAGGTTCAGTTGATTGATGCGTACATGAGGTTATGCTTGATGATGGAATTTATGAATTTGATTAGTCTTATAAAGATGGAATTGAAGTGAGCAATGATATATTGGCATATGTATTAACTGGTAGTAAATTGTCATCTTGGCTATCTATTATTGCACTACGTGCTTATGATTCTTCCGTCGCATCTATAACTGATTTTTATGCTTCTTTATTTGTTGAGATTCATCGAATTAAATGCATTCTTGTTTTGATATTGTTTTGTCTCAAAAGGGAGACATCATATTGTTTTTATGATTGTTCAATTCAGGTGGAGATTTTGAGGTATCTCTATGACTATTAGTCTTACTTTTTGGCATCTTTTTGTCCCAACGGGGAGAATTTTAGATGATTGGATAATTGTTCATTATTGTTTCTTTGGATGTTTCTTGAACTTGAAGAACTTTGGATTGTTCTTGTAACTTATTGTTGGAATAAGCGGGAGTTCTTCTCTCATGTGGATTATATATCCAATTATTTTTTTAAACGGAGTTTCATATTTGTTACAAACAATCAAATCAAGGTGGGATTGGATTTCTATATGATTTAAAAGTTGTATTTTAAATATCTGCAATATGGGACAAACGTATAGACTTAGAATTCTATTTAGTTGAGATCTCTTGCATATGACATAAGCGAGGTTTATAGTCGTGGTCCCTCTCTGATCTGATGTGCGTGGATTGATTGTGTGAGTAAGAGATTGGTATATGTTGTCCACACATGGGTGTGGTTTTTTGTTGGTTATACTGTGGATGTATTGACAACCGTGAGCTGATTATCGTTGGTTGTCAATTAGATGGAAGGGTCGCTGGGCTAACTTCACGTTGATGTTTATTCCATCTCATTGTTGCAGTTTTTATTAATTAATTGTGTGAAGACTCCTTGGTAAAGTGGAGAACAAACGTTGGATGAGTCCTTAGTGATTCATGAAACACATGTTGATATATGTATGTGTGCAGCAGTGAACTTCTCCATGAATTACTTTTTGGGCATGACTTCAGCTGGGTTCAATTGTGGATTAATTTTGGGTGTGGTTAGCATCTCTCTTATGGATGTGTTGATCATTGGGTAGTCTTGCTACTACTTTGTCTTAGCTAGGTAATTTAAATGGTGTGTGTGATTATTATTGTTACGTATTCTGTTATTCTTAAGTGATCTTAAGGAGTTGAATAATCATTGATAATAGCTGCATATTCTCCATATTTGCAAGACAACAGTGGGCTGAAAAGTTGTTGTGTTTGAGTAATTTTTAGAGTTGTGTTTTTCTAGCTTTGAATGATTATCGTTGGGTTGTTCTATTGTGGAGTGTACACAGTTTTGGCAGCTAGCTTTCTATGGTTTTTATGTGATTTTGTTGGGTTGTTCACTGTCATCGATAGTGGTTTTGTGTGAAAAACTTCCAACAGTCTTGGTGATTTTGTGGCTGTTGTTTTTGGTGTTGGTGTTTGAAAATTTCAGAAGATTTCGTGACTTTGTAGCTGTTGTTTTTGTTGTTGGTTTGGTGAAAAAAACTTCGGTAATTGTCTTAATTATTGCAGCTCTATTTGGTTAACGTTTTGATGATGAAATGTTTGTTGATTTGAGACTTTTTGTGGATACTTTGTATGGAATGTTTCAGTGACTATATTGAAGATTCATAGCAGATTTCTTGGTTGACAACTTCTCGCTCTTTTGTTGATGAAACAACATATTTAAAGGAGTTGCTTTTTATCTCAAATGTTTTTGTTTATGTTGAATTTTGTTTAATCACTTGAGTTGTTTATCTTATTTCATTTTCATTAAATATTGTTTGAGAAAATCCTCTATTGAGGCTAGTATGAGGCGGTGATACTATTGGGTGTTAAATTCTTTCAAGGGCTGTGAGGATGAGGGATAGTGTCAAGGGTTAAGTGGTGTCGACTTAGTAAAGCCTTGTATAAAATTATTGTCGTTAGTGAAAGAATTAAGCTGGGTGAGGCCCCCGTAGACGTAGCAAGGTGTGCCGAACTGCATTATCAAATTTCGGTGTTGATTTATAATTATGTGTTTAATTTTTCCAGTTTTTGATTGTGATAGAAACGACTGCGATAAATCAAAGATTTTTGCGAAACTACTACACCCCTTCATATTTTTCTATTTTAAATTTTAACAAGCCCCTATTTTTATATGAATTGAAAGTAACTTGCAAAAGTTTTTTCAAGCCACTCACAATTCACCCCTCTCTTGCTTGTGTTTACTTTATCAAAGTGTTCTTTCTCTACTACACTTTGGTAAAGGCTACTTAGTCTCTTTAATATTCATCGTAACCGTATTTAATAGTGTGACATTGTGTTGTGCATGAGTAAGAATCGGCTTGGATGTAAGGAGAACCTTATGTTATTTTGAATGACATTTAGTTGCTTAGTATTTACAATCTAGATCGAAAAAACCATATAATCTTTAGGGGGTCTAAGATGGAGGTATCGTGGTAAATGCTTGCTTAGTAAGACGAATAACTATTCAGATTTCTTATTCATACAAAAGGTCTGACAAACCCAGTCAGATTATATAGGCTCGATTAATCTTTGTTGCAATTAATTCAACCAACTGCATGTATAAAAGAAGTTAAAAGATGTTTTTTCACAAAATATTAAAATTTATGCATTTAAGTACGAGTCTTTATACCTCCAATTTTCTTAACTATAAAATACCAAATACCATTTTGAATAATTTTTAAAACTATAAAATAATTCTTCAGTTTTATATAATTAAAATTTAATCCCTGTTACAAAATAATATCCCCATTTAGGGATCAATATGCTAAGGGACATAATCTACTTAACTGAAAACACACTTGTGGTTATACCTTGTCAATTCATACTATAAACCATATAAATTAAGGCATACATGGCATCTTTAGATTGATCAACTAATTTTTGGCATGGATTGCCTTCTTTTGTGTTTAGAAAACATATATTCTCTTATTTTGAACCTTTGGATCAATTAACATCTAATGGCCGAATTTTCCTTATTTCAAACATTAACATAAAGTCTCTAGTTGTTAAAGAAATTAAACAACTATGATTGGTTCTCTTGATTATATAGAGGGGGTAAGCTTTCCTTATTACATGGATCATGTTTATCTCTATATCTAATGGAGAATAAGGATTTTCTTGTATCAAACAATGATGTACCCTCCATGTGTTCGTTGTTTTAGTCAATCATGTTTTTGTTTGCATTCTGCATTATTTTGCATTTATCTTCTACTATTTCTTTGCCTTTTGATTGAATTTTGGTTTGTTACACTACAAGAAAAATGGGGTTTATCGATAGAAATTACCGACAGAATATGAAGGTTTTCTATTGGTAAGCTAAGTTAGCGACGAGATTTACCGATAGAACAAATCATCGGAGAAACGACTATATGTAATAATTAGCAAGGGAGTACAGATTTTTTGTTGCAAATTTTTTAACGAACAGCTCCTGTTCTATCGCTATATTTAACGATGATAATTTATGTACTGTCGGTAAATTCAACGACGAAAGATCTCTTTCAATCAGTTGTTTTAACGACAGATAAGTGGTTTCCTTCGGTAAACTTACCTACAGACACAAAAATTCATCGGTGAATTAAGGACTAACTTTACCGAAGGATATTGAATGGTCGTCGGTAATTTCACTGCATTTTATCGGTGAAGGTTGGTTGTCCGTTAGTAAATTCACTACATTTTACTGACAGAGGTTGGTTGTTTGTCAATAAATTCACTGCTTTTTACCGATGAATTTTGTTTTCCATCAGTACATTTACTGATATTGTTTTTAAAAAAATTTCTACATTTAATTTTATTTGATAATGTTATGATTGATGTATAATTTATACAGTTTTATGTGGATAATATTTTGATTTGTTTCTATATTTAATTTGTTAAAATAGCAAATTGACTAATAATATAAAGTAAAAATTATCTTAATTGATAATAAAAATTATTATCTACATCAATAAATATTTAATTCATACAAAATGACTACAACTACGCTATTCATTTGGTGAATGCGGATGCTCTGAATGTTGTGATGAGGTGTTGTCCTTCCCCTTCAACTCTTCCATCTCATTACGGAGTTGGGCTATGTACTCCATCGATAGTTGTAACTGAGTTACCAGTGTCTATATTGTGGTTCGAAGCTCATGCATTTCATTGGATGCAGGCCACCTACTAGAAGTGGAGGATTGCAAATAACATATGTTCATAAATAAACCTAAGCTAAAGATCCTTCCACTACAATCCCAACCACCCACCGCATGAAGATAGGTTTGACTCTCATCAATATTTTTATACTGTTGAGACTGTCATTGAATGCTTTATTGTATTTGGTCCTATCAAAAGGCAATGTTTATGTTAATAAGTGATAAATATTAAGCATTAATATTAAAGCACAAATTTCGCATATATTTAGTTCTCTACATCTGTGTTGACGAAGGTCACATCTTCATGCTTCTTAGTGTGATTGTGCAAAAGAGCTGACGAGGTGTAAGCTTCCTACCCTAAACTTTTCCTGCATCAGAATAAAATGTTATAAGTGAACTACAATTGTTAAAAAATTTGATAGAATTTTCTCTATTTTTATGATATTTACCCCATGTTGAACAAAGAAAGTAACTCAATAACACATCTATATATGACATCAGACATTTATAACATTATCATTCTCCATAATATACATATTTTCATTCCAAAATTCACACATCAAAGTAAAAAAATCAGAATATAAGTGTAAAGTGTAGATAATTACAAGTCTCTCTGCATACTCTTGGTGGGTAATAGATCCTCCAGTGTGTACGGGAAGACTCTTTCCCCCCGATTCTCCACATCTGTTGGTAGAATTACGCTCTGAAATGAACATTACCTCGGGTGATGTCCAATACTGCTGCCAACAACTCCATGTTTCTTCAGAAATATAAGGAGTTCGTACGCCAATCTTATGTATGCAGCAACAAAGTCTCTATAATGTGTATGAGCTCATCTCTCCCATACTTTATAAACAACCGCATCAAATTTAGAATCCCAAAAAAATTATTTTTGAAAAAAAAAGAGAAAACATGTAATAAGAACTTATAACCTACAATAGTTATCTAATTTATGTATAAAAATTAATTACAAAAATATTTTTTTACCCAAACTCCTGATAATAAAAATCCTTCGTCACCTGAGAGATATTCTTCCATATATAACCCTCAACATCAATCTTCTCCTTGAACTTATATGTCATGTTTCTTGAGCACAGTCTATACAAAATAAACCTAATATAAAAACAAATTTACATTTTTAAATTTAGACCTATAACCCAATTATAAAAAATGGTGTTTCATGTATTTTCACTTACAGATTGTTGACAATTGTGATGTAAGTTCTTTTATCAACTCCCTCATCTAGGCTGAAGGCCGCCTCATTCATCCGCATAGTATACCCCTGATATATCTGTCAGAATAGCAGTAGTAGATGGTGTAGCAGCAGGTACGGAAGGTGATGCCTCATCTGTAAGTGTAGTAACTGGAGGTACAACATTTGATTTTGTTGCTGCTGCAGAATCAGATGCTTCACCTAGAAAGTAACTGGCTCCAAATCGTGGTCTAAACCTTGATCGCATCATATCCTATTTTCTCTTTAGTAACGTATTTTAACCTGAAATTCATATTTTATTGAATTTTTTAAAAATATAACAATTTCAATTCAATATATAACAATATATTATTGATTTAATAATTGATTTATTGAATATAATATTGTATTATAAACACAAATCAATCACTATCGGCACTTACAAATAATGAATATGTTGAAATTTCATCTAGAGATGATAAGGAGGGTGAGAGATCTGAAGAGGAGCCTAAGTTTGATTCATCTTCTTTTTCTGAAGAATTAGAATCAAACTCAGGCTCCTTTTCAGATCTCTCGCCTCCTCATCTTCTCCAGAAATTTCAATATATTCGTTATTTAGATCGTTCAAAGGTTCATTCTCATCATATGTAACAAATGCACTTATTTCATAAGCATCTTCCTGAAATGCTTTACTTTCAATTCTCTGTGATTCAAAAACACCTCTAGGTTTAACTTTGCAAACGGCCAACCAATTTGACTTATCTCATTGTAAGCTGGAAAAAGGGACATAATACATCTGGATTGCTTACATCTCTAACATGAAAGGTTCAGGAGGCGGTTGGTTTATATAGGAGAATGGTAATAGGATTGGGAATGAATATAGTGAGGAATGAGAATGAATATAATCATTATAATTATAATGGTTAGTTAAGAGGAAGGAATGATTAACATTACTGTTGATAGTGGTTGGTTTGTTAAAAATATTGATAAATAAAAATTTGTTATATTTTAATAAATTAATAAATTATATTTTAATTAATTAATTAGTTAATTGTTTGTTATATTTTAATAAATTATTAAAATATATTTTAATTAACTAATTAGTTACATTGTAATTAACTAATTAATTATACTTTAATCAATTAATTATATTTTACTTAATTACATTTTAATTATATTCTAATTAATTATAATTTAATTAATTAATTAATTATATTTTAATTTATTAAAATGTAATTAAATAAAATATAATTAATTTATTAATTAAAATATAATTAATTGATTAAAATATAATTAATTATTTAATTGAAATATTTTAATTAATTAATTAATTATTGTTTAATTATATTTAATTAAAAAATTAAAAATATTAGTGTTTGCGGCAATCAAAACCATCCCTCTAACACATGGGGGCATAGACTATTAGCTAAAACTGGGGTATGAAAAAACTATTCAATCAACCATAATAAATAACCAATCATTACCATTCATTCCTTTCTCATTGATTTATTCTCATACTCACTAACCAAGCACCCCCTCAAATTGTTTAAATCTTTTTCGCTGGTTGATTTCAACTGTAACATCCCGTTTCCAGAGAACGGGTCGGACCAAAGAAACGGGTCCAGATGTGGTAAATTACCACATCTCAT
>JANQBM010000007.1:15987400-15998754 GCA_025594535.1 Erythroxylum domingense | reverse complement strand
GTTTTGAAGAGTTCGGGCTAAAAACACAACCCATGATCGTGGCACAACAGGCCATAATAGTGACAGAAAGAGGTGAGACCACAATCGTGCACTTTGGGCTAGGATTGTTACAAAGAGTTATGTGTCAGGCAAGAAACTTAAATTTTACGAGATTTTTCAGACCGTTTTGACCCCAAATTAAACCTAAGGCTTCCAAGATATAAATAAAACATTACAAGACAGAGCTTACACATCAGCCAACATCCAGAAACCCTAGAGAGATATTAAGTGATTTAAGGAAAAAGACGAAGGAAGAGAGACACAAAGACAAAGCTTAATACGAAGTACTTCCCGAAACAAGTGGTTTCCTGTCGTCATTGCCTCCATTGATCCATTCCAAGCATATTTTCGAATTTATTTCAGTTTTATTAATGTATGAAATTGAGATAATTGTTGAGAATAGGTTATGTGAAATGTTGATTATTGTCTAAACTTACCTTTGGGATTTTGTCTTTGATTTTAATGAAATCTGATTTATTGTGTTTTTATTTGAGTTATTTATGATTTAATATATGTTCTTAATAATTTGAAAATAAACTAAGAGGGTGAGCCGAGTGAATATCATCAAATTGGGCTAACGAGAGTTACGTAATTTGATAGATAAGAATTGAATCAAACCAGTGAAATCGTATAACAAGAGATCAAGCATAGGTTTCTGGTAGGTTATTAGACAATTTTAGAACTAATTTAGGTTTTGGGTTAATTGTGAGTCAAGAGATCACAATTCCATAATTTAAATTAGGGATTATTAATTAGGGTTTAAAGATTATAACTCGAGAGAGAGTAATCCACCCTAAAACTGTCTAGACCAATAATTTGGTAATCGTATAATTGATTAGATTTTTATTAATTTCATATTAAAACCACTTTCTCCCAATTGATAGTTCCTAGGTTAATTCTTGATTTGGTTGTGTAATTTATTATTTTGTTATTATTTCCGAAATTTAATTCTCATAATTAATTGTTGATTGATTAATTTTATGCATTTCTTGTTTATTTTAGATTGTTGTGATTTAGTTCGACCTTAGATTTTAGGACTAGATTAACCCTCCTCGTGGGATCGATATCTTAGGTACTATATGAATGACTCGTGCGCTTGTAGTATTATCGAGGTTTAAAAAGTAAAACTTAGCACACGTAAACCTGCGATCATGGACAAGGTTTAACAGGCTATGTTTAGACTTTATGCGAATGACGATTGCCAACAACATTAAGTCTACTCTTCTTAGTACTGAAAATCAGAATGCTAAAGATTTTCTTAAGCTTGTGGAAAATAAGTTCCATTATGTCGATAAGGCACTTGCAGGGACACTTATGACTGAACTCACGATCATGAAGTTTGATGGATCAAAGAGTATGCAACAATATGTCCTTGATATGACAAATATCGTACTAAGACTTAAGACACTGGGTATGGCCGTGGAAGACTTCTTCTTAGTGTAGTTTATCATGAACTCACTTCCTACTAAATATGGACTGTTCCACATCAATTATAACACATTGAATGATAAGTGGAATATTGATGAATTTTCCATTAAGCTTATTCAAGAGGAAGCAAGATTAAAGAAACAAGGAGTTCATTCTATTAACCTAGTGGGTCAAGGAGCTGGAATGAAACTCAAACCAAAGGCCAAGAATTTTAAGAAAAAAGGACCTGCTAAAGTTCTACAGGTTGTCGATGGTGAAAGGAAGGGACAAAAGTTAAATAAATGCCACTTCTGCAATAAAGGATAATATCAGAAAGATTGTCTGAAACGTAAGACTTGGTTTGATTCTGGTGCCACTACTCATGTTTCCAATATTATGTAAGGATTCCTTACAATCCAAACCATAAGCCCAACTAGCAACTTTCTATTTATAAGAAATCGAATGAAAGCCCCAATTGAAGGTGTAGGGACTTACAGGCTAACATTAGATATTGGGCATCACTTGGATCTAATGAACACTCTCTATGTACCTTCAATTTCTAGAAATTTAATTTTTGTTTCTAGATTTGATGCTAGTGGATATACCTTTAAGGGTGGACGTGGTTGTTTCAATTTGTATAAGAATAATTCCTTTATTAGTTATGGAATGCTTATAGATAGTTTATATAAATTAAAACTTGATGATGTTTTTTCTGAATCCCTATTTATTGTCAATCTGGAATAAAACATAGTTTGGAAAATGAATATTTTTCTTTCTTATTTCATAAACTTTTCGGTCATATATCCAAAGAAAGGTTAGAAAGATTAGTAAAGAATGAGATTCTACTGAATCTAGATTTTGCTGATCTTGGCTTATGTGCGGAATGCATTAAAGACAAACAAACCAAACATAGCAAGAAAGGAGCCACGAGAAGCAGTCAGCTTCTTGAAATAATACATATCGATATTGGCAGACCTTTTGACATTCCATTCTTTAATAGAGAAAAATACTTCGTCAACTTTATAAATGATTTTTCACGATATGGATATATCTATTTGCTGCATGAAAAATCTTAAGCTATAAATACCTTTAAGGTGTTTGTAAAGGAGAGAGGCAATTAGATAGAAAAGTGAAAATTATAAGATCTAATAGAGGTGGTGAGTATTATGGAAAGTATGATGAATCTGGACAGTGTCCTGGTTCGTTTGCTAAGTTCCTTGAAAGTCATGGCATATGTGCCCTGTACACTATGCCAAGCAAATCGCAACAAAACAGTATGGCAGAAAGGTGAAATAGAATATTAATGTCTATAGTTAAGGGTATGATGAGTAATTCCTCATTACCCAAAGGTTTATGGTTGTATGCACTTAAAACTGCTATGTATCTATTAAACAGGGTTCCTTGTAAGGCAATTCCTAAAACTCCTTTCGAGTTATGGAGTATAAGGAAACCTAGTTTAAGACATCTGCATGTTTAAGGTTGTCCAGCGGAAGCACAAATCTATAATCCAAATGAAAGTAAATTGGATTCTTAAACAATTAATGGTTATCCAGAGAAATCCAAATGGTACATATTTTATTGTCTAAACCGTAGTTCTAGAATTGTTGAAACAGCCAATGCTAAATTTTTAGAGAATGATGAGGTCAATAGGAGTGCTGAAAATTAAGTTGTGGATATTAATGAAATAAGGGTTGATGTTCCATTACCCATAAATGTCCTTAAACCCATAACTACACAAATGTTGTTCTTGCTTTGGAAGATCAAAATAATCAAGAACAACATTTAAATAATGAAGAAGCACCCCATGAAGAACCTAACTTACCACTAACTCATACAAATGAACCAGTTGGTAAAGCTTTAAATAAACATGTATAGGTTAGAAGGTCGGCTATTTCTAATGATTATATGATTTATTTGCAAGAGCTAGATTATGATTGTGGCATTGATAATGATCATGTTTTGTTTTCACAAGCCATAAGTAGTGATAAGTCTGAAAAATGGATTGAAGCTATGAAAGAAAAGTTGAAATCAATGGCTCAAAAAAATATATGGGATCTTTTAGACTCGCCAGAAGGTTCTAAACGAGTTGGCTGTAAATGGGTCTTTAAGACCAAACGTGACTTGAATGGCAATGTTGAAAGATATAAAGCTAGACTTGTTGTCAAATGTTACACTCAAAAAGATGGCATTTATTAGAAGGAGACTTTTTTACCTGTCTTAGAGAAATATTCATTGAGAAAAATTTTAGCATTTATGGCTCAATTTGATGTAGAGCTACATCATATGGATGTGAAAATAACATTTATAAATGGGGATCTTGAGGAAGAATTTTACATAAATAAACCTAAATTTTTTTCCGTTGAAGGTAAAGAAAGTATGGTGTGTAAATTGAAGAAGTCAATATATGGATGTAAACAAGCTTCCAGGAAATGGTATATTAAGTTCAATAATACCATTACTTCTTTTGGTTTTGAAGAAATCACTGTTTATTGGTGTATTTACCGGAAGATCAGTGGGAGTAAGTTTATATTTCTAATTCTGTATGTTGATGACAGTCTGCTTACTGCTAATGACTTTGGTTTGTTGCATAAGACTAAAGAATATCTTTGTACGAATTTTAAAATAAAAGATATAGGAGAAGCATCCTATGTGATTGGAATTTCAATATTCCATAAAGGATCAGAAGGTTTACTAAGATTGTCTCAGAAAGCCTATATTGAGAAAATTCTTGAGAAATTTAACTTAAGCAAATGCTCAATAGGTATAATCCCTATTCAAAAAGGAGATAAGTTTAGTCTTATGTAATGTCCAAATAATGATGTGGAGCATAAGGAAATGGAAACAATTACATATGCTTCAGTTGTGGGCAGTTTGATGTACCTATAAACCTATACTAGACTCGACATCAGTTTTGCAGTAAGGATATTGGGTAGATATTAAAGTAATCCTAGTAGTGATCATTGGAAGGTTGTAAAGAAAGTGATGAGATATCTTCAAGGAACAAAGAATTACATACTCACTTATAAGAGGTCTAATCATTTAGAAGTGATTGGATATTCGGATTCAGATTTTATCGAGTGTGTTGATAGTCAAAAGTCAACATTTGGCTATTTTTTCCTATTAGCTGAAGGAACAATCTTATGGAAAAGTGCCAAATAGTCTGTCATTGCTTCATCCACTATGGAAGTAGAATTTATAGCTTGTTATGAGGCTACAATTCATGTATTATGGCTACGGAACTTTATTTCAAGGCTTGGGGTTGTCGACAAAGTAAGCAAGCTACTGAAATTTTATTATGATAATTCTGTAATAGTTTTCTTCTCTAAAAACGACAAATACTCTAGAGGCGCAAAACATATGGAATTAAAGTATTTTGTTGTTAGAGAAGAGATTTAGAAACAAAGAGTGCGTACATAATATATTATGATGGATCTCATGATAGCAAATCCTCTAACTAAGGATTTACAACCAAAGACATTTAAAGAACATGTGCTTAGGATGGGTCTTAGTTGTTTAGATGATTGATAATAATGTTTGATCATGATGTTTTAGCACTATTGAGCTCAATAATAATATGTTTCTGAATTTTATATTTCTTATTCGTTATGTTTATGTATACATGATTATTTGAATAGGAAATTTGTATATATTTTCATAACAAGTATGTGGAGTCTATGTTGGTTATATACAACTTATGAACTTAAACATAATAAGTTCTTAATATAGTGGTATATAGAAGGGAGTATACATTTATACTATGTATGACCGCCATAACCTACATTATGTGATTTGTTGTGTTGAGGTGCTTACGATGTTAACTGTTTATAAGATTTAATTCTTACTAGCCTTATGTTAGACTATTAAATGTAATGATAAAATATCCGATCAAATGGGAGAATGTAAGAAATATGGCCTGATGTTGTGACCCAGATTTTCTATAAGCCCATATTAAACTTGGTATAGAGTTTTCTTAGTTTAATAGTATATTCAATATTAACCGCTAATTTAGTACTTGATAGACGTACAAGATTTAATGTCAGTAAAGAAGTGTATATAAACTAGTCCTCTCGCTACCTTAATTAAGTATAGATAAAACACAAATATAGAAAGAGTAACTATTTGTGCATTGAGCTATCCATCAAGCTATCGTACAGAAAGAGGTTAAGAGAGAGAAACTAGTTCGTAATCGGTAAAAGCTTTCCTCTCTACATTATGACGAATTCCACTCAAGTTAAGTGATTTATTCGCTTCATCTATGTAATTATTACTATATTCAAGATTTTAATAGACATGAATGACTTATGTATAATTTATGATTCATGTATGATTCATATCTTTAATGTTTGAATATTCAAGAACAGAAAAACTTACAACAAATACTTCAGTTTCTTAATAAATTGATTCGCATTTCCGTGGGATGTCTTTGATTTGTCAATTCTTCACGTTTTAAGGAGTGGCGACTACTTTTTTCTTCGATATAATGCACTATTACAAATCAAATTCGGTAGTAAGAATCGCTTTTTTGGATTCTTGTCCGTGTACCATAAAGTTTTCGGATGAACTTTAATAATTAGATTTGAGCAAAAAAGTAAAGAACAAGGCATAGAATTGACACTTAGGCTCAGTTTAAAATTGCCACTAATAAGCATATCAATGTTAAATAGAATAAAAATGGCACCTAATAATAACTATACTATGAGCACCTGAATAACATGTCCACAGCTCATAATAACATTTCTATAAAATTTTACATTTTTTAGGACTTGTGAGTTATTGAAATAAATTTATTAAATAAAAACACAATATATAAATTTTTTTAAAAAGGTGGATGATTCAATTAAAATATTTTTTGAACTTAACAAAATTAAAATTTATTATTAAAATGTGATCTCTTTTCATTTTAGATTTTAACAATATCAATTTTTAATTGGTTGATCTCCCAAACCTAATATGTAGCCATGGTAGAGATTATAGCCCCGTAACTACTCTTATTTTAGTAGTCAAGGTGAGAATTCATAAGATGAAATATTTTATTTTGGAGTATTAATCAATTTTTAATTGGTTGATCTCCCAAACCTAATATGTAGCCATGGTAGAGATTATAGAGAAATAAGGAATCGATGATTCTATTCACAGTATAACGTACATTATATAGAGGACAATCTTATCTACAGTCAAGTCACAGATGCTAGAATCATGGCTTAAGTTATTCGCTACTGTTATGTACATTTATTGACATTAATCATGAAGACTGTAATTGTGGAGATGATTTCTTTCCTTTGATACGCCCCCTTAAGATGGAGGGTCTTTGAGAGACTCCAATCTTGTCTCGTAGAGGAATGAATTGAGCTCGAGATAAAGGTTTCGTCAGCACATCTGCTAATTGGTCCTTGGAGGAGACGTGCGTGACCCTTAAAACACCATTTTGCACCTACTCTCTGATAAAGTGGAAGTCTATTGCAATATGTTTCATGCGTGAATGAAACACGGGATTGGAGCATAGGTGTGTAGCTCCCACATTGTCGCAAAAAATAACTGGGGCTGTTGGTAAGGAAACTCCCAATTCTGAAAGTAGGGAGCATATCCATCTTAGTTCAACAGCAGTAGTTACGACTGATCTGTATTCAGCTTTTGTGGAGGATCGGGCAACTGTCCGATGTTTCTTGGAGCTCCAACAGATCGGATTTCGACCTAAGTAGATAAGATTTGCACTTGTTAAGGTGTAATCGTCTTTGTTGCCGGCCCAATCCCCGTCAGAGTAGGCGTGTAATGCAAGAGTAGACTCCTTGTATAGTAGAATTCCATGATCCAGTGTGCCACAAAGATAGTGAAGAATTATTTTTACTGCATTCCAATGATCATTGGTTGGTCTGTGCATAAATTGTGAGAGCTTGTTGATTGCGAAGGCAACATCAGGTCTTGTCAACGTGAGATATTAAAGACTACCTAGGATGGAGCGATATTCAGTGGCATCCGCTAGTGGTGTGCCTTGTTGTAGACGCAAGGCAAATGGTGGCTGGTGGGGCGGCAATGCTGCCATCAACATACCCTTCAAGATCGTACCCAATGAGGGTAGATTCAAACTGGAGTTTCCAAGCTAAATAATTAGTTGGAGTGAGTTTTATGGTTGTTTGTGATGAAATATTCACGGCTATGAAAGGAGTGTTGGGTTTAGCAAGGTTTTGAAGAGTTGGATTAGGGGTGGGGGTTGATGACGAAGCCATTTTTGGGTATGAAGTTTGGTTGAGCAGAGAGGTTGATCGGTAATAGGGTGCTGCTAGAAAAAAAAAATCTAAAGGATCAATGCTCTGATACCATATAGAAAAATAAAGAATTGATGATTCTATTCACAGTATAACGTACATTATATAGAGGACAATCTTATCTACAGTCAAGTCACAGATGCTAGAATCATGGCTTAAGTTATTCGCTACTGTTATGTACATTTATTGACATTAATCATGAAGATTGTAATTGTGGAGATGATTTCTTTCCTTTGATAGAGATTATAGCCCCATAGCTACTCTTATTTTAGTAGTCAAGGTGAGAATTCATAAGATGAAATATTTTATTTTGGAGTATTAAATGTTGTTCTCACATAGATTGTATATTATAGTTATGTAAATTGACAAAAAGCACGACGTTTGGACAGTATTAAAAGCTAAGGAGAGTAACGTTGACAGGAGATGCGAAGTAAGACAGGAGCGTCCGTTCATCCATCACGGAATGCTAATAACATAGAATAACGTCAAGATTAGGTTATTCTAGGTTAGAAATAAGTGATTTCATAGCAGATAATAAGTTTGCTTGGCCACTGTTTTAGACTATATAGGAATAAGATATTCTTAACTAATGAATACGATTGGTAATAGGATTAATCTAAAACTTGGACGATTATTGTATTCCTAATTTAAAATATTGTATTTAAAATTAAGGTATCATAAGATTTAAAAGAGTTTCACAATTAATTTTTAATTCAATTGCAAAAATAAATTAATTATTTTTCTTTATTTGTTTAAAGTTAATAATTATATTAATTCTTAATTAAATTTTTAAAATGTACTTTTTAAAATTAGAATCAATTATTTTTAATTAGATTGAAATTAATGAACTATATTTCTTAAAGTTAAGAAAAGTTTTTTCTTAAATAATCAAGAATGGTGTTTCTTAGTTAATTTTATTTATTTCAATTAAATTAAATTAAATTTATTTTATTTTTATTTGGAGAATTATTATTCTATTTATTTAGAAATTATTTCTTTATTTATAAATAATTAGTTTCTTTATTTATTAGAAAGTTATTTTCTTGATTAAATTCAAACGGGTGTTTCCATTTATTAATTGAGAAAATTGAACTTTTTCAATATTTTAAAAATAATTTTCTAATTTATTAAGGAAAATCTTTTTAACTAATTAAGAAATCAATTTTTAACTAATTAAGAAAGCAATCTCTATATAAAATAATATTTTATAGAATTTTGAAAGTGGTTTCCTTTAATATTAAAAAATAGTTTTCTTAAAAGAAAAGCAATTTCTAGTTACATTAGCAATAGTTTTTTAATTAAACTAAAATGTCTTATTTATAAAATTTTGAAAAGGAATTTTTCTATAATAAGCAAGATGCATATTTTAATTGAAATGTTTACAATTAAATTTAATTAAAAGAGTCAAGATAATTGAAAATAATTTTCAACTGAATTTGAAAATTATTTCCAAACACAAATCAAATTCCTATTTGGGATAGTAATTTAATTTATTTAGAAATCAACATGTTTAATCTAATTAAAATTTTCAAATAGTTTAAAATATTATTTTAGAATATAGAGATCAAAAACTATATTCAAAATAAACTTGATACTTTATGCATATAATTTGATCATTTGTGCATAAATTGTATGTTTTAATATATGTTTGATATATTATGCAAGTTAATTGTATATTTTATATGTATGATATTTTTCATGTAATTTTGTGTTTGACGAGACTATTTAAAATTAAATTCCTTATTATAAGAATAAATTAGAGTTTTACTTATTGTTAGGTTTGTTGAACAAACTTAAGGGGGGCTTTAACCTAAATATATTTAGTCTTATAACAGTGAGTCCTAATTAACTAAATTTGTATTATTTGGATGAGGAAACTTATGATCACATTAATTTAAAAGTACACAAAGGAATAACATATAAACTTGATATTTTATGCATATTATTTGATTAATTGTGCATAAATTGCATGTTTTAATATATGTTTGATATATTATGCATGTTAAATTGTATGTTTTTTATATGTATGATATTTTACATGCAATTTGTATTTGATGAACTATTTAAAATTAGATCCCTCATTATAAGAATAAACTTGAGTCCTATTTATTGCTAAACTTGTTGAACAAATTCAAGACCACTTTGGCCTGAATATGTTTAATATTATAACAATAGGTCCTAATTAACTAAATTTGTGTAATTTAGATGAGTGAATTCATGATCACATGAATTTAGAAGTAGGTTTAGGAATAAAATATAAAATATATTTTAGAAATAGTTGTTATTTAACGGATCTAGGAGAGACATGAAATATGATTAGTAAAGTTGTTATCTACTTAATTTAATTTAGTTAGTTCAATTAAATTTGAATGAGATCCTAACTCGCTAAAGAGATTAGGTTAATCTTTTTGAGTAGCAGTAAAGGCTATTATTTCAAATAAAAATAGTGAGAGTAATGTATAATTAAAATCTTAATCTTATTTGGTAGTTATGACATATAACTAATTACTTGCACTACAACAAAATTGTGTATTAGCGTCGGAATATTTTTGACAGAAAAAAATCCGTCGATAATTACCGACGGAATGTCCTCAATCCGTCGAAAAATAGAATGTTTTACCGATAGAAAAAAAATCCGTCGGCAATACTATAGGAAAAATTTAGCGTAAAATCTCCGACAGAAAATAGCGACGCCAAAGATGTCGGCGACGGGAAAAAATGCGGGAATCATTCCCGTAATTTAATTGCTTCGCCATTTACCGACGATATAACACTTCGTCGGTATTTAGTTTCAAGTTACCGACGACAAAGCCTTCCGTCAGTACATGTTTGATTAATATACCGACGGACAATCTTTCCTGTTGGTAAATTGCTAACAGATGTCGTCGTGTCAATGAAGTAGGGACGATACACCGACGGAATAATTTAGCGTCAGTAACATTTGTTACGCATACTGACGGAGGTTGATCTTACCGTCGGCAAATGTCGGCAGCAAACGTTATTTACCGACAGAACAACATACCCGTCGGTATTTGTTGTTTTACTATAATAAAATTACCGCACTTTTACCGACACAAATTCTTCTATCCGTCGGTAAATGTTTTACAAATAAATTTTACCGACGGTACAGAAATTCCGTCGGTAGTCTTGTCTACTGATACCAACGGAAGACGATCTTACCGTCGGAAAATGTCGGCAACAAAACCTATTTGGCCGACGGAATGCGGTGGCCGTCAGTATTTGAGTTTCATAGATGCCGCGCTTTTACTGATGGACAGGTATGTTCCGTCGGTAACTGTCGGCGAATGCCGCGCTTTTACCGACGGAATGGTCTTGCTCGTCAGTAACTGTCGGCGGCCGCTTATTCTGGCAACTTGGATTACCGACGGAATTATGTGTTCCGTTGGTAATCCAGCGGCTATAAGTTGCACCCGACCCCTCCCCTTCCCTCGCGCTTTCAGTTCTCCTCTTTGCTTAAGGTTCAGAGTTTTCCGACTCCTTCTCTCGTATTTTTCGATCGTGTTTAAAGTTGTTTGAGGTAAACTCTCGTATAAGTGTATTATTTTACTAAAAAAGCATGTTTTTAAGTTTTAAACGTGAATATTTGGTTAGGTTTAGATTATGCATATTGCGTATAAAATGTTC
>JANQBM010000007.1:15930079-15948996 GCA_025594535.1 Erythroxylum domingense | reverse complement strand
CTATATAGATATAGATATATCTATATAGATATATATCTATATATATAGATATATATATCTATATATATAGATATATATCTATATATATAGATATATCTATATATATAGATATATCTATCTATATATATAGATATATATCTATATATAGAGATATATATCTATATAGATATATCTATATATATAGATATATATATCTATATATATAGATATATATATATATATATATATATATATATAATGTGTGTATGCTAAAAGATTTGGTCTTTTAAGAATAAGAGTAATAGATTGTTAGTTTTGAGTTTTAATTGTTATGTCTAACACAGAAATACAATTGCCCATATTTCTGATTTTGATCATTTGACTTTTAATTGTTATGTGTAATCACAACCTCATTACATGTTGAAATAAAGTCATTTTAATAGATATATTTGTATCCTATAAGTGATACAATCAAATGTAAATATGTACATAAACATCCATTGCAGAAGTAGCCTTCATTCAAGCATTTCATCAAACAGTTAGGAGGCTTTTGTCAAACAAGCATGGAAGGTGGGAAAAAACATCGACCAATACACATCGAACACAGAAACCCAAGAAACCATCTTCTAAACACAAACATAAACACAAACAAAAACCCATACACCATAAGTAGAACACAAAACACACAGTAAACTCCTAAACGTAGCAGTAAAATAGAGCACAAGAAGGAGGGTTTGAAAATAGAAAAGAAGAAAAATGCGAACACAGGTAACGACGCTTCTTTGACAGTGACAACCACAACATAGGAGACGATCACAATAAAGGGGACAACACTTATTGGATGGTGAACGAAGAGGAATGTTAATGGCTAGCACAAAAATGAAGAGAGATTCGTTTTGGTGTTAATAACCTAGTAGAAAATGACGTCGTTTCTTGTTAAACAAAACGACGTCATATTCGATTAATTCAGAATAAATGTACCATTTGATGTCAATTAAAAAAATTGTCGTGAAATGGTTGGCCATTACCATTTGGCTTTACCGTTAGTAGTGGCATAAACATAGCATTATATTAATTACCATATATAATTATATCTATTGCTATGTAATTAAAAAATAATTACAATATAGTAAAAAATAGAAATCAATATTAAATATTAATATGATATTCTTAATAATCATATTAAATATTATTGATAATGATTGTAAGTTTAAAAATAAATTTAATTAACAACAATGTTATTTTAAAAATTTATAGGACAAACAACAAAAAATTAATTTTTATTACATAAATAAATTTTTTGTATTAATGTATTTTAAAATATATGATTTGACAATATATAAATGGTGTCTTAAAACTCTATTTACTAGATATAAATTCTATACTATTTTGTATAATTTATATATTACAGAAAAATGGAAAATATAAAAATTATAAAGATTTGGCGACTATGTTAGTAGTTCATCATCAAATGTGATATTTGGCATTGAATTCCTCATAAATTTGCTAAAAGGTTGACGAAGTATTAACATTTGGTGACTATTTTAGTAATTCATCGTAAAAATGATATTTAACAACGAATTTGGAAATTTGTCGTTAAAAGTGTGAGGGTGCATAAACATATGGTGACATTTTTGAAAAGCGTCGTCAAATACTTTGAACGTTTGAAAAAAAAGGAAAATGATGTTGTTTGTTCAACAACAAACAATGTCTTTTTGCTATATATTTTAACAGATAACTAACCCCCACCCCTCAAAATTTTCCTACTCTAATTTTTCCTCCGTCGCTGCTTTCTTCTTCATTCTCTCCCTAGTTGCAACCTTCTTGTTTCTACATTTGCGTGCTTCTGTCTTCTCTAGTCATTGGCATTCTGTTCTTTCGTCGAGGTAAGTCATCAATGCTTTTTGGGTTTGTTTTGTGCTTCCTTTCACATGTTTTGATTGTGTGATGCTGGACGGGTTAAGGATGATTTTATTAAGTTGTTTGCGTTGGTTTGGATTGTTTGTGATTGGAGTTTGTTTTGAATGTCTTAATGTTAGTGATGAAAGGGAAAAGCACTTGATTTTCGTAGTTATCTTGGGATGAATTTTTTTTATGTAAAGTGTTGATGAATTGCATGTTATGAATGTGATAAGTGATAGGAGTTTTTTGTTTGTGTTGGTGTATATATATTACATTCTGTTGACTGAAAATTGATGGATTTGAATTTGATAAATGTAAGTAAAGATGTAATTTCTATACATATGTCCATAATCTTCACAAAATTGACATTTTATATAGGATAATTTGAAGGTATGTGAACATATGAGTGAGATCTATAAGAATGTGAAATATATGCATTTTTAGGTCTTTTTTGAATGTAACAATAATTAGGGAGCTCTACGTTATATATGTGGGAGATAATAAGCTCTTTTTGTGAGGTAATAAAGGCTAACAAATGATTTAGCATATGACATACTCTTTTAGTGTAAATATGGCCTATAAGAATTGTGAAAATTTTCTAAGTGCTTAAATAATAGGTTACAATAATTATGAGCTTATTTTTATGTTGTTTTGATAATAAAGAGATATATACTACATACTCTTTTGGTGTGGTCTTGTATAAAATTGTACCTATTTCTTTTCTTGTGAATCATGTCTTCTAGGTTTAAATATGAACCACATATAAAAGTAACAAATTTTTTTTTAGCTTAAGACATAGAAGATGATGTATGAATAGTAAAATTTTTATATCTAGAATTGGATATTATATGCTCATGGATGATTTAGGCATATGCTAATCATCTACTTTTTTTACCCCACATCAAAATTATCTTGGCATTGGATAATGCACTTTTATAAGTGAAACTAATTCCATGCTTATCATTAGAGATATTTTGGCCTCCAATTCAAACTTTCATTTGGTAAAGTGAACTTAGACAATGAATATTTAAGAAATTAATTCTTTTTCAATGTCTCTTCTCATATTAAATTATATTCATTGCTAATAGCTACAATCACACATAGGCATAGAGTGTTTGAACTAGAGGATACGACACCATTATTTATAAAAAAGATTATAAAGAATTGTTTAAATTTGATGTTCTTAATTCTCCTTTGATAATCAATCAGAGACTTTATAAATTTGGCTACTACGAAAACACATGGTCATTAAATGAAATAAAAAGCTTAGAAACACGTGATTTACAGTATGTATATGCATTGAAAGGTGTAATGTTCTTTTTGCAAAGTTTACATGTCTAATGCAATTTTAATACTTAATTGAAAAAGTTTAAATGTCTAATGGAATTTGGAGTGTTTATTCCTCTGTTTTTTGGTTCTGCTCGTATGTGTTTTCGATATGTTACTACAGTGAATATGTAGGTGATGATAGTAATGAATATTTCAATATGGGTTATGTTTGTTAAATGGTTTGAATGTGAATATGTGTTAGGAACTCTGTTTTACTACTGCCTATAAGATGTTCGACTAAAGTTCACTTTGAATCGTTAATGTCACTATCAGATCATAGTCCTCTGACTTCTTACTCTCCGTTAAAGTTTCATTACTCACAAACTATTGTGAGCCCATCACTACCATAAAGTCATTAAAACTTTATTAACGGTAAGTTATGTTGGGGTTTGCGATATATGTATGCATCACATGCATGTGGTTGTAGCAGAAGTTTCGGAATCTTGATTCTGACCACATGATAACCTGAAAAAGCTAGAATCACACATGCATGCATAGACATATATAAAAACAAGAAATATAAAATGTATTACCTTTTTTTATCCTCCTTTCTTGTTTCTTCTCCTTGTTTGGGTTGTTGCAAACACCAAACCCTTCCTTGATCACTCAAGAACACGCAAAGATCAAGAAGAAACAATGTGTAAGGGCGATTTGAGTACCAAACTAGATGAGTTCTAATAGATGCTCAAAATGAAAAGAAAGATCAAGACTTTTGTTGCATGCACTTTAAAAAATAGCATAAATTGCAAGAACAAGACTCTTGACACCTCTCTCTCACTATAGAACTCTTCTAGAGCCCTTATGTTCTCACTCAAGTGTGTAAGAAGTAGTTAGAATCTTGTGTACATAAGTGAAGAACTCACTTATATACTCATTCGTGCCTTCTTTCACGATCGTGGCTAATGATCCACGATCATGGCCTACTTAAAATTAGGCTCGCCTTCGGTCACGATTGTGGCCTGCTTAAAAATGGCTATACGCATTATGTTTTTTTATCTGATCTTTTATGCATGTGACCCTTAGGTTCCCGGTTATTTTAGGCACTTGAATTAACTCTTAATTCAAGCAAATCATAGAAGATTTCATGTCACTTAAATTAACTCTTAATTCAAGCAAATTATGAAGGTTTTATGATGCCAATTTACCAAAATATAAGTGGAATAATACATTAACTCTTCGACAGTTAATTATCCAACTTACGAATCTTTCCATAGACAATTACCGTGCAATTTGTCCTTTCACCATACTATATCCCACTTGGTTCGAAGTATGGGCTATGTGTCAACTCCCATTAGACTGAATACGTCACATCTAGTCCAAGTGATGTTTGTTCTTATCCTGGGATCTCATTACTCTATGTGTCATTGAAGACTCTCTTCATAACACTTAACAGCTCTGGCCAGAGACTTATGAGTAATGACCCCGACAAGAGGCCGTGGGTATCATCTCCTTCTATCACGAGTGGCGAATTCTCTATTGGCTACCCAATTACCTTCTAATACCAATATTTGTACCTAATCACCACCCTAAGAGCGACCTCGTCTTGAGGTAACAAGGAATGATGTCAAAGCACAGGGTCAATATCTAAGATGTCCTTGAGCACCTCAAGTCTAAGGATATTTGCACTATTGTTATGATCAGATTAATCATTGACATTCGATAGATCACCCATATGATAATCTCATTGCAGGTTATCCGATATATTTACTACCCTTAGTAAGCATCCACATGTTTAAACATCTCATGCTTAAAGTTTGTGAGATCTATTGCTTGATCAAATCAATGAGTATAAAATGTGCTAGTCTGTTTGGATTAATAATGTCCTATCTTATTAATCCTATGATTAGGGATTATTTAGATATTAACATAATTGCACATGATAGGAATCTCATTATCGTGATCTCATCATGATTTCCTTCATGCTATGTTTTGTATCATGGAATTCATTAATTTGATTTAAGATCAATATCAATTCATATATAAACAAATATCAAATTAATGAAAAATGCCTTTTGCTTTATTAATTAAAATAAAGTTAGTACAAAAGTGCTAAAAGTGATTGCCTTTAAAGCACTACTCTAACAATCTTCCACTTGCACTAAAGCTAATTGATTTTGTATATAATAATATAGGTGAGTACACAAAAATTAAATTTTATTTGAGGTAGTGGCTTAGTCAAAGGATCAGCGATGTTCTAATCTGTGGGCACTCTCTCTATCTTCACATCACCTTTATCAATTACTCCCTAATCAGGTGATATCTCCTGAGTACGTGCTTGGACCTTTGATAATACCTTGGTTCTTTGGCTTGAGCAATAGCCCCATTATTGTCACAGTACAGCAGTATTGGGTCTACTATGCTCGGAACCACTCCAACTTCCATAACAAACTTCTTGATCCAAACAACTTTCACCACTTCCGTAGCTGCAATGTACTTTGATTTGGTCATTGAATCTGCAGTCATCTCTTGTTTTGAACTAATCCAACTGACTGCTCCTCCATTCAGTGTGAAAACATAACCTGAATGGGATTTGGAGTCATCTTGGTCAGATTGAAAACTTGCATCCGTATGCCTACTCAATATAAGATCTTCATTTCCATATATCAAGAATACATCCTTAGTTCTTCTCAAGTACTTTAGGATATTCTTGATAATCACCCAATGACATTCATCAGGATCTGATTGATATCTGCTCATAACACTTAGAGCAGACGATATATTGGGTCTTATACATAATATAGCATACATGATTAATCCTATTGCCAAATATACAGGATCATAATCATGTGAGTCCTCTCATCTTGCGTCTTGGGACACACATATTTTGAGACTATGAAAGACCTAGCAACTTCCTTGATCTATCTCTATAGATCTTTATTCCCAATATATAAGTTTCTTCTCTAAGGTCTTTTATGAAAAAATTATGGGACAACTAAATTTTGACTGATTGCAAACTTGAGACATCATTTCCCATTAGCAATATATTGTCTGTATATAACACAAGGAATATGATAGCATTCCTACTAACCTTCTTGTACACACAAGGTTCATCAGGATTTTGTGAGAAACCAAACTCTTTAATTGTCTCATCAAATCAGATGTTCCAACTCCTAAATGCTTGCTTTAATCCATAAATAGATTTTCTGAAGCTTGCATGCCTTTCTGCTATCTTTGGATACGAAGCCCTCAGGTTGTATCATATACACATCTTCAACTAGATTTCCATTTAGGAAAGTCATCTTCACATTCATCTACCATATTTCATAATCATAATGAACAACAATGAATAGGATTATTCTAATAGATTTAAGCATGGTATGGGGCTAAAAGTCTCGTCATAGTCAACTTCTTATCTTTGACGATAACCTTTAGTGACTAGCCTCGCTTTATAGATAATCCAATTACACCTTATAGGTTTTAACCCTTCGGGTGGGTTAACCAAAGTCTATACTTGGTTTTCATACATGGAATCCATTTCAAACTTCATGGCTTGAAGCCTTTTTTCAGATTCTAAACTCTTCACAGCCTCTTCATAGGTTGTAGGCTCATTATCCTCTATGAGCAATATGTCATTGTGTTTGCTTATGAGAAATTCATATCTCTCTAAAACATTATGTATCCTACTTGACCTAAGAACATTTTGTGTGTCAGAAGGTTCAACTATTGTCTCATCTCTGTGAACAACAATTTTGGGTTCAGGCAATTGATCTGTGTCTATTTGAGCATCATGAACTTCATCAAGTTCAACTTTGCTCCTACTGTCTTCTCTTAGAAGAAACTCTTTCTCTAAAAAGACAGCATCCTTTGAGACAAACACCTTTTGCTCTAAAGCATTATAGAACTTATATCCAATTGTTTCTTTATGATATCTTATAAATAGACATTAATTAGATTTTGCTTCAAGCTTATATGATTGAATCTACTTCACAAAAACCGGACAACCCTAAACTTTCATATGAGAAAGATAGGGCCTTTTATTAGTCCATATCTCATATAGAGTAACTTCAAGTTCCTTTTAAGGGACTCTGTTTATCACATAAACAACAATCTCGAGTGCATAACCCCAAAAAGATTTCGGTAGATTTGCTAAGCCCATCATTGACCTTACCATATCCAATAAGGTTTGGTATTTTCTTTCAGCCACACCATTATATTGCGATGTGTAAGGTGGAGTCCATTGAGATACTATCCCATTATCTCTGAGATAAGTTTAAAACTTCTCATTTAAGTATTCACCACCTTGATCTGATCAAAGTGTCTTAATACTTTTACCGAGTTGTTTCTCTACTTCATGTCTAAATTTTTTAAACATTTCAAATGCTTCAGACTTGTATCTCATTATATATACATAACCATATCGTGAATAATCATCAATAAAGGTAATGAAGTACATAAAATCATCAATAAAGGTAATACAGTACATAAAACCACCTTTGATATGAATGGACATCGGACCATATGCATCATAATGTATGAGGTCTAATAACACATTCACTCGTTCACCCTGTCCTTTAAAAGATAATTTAGTCATCTTGCCTAACAATTAAGATTCACATGTGTCATATGATTCATAATCAAATGACCCTAAGTTACGACAATTGCGTAACTTAATCATACATTTCTCACTTTTATGGCCAAGTCGACAATGTTATAAGTAAGATGATTTTAAGTTATCTCGTTTTTGTCTTTTATTGTCATGGATATTTAAAATTGGATTACACATATCTAATATGTAAATTCTATTACACAATGTAGCAGTACCATACAACATTTCATTCAACTTAATTGAACATCCATTGCTTGAAAAAGTTAAATAAAATCTCTCTTTATTAAGACATGAAACAGATATAAAGTTCTTTATCACAACAGGTACATAAAAGAAATTATCCAAAATTAACTCTAGCTCACTAGGAAGATACAAAATATATATCCCTATGACTAATGCGGTAACTCTTGCTCCATTTCCTATATGTAGGCCTATATCTCTCTTCTTGAGCTGTCTACTATCCTTGAGACCCTACATATTAACACATATGTGTGAGCCACATCTAGTATCTAATACCCAAATGTTATGATCAAAAATAGTAATAACCTCAATGACAAATATCATACTTGAAGTAGACGGTGGGGCATCTAATGCCTTATTCTGCTTCAACGACTCCAGATAAGCTTTGCAGTTTCTCTTCCAATGTCCTTCCTTGTTGCAATGGAAACATATCCCCTTTGAAGTTGTCTCCTTCGCCTTCTTCTTGGCTACACCTCCCACTGGCTTCTTAGACTTCTTCTTCTTCTTTTGGTTCTTCCTACGAGAACTAGTAAAAGAGTCCACTAGCATCACATCTTTACTATCTTTCTTTACAGTTTGCTTAGCTGTTTTGGGCAGATTAATCAGGTTAGGTATTGATGTGGATATTTAGTTCATCTGATAGTTAAGCACAAACTGTGAATAACTATCCGTCAAACCAGTTAGAATTAAGTCTATAGTTAACTCATGATCCATTACAAAACCCAAACTACTTAACCTCTCAATATATCTATACATCTTCAGTGCATACTGTATTGAAGATGATCCTTCAGCCATCTTAGAGCAAAAAAGGAACCTTAAGGTATCGAACCTTTCAGACCGAGCTTGCTCATCAAATAATTCCCTTAGATGGTAGACTATAGTATGAGCATCCATAGCCTTATGTTGCTTTTGCAGTTCTGGTGACGTAGAGGCTAGCATTATACAGCTAGCCAGCTCACTATCATCCAATAGCTTCTTGTAAGCTTTCTGATCCTTATTAGATGTGTCGGAAGTAAGGGGATCGGGAAGTGGTTCATCTAGGACATATCCTAGTTTCTCATATTTGAGAACAATTCTTAAATTCCGTTGCCAATCTAGGAAGTTTGGTCATGTGAGTTTTTTGGAATCTAATAAAGATAGTAGGTTCATACTAGATGAAGAAATCATGGCGATTCAATAACCTAGAAGAACGAGAGAAAATGTTAGAATGTACACTATTACATATCGATAAGGATTTTAATCACATGCATTATAGGTCTCACTATTCTTATTCAAATCCATAGCCCTCACTATGAATTTGAGAAAACTTATAGTTTTCTTAATGGGTCAATATCCGATATCACTAAGAATGACCTTGGGTTTGCCCAACAAGCCACCTTAGGTCAATCGGTAGGTATCATTCATACCAATTGCATTCAGTTATGTAACTATCGACTTGTGCCATCAACTGTTGATTGAACACACTCATTAGGTTATCAACTCTTTATACATCCTATATATATTACCCAACTTTGCCTCTATCCACATCGACCTTGGGTTTGCCCAACAAATCAACACTTCTTGTTAGGACAACCCATTAATATGGAAATCTAATTTCCATAGTTTGAACATATTCTTGTAGAGTGGGCTTAGGTTTGCCCAACAACCTAACTCTAAAAGAACTCTGGTTCTTGCCATATCAATGGAAGGCGTAAGTCCTAATATTTGGTTTAGGGATTTGTTCTATGGTCTCATTAATGCTTGGATGATCTTGATATATATATCACATATATATATTCAGATTATGGACAACTCAATTAAATTGAGCCTATGTCTATAACAACCCTTAAAATGCATATAATGCATGTATCACACAAAGGAGCTTTAATTTAGGTTGTGACTTGACTATACATCTAAAGTTTGTGACCCAATTCAACTCTTGAACTGAATCGGGTACTAGAGTTAGTCTCGGCTAATTCAAATTATGAATGTTATTCGATTAGGAACCCTAAAATTTAATTATTTTGATGTCTAAATTAAACACTTTAATCCATGTATTTATGCCCTTTTCTAGTCACACTAGAAATGCTATGCTCTACTTAGATTAATTCTAAATTAATCCCTAGGGTTTCCAAAATTCCCGTACATCAATTAGCCATCTATAATATCCCTAGGTCATATTAAATTTATTTAAACAATTTCGGCACAAGCCAAAATTATCTTAACTGTCAAAATCGTCAAGAAAAATAAGTTAACCTACTAGACACTAAAGGGACCAATTCAATGTTAAGAAAATTTCTAGAACCCTAATTTCAAGCACATGCATTAAGCATACTATTACCATCAAAATAATACATTTCTTATCACATAAGATATTTATTAAGGTCTTATAATCGAAATACATACACTATTAGTCATTAAGTAAGTCAACTCCATCAGCTTTCAAAATGTTGACCAATGTTAACTTTGACTTGATTTAATAATTGAATCAAATTCAATTAGTTCTGGAAAAATTCCAGAGTCTTATACACATTTTAAATGTGTCTAAAAAAAATTTCCAGAGCCTAATTCTTAGGAATTATTTATTAATAAATAGGAATTAGCCAGCACATCATATGTGTATGACACTTGTCATATTACTTCTAACACTAGTCAAACTTTACATCATGCATGCATAAGATAATCACTTTAACAACAAGTGTAATGCATCTCATACATGTGGCAACATCTCATATTGCATGTGCATTCATAAAATTCATAAAAACAATTTTATAAAAATTAATATGGAATTTACAAGCATGCATGTTCATCAAATTTCTAGAATTTCCTAGAACTTCATACATGCATTAGGCTGAAACTAAATTTGTAATAAAATAGAAAATGAGATTCAATTGCATTTTCCTTTAACAAAAATATAATTTCTGTGAAAGAAAATCAGAAAAACAATTTTTCTAGAATTATTACAAAATTTTCAAAATCAGCACATGCATTCAGTTTTCTAGAAATTTCTAGAAACTAACATATGAATAGTCTAGATATTAATTCGAAATAAAATAAAAAATGACATTCAATTGCAGTTTCCTTTGATAAAAAAATGATATAACATCTTATAAACATTTTTGGGAAAGAAAAATTAGAAAAACAAATTTTCTACAATTTATACAAATTATTCCAAATCAACATGCATGTCAGTTACAACCCAGCAAACACTTTGCTCATGTTCAATACATCATCTAATACATGCATAAACTTGCTTTGATACCACTCTTGAGGTTTGCCATGGATGCATGCATCACATGTATAAGATTGCACACATGACAACCCGGAAAAGCCATAATCACACTTGCATGCATAGACATATATAAGAACATGAAATATAAAATTTTTTACCTTTTGTTTCTCCTCCTTTCTTATTTCTTTTCTTTATTTGGGTTGTTTCAACACTAAACCCTTCCTTAATCACCCAAGAACACGCAAAGATATAGAAGAAACAATGTGTAAGGGTGATTTGAGTACCAAACTAGATAAGTTCTATTAGATGCTTGTATGCACTTTGATTCAACAATTGCATAAATTGCAAGAATAAGACTGTTGACACCTCCCTCTTACTCTAGAACTCTTCTAGAGCCCTTATGCTCTCAATCAAGTGTGTAATAAGTGGTTATACTTTTGTGTACATAAGTGAAGACTAACTTATGTCCTCATTCATGGCTTTGGTCATGATCATGGCCAATGAGCCACGATCATAGCCTACTTAAAATCAGGCTCGCCTTCAGCCATAATCGTGGCCAATGGGCCATGATCATGACTGAAAGCGAGCTTAAAAATGGCCATACATACTATATTTTTTATCCAATCTTTATGCGTGTGACCCTTAGATTCCTGGTTATTTTAGGGACTTGGATTAACTCTTAATTCAAACCAATCATGAAAGATTTCATGCCACTTGAATTAACTCTTAGTTCAAGCAATTCATGAAGGATTTTATAATGCCAATTTATCATAATATAAGTGGATAAATACACGAACTCTTCAATAGTTAATTATCCAACTTATGAACCTTTCCATAGATAATTACCGCGCAATTCGTCCTTTCACCATACTATACCCTACTTGGTTTGGAGTATGGGCTATGTGTCAACTTCCACTAGACTAACTACATCATATCTAGTCTAAGTGATGTTAATTCTTATCATGGGATCTCATTATTTTATGTGTCATTGAAGACTCTCTTTATGACATATAACTGCTCTGGCCAGAGACTCCTGAGTAATGACCCCGACAAGGGGCCATGGGTATCATCTCCTTCTATCTGAAGTGGTGAATTCTCTATTGGCTACCCAATTACCTTCTAATACCAATAGCTGTACCTAATCACCACCCTAAGAGTTACCTCATTTTGAGGTAATAAGAAATAATGTCAAAGCACAGGATCAGTGTCCAAGATATCTTTTAGTATCTCAAGTCTAAGGATATTTGCACTATTGCTATGATGAGATTAATCATTGATATTCAATAGATCATCTATATGATAATCTCATTGCGGGTCATCCAATGTACTTAATACCTTTAGTAAGCATCCATATGTTAACTCTAATCATCTCATGCGTACAGTTTGTGAGTTCCATTACTTGATCAAATCAAGGAGTATAACATGTGCTAGTCTGTCTAGGTTAATAATGTCCTGTCTTATTAATCCGATGATTAGGGATTATTTAGATACTAATATAATTGCATATGATAGGAATATCATTATCATGATCTCATCATGATTTCCTTCAAGCTATATTTTGTATCATGGACTTCATTAATTCGATTTAAGATCAATATCAATTCACATACAAACGAATATCAAATTAATGAATAATGTCTTTCGCTTTATTAATCAAAATAAAGTTAGTACAAAAGTGCTAAAGGTGATTGCCTTTAGAGCACTACTATAACAAGTTATTGGTTATATGTCTAAAAAATTTAGTTATAAGCATTTTCTACATTTGAAGTCCTAAGACCCAACTCTATGAACAAGTTTATTATATTAAATAGAAAATTGTCTTTTTTACAAGTCATGTTTTTTGTTGAAGAGAGTCGATAATTATCTAACCTCGTATTTCTTCTTTGTAGCTTGTGGTTGTCCGTCCGTCTAGGTAAGTCGTCCAACTAATTTCTACCATATGTTTTGCTTTAATGTTATGAGTATTTAGGTTTGGGTGTGAATGCAAAGGACGTGTTGGTTTTGTATTATGTTGTTTGCAATATTCTTAAAATCATTGATGAGTTTTTATGTCTTGTTTTAATAGTTTAAGTATTTATGTTTGTTATATAGGATGGTATATAGGTTGGAAACCCGTGATGCAGTTCCCATAAGGCTTATCGGTAAAATATTCTACAAACCTAGAAATCACAGTGAGAAGTCCCTTTCTCGAGTCACAGGTGTAAACAATGTCACATACCTTAGAGTTTGTTTGAATTCAAACATAGTATACGAACTTGTACTGATTAATTTAGAAGTAGTAATTTGTATTGATTTATCATTATATTATATAAAACGAGGATTGCATTTAATAATTCAGTTATTTACTTTTAGTTGTATAGCTAGGTAGATAAAAGTTGGATGTCTCATCGGAAATGGTCCATTGAATACATAGAAGGAGTTACGAGTTTCATGCAATTTGTAAAAGATCAAATAGGTGATGAATGTTGTATTTGTTGTCCATGCGTAGATTACTTAAATGACAATATTTAAATTCAAGATGTGGTATATAATCACTTGCTAATCCTAGACATAGATAAATTTTGTACTTCATGGCTTTATTATGATGAAATGGCTTTATTATGATGAACATAAGGAAACATGTTATAGTATAAGTGTTCGTAAAGTGATGATATCAACAATAATGATGGTGATGATGGTGATGATGATGATGGAATTGGCATGAAGGTGAATAGGAATATTACTAGCATCAATGTGAATGGGAATATTAAGTGCAAATGGATTAATCTTGTTAACATGAAGGTGAATGGGAATATTACTAGTATCAATGTTAATAAGACATGGTGTGATAATGACCTTTTTTCCCTTGAAAGTCAAACGAAGCAAGTTTTATACCTTAATGATACTGTATTAGGCAACAATTGAAAAGTTGTCCAAAAGTTTCAACATTAAAATATCTTCAAATTTTTTGAAAAGGATAATGGTCTAATAAGTGAGGATGGTAATCAAGTATATCAAGAGATTGAATTGGAGTTGAATAATGAAGGCATTCGAATAGAAGATGCAGATATTTCATCATTCCATAAGAGACATGTTAATCCCAATATAGTACAAGTGGATGAAGTATAAGCCAATCTTATTGTAGAAAGAGATGAAGACTATCTTGAAGATGAATTATATGACAATGATGATACTTTAGCTGAATATAATAGTGATGACGAGTCAAATAATAATGTAATTAATAATAATGATGATGATTTTCAAGATCTTGATGAAGATGATTGAAGGTAAAAAAATTTGTTGTTTATATGGGATTGTTGTTTATATTGTTTGAAAACTAATAAGCCACCATTTTAATTAACTTATGATTAGTCATCATTAAAATCAAATAATTAGCTTATGAGTAGCAATTTTATAGTTTGATAATTGTTCTCCATCGGCCAAAGACAACCTTTTATATGTAAAGGGGTTTTAAAGTATTGATATCTATTTAGAAAATTAAGTGTTTACAAATGTATAAGAGGGGAGTCTTTGATTCTAGCTTTTTCCTAGAAATTTTGTAAAAGCAAATTATTTCATTATGCTTAATTCATATATATATGTATATATACACACATATATATAAGAAGAGAGTTCGACATTTTGTTTGAAGTTATTTTTAAGTTTTATTTGTACCTAATGTGTTATAAGTAGTTAAAATGTACTTGGAAAAAGGGTTATGTATAAGATGTTTTAATTATATTGTGAAGTATGTATAACTTTGTTCATAAGTTAAGATCATTGAAGGACTTCTTATTACTATGTTGGTTTAAGCACTTTTTATTACTATATTGTTTTAAGCAAAAATTCGTCCTTTGTATGAAATGCACATCACTAAATAACTTAAAGCTTACTTTCTTATTAACTTTCATTCTATAAGCATGTAATAAAATTTGTAAAGGGTTGGTAACAATAGTACCAATAGATGTAACAAATTCCTTGTTGAAAGAAACTACAACCATATTAATGTTGATTTCTGAAATACAATTCAAATTTTCTTTATATTTGTTAGATGTGTTATTTATAGACAAAGAATAGTCAAGATAAATAAAGTTTTTAAGTTAAACATTGTTTCTTTTAACCAACCATATAAAGACAGTTTCTTATAAAGATCTCTCCAACTCTATAAAATTATAACAAACATCGAAATAATAATATATTAAAAATTAAAATTCTAAGGAATTAAGGTGGAGAGAAATACAATGGATGAAGATTAGCAATTGAACATGGTTTGTATATGCATAGTAGAGGAAATTGAATGAGCAATAATCGATAACCTCTGATTTGGCATAAATATAAGAATTAGGAAGGTATGTCACTGAGAAACTTAGCCATAGCCACAACCTTCACATACCAAATTCATACAATTAATAAATCATGAAAAATAATGAACGGAACACGTAAGAAATGTTTCGAATTTAATTTAAAATGTGGGGTCAAAGATCCAATCATCTTTGATTATGATTTGTTCATGTTTTGTCAAATGCTCCTAAATGATTTAAGGAAAAAATTGACAAATTCTTTATGTTGTTATTCTAATTAGTTTTTTAATAATATCATTATAGATATTCAATATAATGGCACCTGGTAGAAATAAGGGAAAGAAGGTGGAAACAACCAAAATTGATCCAACCCCACAACAGCTACATCAATCTGACCCTATCGAACAACAACCACCGAGTTCTACTAGTGCTAAGGAATCTTCAGATCTATTAATCTTAACTACTTATAATTAGACTTTGTGCTCAAATATATATTTACATGTTTAATGACTTTTTTCTTATCATTATTCTTTTGTTGTCAAGTTCCAATACCAGTATAAGAAAAAGAGGTAGAGGTATTACTAAAGGTTCTGAGTTACAACGCATAAATGTTGCAATAAACAATAAGATGTCTATGCATATTGACAACTCACAAGGTCATCTTGTTGACAAGATCCAATCAGCAAAATTATCCAGTGAGTTAGGGGTCATTGTCAGGATTGAATTGCCTCATGTTAAGCAGTTGAAGGAATACAACTTACTATAGAATGCTCTTGACAAAGTTTCAATAAATTTCCAATTTATTTAATTATATGCATTTGTTTACTTATTTAAAAATTAATTTCACTTTTACTTGTTGTTTACAGATAAAGCTCAATATTGTCGATATCGAGAACCCTAAAGTTTCAAGTTGTGTGAGTTCACTGTTGAAACAAAGGGCCAAGGGTCATCGTTATCAACTATATAAATACGACAAATCTTTTCCTTTGGATGAGGAGGTAAGGAGACATGTTCCCGAACAGGTAACTCTAGAAAACTAGAACCAAATATATGATTATTGGGCTTCTGCCAACGTTAAGGTTTGCCTTCTTTCTCTTCTCGTTTGCTTCAATTAATCATTTTGCACAATTTAATGACTATTTCTTTTCTTTATTTAGGAAAAGTGTGAGAAAGCCAAAGTTAATAGAGGAAAAATGAAAACTCCTCAAAATCAAGGCTCCAAATCATTTGTTATCGTATGAAATGAATTTATAAGTTCTTTGTTTAGAAGTTATAATTATATAAGTAAATACAATATTATTTATTGTGTTTCAATTATTTTTTTTCATATAATAGAATCAGAAGGAACTACATGGAGAAGAGTGTGATAGGATCACACTCTACAAACTGACACATTATAAGGAAGGTGAAGGCTGGATGTCTGAAGAAGCACAAAATAATTATGTAAGTATAAAATTTTGTTTAATTTTTAAGTTTATTTATTTATTTAATACTAACTAACAATATTTGAATTAAATATTGATTTTGTTTTTAAAATTTTAGAATAAGATGCAGGAGTTGTTGCAAAGATCATTGTCTGGCGGAAATGAGCCAAATGTAGATGACATTTGCAACGTCCTTGGTACAAGATCAGGCTACATCAAAGTTCTTGGGTATGGCCCTAAGTTAATTTGTTCATTCTCATTACGACTAGCATATGTAACGACACTTCAAGAAGAGAATCGGCCGCTTAACGCTAAGTTATAATGTAGTGAAGAAAAGTTAGAACGTAATGAGCAAAAGCTAAACCATAATGAACAAAAGTTGGCTAAGTTTGAAAAGATGGTTAAATAAATACTTGGCTCAAATTATTTAAGTAGTAGTGATGATGAAAATGAGTGTTAGTTTGTACATAAGTTTTTTTTCAACATTTGTAATTAACATTTAATGACATTTTTTATTTTTTATTTATTTTTATTTTCATTTAATTAATTATAAATAAAAAATATAAATATTTAAAAAAATAGGATGGATTAAAAATCTTATCAATATTATAATTAAATAAAAAATTAATTGTAATGCTTAGTAAAAATCAAAATTCGTCACTAAAACTTTTTAGCTACGTTCTTGAAAACGTCACCAATAATTTTGAAAAATTAAATAAAAAATTGTAGCTAAATAGATTTGGCTATGATTTTAAAATCATCACCAAAAATTTTTAGATAAGTTCCCTAAACTGTCATCAATAACTTTTATCTATGTTCTGAAAATTGTTGCGAAATATATTTTGTTAAAAAACTTAATCTTCGAAAAACATTATTACCTACATCTACGGTAACATAACTAATAACTTTTAGCCATGAAAAGAAAGCATCCCAAAATATCATTGGCGATGATTTGTTTTATCCTCGCCCATCTCTTTGACGACATATCCGAGATTAGTGAAATATAATTTGCGATGATTTTGTAAAAAAGTCGTCAATAATATTTTGCTTCCGTGATTTTGCAATGATTTATGGGATGCTTTTTTTTTGTTGCTAAAAAGTTTTGGCAACGAATTTAGGGCTTTTAATGACAAAAATATTCATTGCCAAAAGCCCGTTCTGTTGTAGTCTCATTACCTGAACAACGACCAAATGAGTGTCTAATGTTATCAAACCATAGGAATGTAGATAGGAATATAGGCTTTTCTTCAATAGTAGAAGGTTTAACCACTCATAATCCAGAAAAGAGAACCTGGTGTGTTATAGTAGGTGACCCAAAAATTTATTGTAACCTTAACTATTTCTCATATGTAATAGAAGACTCCCATATAGTCTTATTGTCAAATAAGAGCATCTCATTAGTCTGCTACATTGGTAGGATACTTTATAAATAAGAAGCCATCTTTTCCTTAAATATAACTTTGGATAAAAAAAAATGGGAAAAACTTGACTTGGAAAAGACTTTATCAATAATATGGAATTTTCCTTTCTAAGTTTAATTCTAAAGCCAACATTTAAAGGATCCTAGAACTTGAATCTTGGCACATATCTAAAAAGCCTTTAATGTTGTAAAAAATGAAGTCAAAATAACCCTAGACAACTAGAGAAAGTTGAACATCTCTATAGGGGCAAACTCTTATAACATTCCCTTATAATTTTAGATAGTAGTAGGGTTGAATTATTTAGCCAGTATAATAGACAAGTCAGTCTTCTTATATGCACAATTAGCTAAAATAAATAGGATTCGGTATGCAAGAGTTTGTATTAAAGTAGAAAGGCACATGGTATTGCTTGAGAATTTGAAGCTTAAGAGATTAAATGATGAAGTTAGATGGATCTTATTGGGCCTTGAATTTTTTTTATTTTAGTAAGCATGATTTGAATGAATTCTGGTATTGTTAGATAAATTATTTTGGTTAAGGTTATTAAAGTGTGGATGTTGTAAGATGCATAAGGGCATTTTTGGA
>JANQBM010000007.1:15805001-15815836 GCA_025594535.1 Erythroxylum domingense | reverse complement strand
GTAGTAGCTCTCACAGTTCATGGATTGCCCTACAAAGATCCATTCTCAAGCTGCAGTAAGGGTATTGAGATATGTCAAGGGGATCCCAGGTCAAGGTTTGTTCTTTCCCACTGAATCATCCCTTACACTCACAACTTTCAGTGACTCAGATTGGGCAGGGTGTCCAAAAACTAGGAGATCACTAACAGGGTACTGCATATTCTTGGGGCATTTATTGGTGAGTTGGAAGGCAAAGAAGCAGCCTATAGTGAGTAGATCATCAACTGAGGCAGAATATAAAGCACTTGCAAACACTACATCTGAGATTGTTTGGCTTCTGTCCATCTTACAAGAGTTAGGAATTCAGTATAAACAAGCAGTTCCCCTCATATGTGACAACAAATCAGCACTGAGCATAGCTGAAGATCCTGTATTTCATGAAAGAACAAAACACATAGAAATTGATTGCCACTTTGTGAGAGAGAAATACTTGCATGGAACTATTTCTTTACATTACACACCCTCAATTGATCAACTGGCAGACCTTTTAACAAAGCCATTGGAGTCTTCACAATTCAAGAGTTTGCTCTCCAAGATGACTGTTACTGACATCCATCTTGCCGGGGGGTATTATGAAAGAAAAGGGTGAAATTAAGACACATGTATATATCTTATAGTTTGTATATATCTTATAGTATTGAGATATTGACACATGTACGGTGTAGATTGATAGGACAAATAGAGAAATAAGAGTATAGAATGTTCTTGAAACATAAAGTTTTTTTCATGTTGAAATCAATGGAGGCGTAATCTTCTCCTTTCTCGTCACTTTTTATTCTTTTCTTTGCAACATATCCAGTAGCCAATCAAGGAAGTTTTCATTGTATTTCATCATCACACATTCAAAACTTACACAAATGTTGCAAAGTTTTTCAATATTGATCCATAAGCCAAACGTCCTATATTGATCGTGCTTAACAAAAAGGTGTAAATCATACCCATTTTGTCATTGCTTAGTTTCTTCTATAGTAATTTCAAGCTTTAAAGGATTCACCATTGACACTTCATTTCTAGCTTTAATAACTCTAATCTTCTTGATTTTTGTATAGATTCAGTATAATTAATTAACAATATCTGAATTCATTCAGAAAGCAAGCTTCTTTCAGTGATCAAGTGTTCAGACATAGAAGCACACTTTATATATGAGAACCCTATAAGAAAGGTAAGACTAATTCTTGTTTTTTAGTCAGAAAATTCAAGAAATTCATATTGACGATAAACATCTTTATCACTTCCTTCTTAGCTATGGCTTTTTGCGCTTAGAGATTCAGGGGAGGTGATATCCACATTCCAGGAAGTAGCAAAAGCTTTTAGAAAAAAGGTGAAAAAAAATTTACTTCTCCATAAAGGGTATCTTTAATCACTTTGTTACATTTGATTTTCATGATAATGTAACTTTGATTTCTTGTAATTCCTATTTATTTATGAGGGTACATGCCATGGAGTTCGTAGAAAACAATTTGCATCTCATTTTGGGTAAATTGACAGTTCACCAAGAGTGAGTAAACCAAGAGAAAGGAGAACTATAGTATTCATTTCACATATACACTCTTATTGATGAAATATGAACAATTTTATAGGTTGCAGGTAAATATGTTGTTGATAATTAATGGAATTGCTTACTACCTCATGAGAAGCAAATAAACATATAAAATATAAAAAAGGGCTAAAAACCAATAATGTTATCTACATAAAATACACGTGTTTAGAAAGCAAAGTCGACAAATAAAGCAACAGTGAAGAATTATATTTTGTTGTTATCTACTGTAAAAGTTTCTTTTTGTCTCTTAGGATGCACGACAAGTTGGGGCATCATTTGAGACCAAAAGCATTAGGCAAAACATCACTACAATAAAAAGTTCCTCAAACACTACATTAATAAGTTAAGACCGCATTAAAAATTTTGTTACCTACCAAAAAGATGAGATACGTAGACAACTTCCACTTAAATACGGGACATCAGAACAGATCCGTTATTTTCATAAACTAGTTCTTACTCTATTTTATTAAATCTTATTCATATATTTATATAAAGTTCACATAAATATATGGATAAAATTAAATAGCACCGAATTGAAACACCATAGACGGCACAAAAGATTTCATGTGCTTAAATATGAGACAAGCGAAGAAGCACAAACAACTCGCATTTGAATAAGAGATAGAGCAGAGAAGAAGAGGGATGAACTAGGTCCGTTTGGGGAGAGCAAATGTGCGTGCAAGATATTTGGGACCCAATACTAAAGTAAAAAATTTAAAATAGACCCCATGTCTTACCTTTAAAGCCTATTGGATGAATAACTAAGGTTAGAAAAAATTAACAACATTATTAGTTTGTTGGGATTATCTCAAAAGTTTTCTAAACGATTAGATTTAATTTGAACATTCTTAAATATTTGAATTCAAAACTTTTTGAATTAAACTTTGACAAAAGCCTTGTAGTCAAATTTAACCCTTTTGTCGTACTCTTTTTCTACAAAAAGAAAACCACATCTCAGAAGAAAATGAACATCATTTTTCACATTGGGACAGACTGCGAATACCAAAGATGAGAAGGAATGAACATATCATCTTGTAGACATCTAACAATGGTCTCCTAACATACAAACTGAATCCTCTTACTACCGAGTTAATGGAACTAACGACTTGGAGTTCAAATACATGAACAAATTATTCATAAGTAACGTTTCATTTCATTGCCTAGTTCCCAAGTGTTAACACTACGATTCTTGCTTCAGCCAGCAATGCATTCCTTTATAGATCAATGGCATAATTCCTCCACCAGGATGGTTAGGGTAATAAAAACCTACTATTCCATACAATTGTCCCGTATGTAACACCTGAATAATTAGTAGCAGATGTTTTCTGCAGGTACTGAGCACAGCGTAGCCTAGGCCATTCTTAGTCGTCTAGCATGAACCCCTCCAACTTCAACCTGCACTTGATCATGTTTGCGAATTCCAATTTGGTGACTTTCGATAGCAACTGATTGTATCAGGCTCACCTTGGTGACTTCTTAAATGGATTAGAAGCTCGCTGGAAGTTTTGTTGATTCATATCTTCTTTATTCATAATTTCTTCATTGTTTGATGTCTTAGAAAATGGATTCAGGGGATGCTGAGAGTGCAACTTCACCACTTGGCCTACAATCTTCCCTTCTGTACTGTTCACATTTCCACCGTTATCAACCTTCTCTGAATGCACCAGCTTGGTACCACTCTCAAGTTTCACTATTTGGTCCTGGTCAGTTTTTTCCTTTTCACTGTTTTTTAATTTTTTGGTAAATAAGGGAGCAGACAGTTTTGGTAATGACAATGTAATCCCAGGTTCAGACATTCCACTACTTCCAGTCAAAGGCAATGGCTTCAATTGAATCCCAAGTTCTAATGTTTCACTTCTAGAATCAGTCAAACTCTTGTTGACTCCTACATCAGCTATGAGGGCATTGCCAACATCTGAGTTCAAAAGACTGATACATGGAGTCCCCTTGGACTCACTGAGAAGTCTTTCCTGATGTGCAGCAAGGTACAAGATTAATATTTCAAAATTCATGTAAGACTGACATTGAAAACTGCATTCAGAGTAGAAAGTTCACCTCCAATATATTGTTAAATCGCTCAGCTAAGTTGGGCAGCTTCAGTGCAGTCACAAGCTTTATTGCCCCTTTGAGTGATTTCTCTAATGATAAAAGCTTCACAAGTTCCGTAGCCCTCACCAGCTTATCACCTGGAACATTCCCCAAAGCAAACATAGAGCTCAAAATATGTTCTTATTCTAGAAAGAATGTCCAAATTAAAGAATGGCAGTTTATTGAGAAAAAAAAAACTAACCGTTGCAACAAGATGCAATCAGCCTTAGAATACATCTGTCTTGAGCTGCCTCTATATTAAAAGCCTCATCCTCCAGTGTAGAAGTATCCCTACCAGCACTTGCCACTTCTTCTATTTCTCTATGGATCTGAAGAAAATGCAACAAGATTAGTCACTACTGGATTACTGAAAAATACCAATACAAAATGTTCAAAGGAAAGAAACCAGAAGCAAAGCCTGTTTACTGGCAATGAAAATGCTCTCATTTCTCAAAAAATAGCCTTATGAACAAGAATTAGAGAGCAAGATATCAAAACTTATGTCTGATATACTAAAGCAAGAAGGAAAAAGTTATGTTTTGGAGAAAGGAAGACGAACAAACCTGTGAGAGATGCATACTGTTCAGGATAAACTCATTCTCTAGGGCATCTACTCCCAAATCAGATGATGCAAGAGGGAATGAAAGATCTAGTAGAGTGAGAACTGGTTTGGGCATCACCTGAACAGATAAGAAGTTAACCCAAACACATGGAAAGATCTTTATCAGAATTAGTTGATGTTAGCAAGGTATCTTACCAGTGGGAACAGATCAGGAGTCTTACAAACAACACAGAATAACTTGGTAGCATTGAGTCCAACCACCCAATAGTTTTCATCAGATTTCTTTTCTTTACCAGCACTATACAATTGAGTACATTTTTTAATAAGTTCTGGCTATGAAGCAATAACAGGGAATGTCAACAAGCAACCAACAAAATATCTACTTTCTGAAGATCAGTATTTTCAAACCTGAAGAGTGGAAACCAACTGCCACCATAATGGCTTGTGAACACCCTCAAGACACCCTACAAAATTTCTTTGCAAACTCAGACACAACAGGACTAATGCTAAAAAGACATAACTTTAGTGAGGAGGGAGTATAAATTGCATACCTTAGAGTCGTATGAGCTTAACTGACCATCTTCAGTAAACCCAAGCCACGTCAGAAGTGACCCTGGAGATAATGGAAGACGTCCTCTAAGTGTCTGGGTGCCATCAGATATGTCAAACACCCTGAATTCCAGCATCTGCATGACTTGGCAAGAGATGATATCAGAAAGCCTTTTTCAGCAAAGAAGATGAAAAGAAATTATGAAGCAAGATCAAGCTATAAGCCATTGAAGTTTGCCTTCAAGGTTAAGTGACCTCAACCAAAAATGCAACTATTTAAGCTACTTATTTAGCAATAGGAAAGCGATTCCGGATTGCAAGCAATCTTATCAAATTGCTGTCAGTCCTTTAATTATGTAAAGTCAAGACTGGGACTAGCTAAGGACCAGTTTGCAGAATCTTAAATTACTAGGATTTCATTAAACTTCAGACCTGATCACTTGATGGAAGACAATCAGAAGCATGGGTTACAACAGCAAGTTGATTTTTAAACCCTGATGCAGTCACCACAGGCCCGTCAAGCGAGATAATATGTCTCTGCAATGAAATACATGTGTCATAGCAAATAAGCGCATAATATGTAATCATCAAGAACACGCAAAACTAAAATCTTTATGCATATGCCAACACGTTTAGACAAGAATCGCAAAATGTCCAATTGACAAATCAGTCCTTTCTGCTTGCTTTTCATATGCAACATCAAATGGAAGGAAATACTCAACTCTTTTTTAAATAATATCAGCATAGAAAAATGCACATAGTCTTATTCCTTTCCTAATTTTTCTTCATTTCAAATATCTTTAGATTTCACTAATAGAGAGAATTTTACATGTCCCTAAGATTTGTCATTAACTGTTGAAACAGTTAAATGAGACAATAAGATGCAAGTAATGAAAATTCAAAGTATTGGATTTATAGGTTATAGAGATCGGGTTATAAGTAAATGTAAACGGCTTTTATATTTTGCATCCACTACATGGCCATAAGACAAACCTGCAATCCACCTTCTGTATAGATGCGCAGAAAATTAAGATTAGTAATTGCAGCAACCCAAGCAGTACCAAGTGCCACAACCTTAAATTCTTCCCCTTCAAGCCGCATCGACCACTGAACTTGCACATGCATCAAGTGTAATAATAAACAAAAATCCACTTCTGTCAAAAGGGAAATGAAGAATTTGCAGAGATAGGACTTCAAATAAAAGAATGAAAGATTCATCAAAGAACCATTCTGACCTCACTGTTGTTGGCCCAGCTACGGAATGGACGATACATGAGAGTACTCATGTTCTTCTCACCCTTGCAAGGATTTGCAAAAACACTCCCATTTTCGTTCAACGAAGCCATTGTAAAACCAAAATAATCAGTCATTGAGGGTACACGTGGACCTTTGCCAGTGTCATGAAAGTCAATCTGCATGCATACCAAGCACAAGTAACCATCAAGCAACAGGGGAGAACTCTGTATTGTTTTTTCATGCTGAAGACAATCATTCCAAGATACTAAACATTTTCTAAGCCAAGAAAGCTGCTAGCCTATCCATAGCTTAACCAATCTCATGATGGATAATAAGAGTTTATAAACAATAACGGAAGCTCTATTTCAAATGCAAAGCTTTCATGTGCCATCCGCTTGAGGAACTTCTATTCAAAAATTCTTTGAATATGCATCTGAGATGCTTCAATCGGTCCGCTTGCCAAGGTCTGGTCCCTTTTGGTTTACCAGGTAGTATAGGAGGAAAAATAGGAAAAGGAGAAGTTAGCTAGAGTTAAAGAAATAGGCTCATTAAGGACCTGCAAAGTCAGAAACTGCGCTGGATCCAATCACAATAATCTTATCAAAACTAATCATATCTGTAAACATATAGAAAGGGAAAGATACGAAAGCAAGTTACGCGAGTATGCAGGTCACCTCTATATGGGAACAACCATCATGTTCAATTGATGTGATTGTTCCAAGCATGTTATAGCACAAAAAGCGTCTCTTCCCAAGCTGCAAAGGCGTTGCACCTGGTTGAAAAGCCTCTTGCATTTTTGATCTACCTGATACAACTGTGCCTGTTTGGTTATTGTTTCCACCATCAAAATTTTCCTTGCGAGTTCGTTGTCCTTTTTTCTGCATTTGACTTTTTGGAAGCAAGTTCCAATCATCGTCCATGTCCTCATCTTGATCATCATTGTATTTAAACTGTCTACGCAGCCTCTTCCTGCCGGCTAGGCCTGATTCATCTAGTCCATCTTCACCAAGATCACTCAAACTACCAGATGTATTAGGCTCCTCATCCTCTTCCTCAAACAAAAGAAGCCCATTACTGTTCCGTGATTGCAAGCTCGGAATCCCTTCAGTAGGAGATCTCATTGAGGTTGGAATAACCGATTCCCACAAACCATACTTTCCCATGACATCAATAACAGTCAACGCGTTGCCAACTGGTTTCCATGCCATACAACAGATTCTATCTTCAAATTTCTGCCTGTCAATATCCTGTTTCTTATCGATATCCCATATCAAAACCTGGCTATCCATAGCAGATGTAGCCATGTATTTGCCATTAGGTGACCAAGACAAAAAGCATATAGGCTGCACATGATCACCCCTCAATGAAAAGAGCTTTTCAGCTGTGTCTCTGTCATACATCACTACATCATTTCTTAGACCAGGGACAGCCAAGGTTTCCCCATCAGGACTCCAGCAAAGGACATTCATAACAGAAGTGTCAGATATGGTATTAGGAGCAACAGCTTTCAGGTCATGCAATATTCTCCCGGACTGCAGTTCCCAGAATATGACATTTCCAATTGAATCAACAGATGCTAAGTACTCACTTTTAGGGTCAAAATCTAAGCCGGTAACCGGTCCTTTATGTCCTTTCAGAACCCTCGCAATCGAACCATCAACAGTATTAATAAGTTTAATGCCTTCATCGTCACCAGCAGCCGCCAAAATGCTTCCTGATTTATTGAATGAAAGCACCCGAATTGGTAGAGTGAATCTGGTAATGTTCGTCTCAAACTCGCCACCTGTCGGAAGAATTACAAGATACTGATTACCATTAACATATTCTCAACAATTAGACAATTAAACATAACAATTCAATGTGATGGACTACAATAAAGTTCCAATTTAAATGAATCAAATACTATTTTCCCAAAAGATCCTATAGCGAATAACACAATTGAAAGGAGTGCATATTAAGGTTACCAGGGAACTTGTAGAGCTTGACAGAGTGATCTATAGAACCAGAAGCAAGGCAAGTGGAGTTGGGGCTAATGGAAAGAGCCGTTACGCCGTCACGATGGTGGCGGAGCATCCTGGGTGGATTTGAGGGGAGGAGAGGGTCGTGTATGGCGATGGTTGGGTCGGAGGATGAGGCCGTCACCAGGTGGTGAGCCTGCTGATCCCACAGTACGGAACAGTAGCTTCCATTGGCAGTTGACCTGTGGGCTTCTCGGAGCTTCAGTGTACGGATTTTCATGGCGAGAGATTTGATTTCGATTAGTTGAATGTGGTGAGGTTGTTTCTGTATCTAAGATTCTAACTAGCGTGGGACTCCGAGGGCTTTGTGGCGCGAAGATTGTCTGGCTCCTAGTTTTGGCGGGAAGGGAAAGTAATAAGATTCGGCTTGCTCGAGGACTTTATGAATGGCAGGCCTGGCCGTGTCAAGCCTAACCCGGTTAGATCAAAGAATTTTGCCCGATCAACCTAAATTAAAGTTGACTTGATTAAGACTGTTATTTCTAATAAATATATTTTTTATTTCGGCCGGGATTGACTTTTTTAAAAGAAAATTGAATTTTATATTAAGTTATTCTACATACATGATCAAAATATGCATTATATTATTTTTAATCAACCAAAATCAAAATTAAAGGATTTGATTATATTGGCTGTGAAAAAGATGAAGGCAAATGTCATATATATATATATATATATAATGTGATTAATCTTTGTAATTGCTTTTTTATATTTGAATTCACAAGTAAGCCTTTATGGACTCTTTTATGTTTTATTCATTTCTAAACATTACAAGAAAGTGCATAAAGGCCAACTTATAATATTATTAAAGACTCACTCATGGTAAAAACTTATTATCTTACAAAAAAGTATTTAGAAGTTTATAATCAATCAAGTCACATATTTCTTTTAATAAAAACCAGGCATTGTCAATCACCTAATTATAAGTTTAATAAGTCACAATTTCACAAGGCATTCCTCTTTTTTTTTTATTTAGTAGAAAACTAAATACATTTAGCATATTACAATTTATAATACATCATCCTCATCTTAGTGTTTTATCAAGTCAAACTCATAAAATTAATAAGGTGTATAAGAACTTAATTATTAAGTTAAAACATAGATTACATTAAATATCCATAAAACGGTAAAAATACTTCAATTCCATATATTTAACACCTTTTGATTTTTTTTCACTCTTGGAGAAAAATGTTATGGAATCAAAATAAATTTTCAGTAGCTTGATAATAGTGTTGACAATACCACACCCTAAAATAAAATTTGGCAACCATATTGCATAAATTGTGGCTTCAAAACATCCTACAAACTCTGGTTCCACACTGGATGAAGTGATAATAGATTATTTAGTGCTCTTTTATGATATTGCTCAATTCACTAAAAGAAACAGGCAACTAAATGTAGATTTTTTACTATTAAGTACCTTTGAACATTCAATATACACATTAATTAACAATGTTTTTTATTACACTTAGGATATCATTGTCGAGAAACTTGTTTAAGTTCATATGTTGGTTTCTTAAGTTTATACATCATTTGACCTTTTGTTGAGAAACCTTCAGGTTGGTACATAATGGCATCCTCTTTAATAGCCTCTTTAAGAAAGACTGTCTTCATATCCATTTGGAGTAACTCTAAATCATGTTGATCAATTGATGCCATTATAATCCTTAACGAGTCTTTCTTTGAGATAGGTGAAAATGTCTCTTTATATTTGTTACCAGCTTTCTAAATATAACCTTTAGCAACAAGTTTACTCTTATATTGTTCAATATCGCCATTTGAGTTGTAGTTGGTTTTAGATACCCATTTACACCTTATTAACCAAGAACCTTCTGGCAATTTAGCCAGATCCAAAATTTTGTTGTCTTTTATGGATTTTAATTCATCTTTCATGAAATTGATCCAATTTTCAAATGTTGAATATTCAATGGCTTGTGAAAATGCAGTTAGATCTTTATTGATTCTAATATTGCCATCTGACCCTTATAAATAAGCCATATAATTTCTCAAAATAGTTGACTTTCTTTCTCTTTAAGAGCTACTCAAACTTATTATTTCTTGTGGTTCATGTACAATGGGTGGTTATGAGTTAGTTTCTTACAAATGTCTACCTTCATTCAAATATTATTCAATATTATCTAAATTTTTATTAATTACTGGAACAATATTTGGAATGATTGTGGATAAATAAGCCTTTATTGATATAAAAACAAATACCCTTACTTCTTTGATATGCATATTTTATCATTCATTACTCCTACTAAATTCACTATTCTCAATCAATCTATCATTTCCAGTTTCCATAATTCTAAGACTATGATTTAGAAAATAACACCTAAATCCTTTATATTTCTTTAGGCTACCTAAAAAGTAACCATTAACCTTTTGAGAATCTAATTTGCTTTCATGTGGATTATAGATCCTTGTCTTTGTTAGGTAACCCAAACATATAAATGTCTCAAACTAAGTCTCCTTCTAGTTCATAGTTTAAAAGGAGTTTTTAGAACGACCTTACCAAGGACTTTGTTTAATGAATACATGGCAATTTTTAAAGCATATGACTACAATGATTTAGGTTGTGAGGAGTTACTTTTTATACTCCTAAGTATATCCATCAATGTTCTATTATGCCTTTTTGACATACTATTTTGTTAAAGGTAATATACTGTTCACTATGCTATAACTTTCAAAAAACTTTGCAAATATACATCGACATTGTTCTGACTCGTTATATTTTTCATAGCACCCCTTCTGTTAAATCTTTCATCTTTTTGTCTAATTACCTTTCAATCTCAATAATGTA
>JANQBM010000007.1:15679146-15690026 GCA_025594535.1 Erythroxylum domingense | reverse complement strand
ATTACTTGGTGGATTGATTCTGGATGTACTACTCATTTACCAATTCCTTGTAAGAATTACTTACAATCCAAACTATAAATCCAAATAAAAAGTTTGTCTCTATAGGAAATTGAGTTAAAGCTCCAGTTAAAAATGTTGGAACCTATTGTTTGATTTTAGATATTAGACATCATTTAGACCTTTTCCAAACTCTTTATGTTCCTACTATTCTAAAAAAATTCTTTGTCAAAACTTGATATTGTTAGATATTCTTTTAAACTTGATAATGAAATTTTTAATTTGTTCAAATATATTTGATTTAATGGTTATGGTGTCATTTAAAATGGATTATATAAAGTAAAACTTGATAATCTTTTTTTTGAAACTATATTGACCTTGTATTATATTGTTAGTACTAAACAAGGTTTTATAAGTGAAACTTTAACTTACTTGTGGCATAAATATTTGAATCATATTTCTAAAGAAAGAATGGTCATATTAGTAAAGAATGAAATACTTGTAGTTTTATATTTACTGATCTGGGCATTTATATGGATTGCATTAAATGAAAATATATATAATACACAATTAAGAAAGAAGTTACAAGAAACACAGAATTCCTTAAAATTATACACATTGATATGTTAAGGCCTTTCAATGTTATTTTTGATTTAGTGAAGAAATTTTTTTCATAACTTTTATTGATGAATTTTCACATTATGACTATATTTATTTGTTGCATAAATGCAATTAATAGAGTTCCATAATGAGGTAGTAAGATAGATAAAAAGGTGAAAATGATCAAATCTTGCAAGGGTTGTGAATATTATGGGAGATATAATGTCCTAGTCCAATTGCTAAATTTATTGAAAAGAAAGGAATATGTGCTTAAAACACAATGCCAAGTACACCATAATAAAATAATGTAGCTAAAAGACTTAATTATAACGTTTAGAAAGCGTTAATATTGAATTCCACCATGACGAAAATTTTAACTCCATCTATTAAGTGCGAGGTTAGTGCTAACTTGATAATTTTTTAATATTTTATTTTTGTGGGCCCCAAGTGCCATGTCATTACTGATGTGGCAAGGGGAGACCCAATTTTTTTAAAATTTTTTGACAAATTGGTCAATTTTGATCCTAAGTTGTACATCATTCGACAAGTTTAACACTAACATTTAAAAAAGAATACTTAAGACCTTAACTTTTAGAAATTGTTAAAATTTAACCTCATTATAGAGAAATTACTAACAGTTTAATGACGTCGCTGACCTGACACTTTTTAATAATTTTTATTTTATTTTATTTGGTTTGCATGTTATAACGACTTTATAACGAAATTGCAATGTAGAAAAATTAAAATAATTGAATTTATTCAAGTTTAAAATAAATTTATTTTAGTACCAATTCAAAAATTATTTTGATACCAATTCTTATTTCATTATAACTTTCTAATAAAATATTTAGCAAATTAGATATTCGTTCTTATTTACTAATATTCTTATTCTTTTTCTAAAAAAAATTAAAAAAAATAATAATAAGAACAAGATCAAGAACAAGAGCAAGAACAATAATAATAACAACAACAACAGCTTATGTGAAGCCATAAAAATTATATATTTTAATTACAAAGATAAATATGGTATTTATAAATGTTAAAAACATAAAATCACTAAAATGTCACATGTATAAATAATAATTAAATGTTTAATTTCAATACGAATGTACATATGTGAAGTTTAAAAGTTTTGTATTGTAAAGTTAAAATAATTACTTAAAAATGAAATACACTCCTTGTAATAGAGAACTACACTTTTTATAAAGACATTATAAATTTATTTTATTTGCAGGTCCCACATTGCAGTTCCGTTATAAAGTTATTATAACATGCAAATAAAATAAAATAAAATATTAAAAAATGTCAGGTCAGTGATGTCATCAAGTCGTTAGTAATTCTATTATAATGGGGTCAAATTTTAACATTTTTTAAAAGTTAGGATCTTAAGTGTTCCCTCTGAAATGTTATGATTAAATTTGTCGAATGATGTAAAACTTAGAGTCAAAGTCGACCCTTTTGTCAAATTTTTAAAAATTTGGGTCCCACCTTGTCATGTCAGCAATGACGTTATACTTGGAGCCCACCAAGATAAAATATTAAAAAATTACCAGGTCAGTACTGATTTGGCACTTAACAGATGGGGTTAAATTTTTTGTTATGGTGGGGTTTAATTTTAACGTTATGTCAAGGTTAAATTTGTCGATCGGAGAAAAACTTATGGTCAAAAGTGATCCTTTTGCCAATACAGAATTATCTGAAGTCTAATTATTAGGTACGAAGAAAAGATAAGTCCATTTATACAAATGTTTCATAAAATATTATGAATTTTAATTTTAGATTTATGTGTGTTTGAAATTCTAACAAGTTATGGGATTGATTTCTAAAATTTCAATATCATGGAGTTATGTAAATTATGTTGATAAGTCGGTGCAGGATCCAATCCTATGTACAACAGAATAAAAATTAAACTTTTTTGTATGATTTTCTAAAAGTGAAGTTCACTTAAATTCTATAAAATGATTAATACGTAAATCATAATAAAGCATGAATCTTATTTTGGACCTTATTATTATGAAGTTTGGTCATTTTCTTATTTTTGTATGAACCGTTTATTAAATCAACTTATTTTAACTACCGTAGCTATATAATTATCTGACCTCTAATAGTATCTACAAAACATGTTGAGAGAATTCTACAAATGTTGTGAAGAGAGTTAGGTAAGGAGTACTAGCTCCCTTAAAGCTTAAGTTTATTTATGATAGGTTTTGCACATTATAGTAATTTAATTGAAATTAATTTCAATTAAACTTTAATTCTAATTAAATACTAATTACGCTCAAGTAAGATCCAATATTTCATTTTGATTTTTATTTATTAAATATTTCATATTTAATCATAAAATTTCTCAAACTTTGTACTTAAGTCCAACTTGATTAAAATATTTTTTCTCTCTTCAATCCGTTCTTTTTATAGGACCTATTAGGTTCTCAAGTATGCTAACAATGAATATGAATTATGCTAACAATAGATATGAATTATAACTCTAAATCATATTTAGAATTAGATAAATTAAACTCTTTGAATTTATCTTTAGTTCTCTAATTAAACATTTTATGTCTATATATTAAGATTGACATTTAGCAATATATCACGACCACCCAAGTATTTAGGAATGTGAAAGTAGTTTTGACTAATCCTTGTGCAATTTTTTTTGTATAATTCAATCATTTTATTATAAATATTTCAATGAATCATGGAGCATGAAATTAATGTTTACTTAAATTTGAATCTATTTATTTTAGTTCTCCACCATTAGCAATTGATTTAATTAATGTCATTTTTAATCTATTTTACAAATTATCATTTCACCTTAGTCAATGATTTTTTGAATCAATACTAATTGAGAATAATCGAACGTTCTTCCTAATCACTTTGGGATGATGAATCTTATATTAATTACTTAACTATTTTTCATATAGTTCATGCTATATCCAACGACTACCGAATGAGCTACCCTTCACTATAATAGATTATAAGTAGTATCAAAGCATATAAATCCCTATATGAGATAATTTTAGAGATCTCAAGTTAAATGATCACTTATATAATCATCACAATGAGAATATCCATAGACATACAAGTAATGTTTTAAATGGATTTTCAATATAGGTCATGTCAGTGAACTTCTTTAAAAAGCACCCACACATTTGTTTCAGTATTTTCATAGTTAATTTATGAAATCGACCACTTCTTTAATAAAGAAAAACATAATGTGTACTAGTCTTTTTAGGTTCTATTAATGTTTAGTCTCAATATGATAATAACTGAGAATAATTTAAGAATAATACATAAATGTAATACGAATACCATAATTATAATTTAATTATAATGCCATTTGTAATGTATATTTATCTCATAGACTTTATCATATAAATATAATATGTATAAGATAAATAATACTAAATAATTATGTCATTAAACTACAACCAACTATTGACTGTATGACATAAACCAACAAATTATTGCAATTCGTTCCGAATTATACTATTTGTATTTGATATTACATTAGTTGTTGTATGTTCTTGACCAAACTATTCTAAATAAAGTATAAAACGATATTTATTTTACGAGAAGAAGTTAATTAAAAAATATTAATTTCGTATTCTACATAAAAGACATAATTTTAAATTAAAGTTTTATAATAAATTATTCCAAGAACTAATTTATATATAAAAAATTTATAATAGAATTTATTTGACATGAAAATATGTTTTAAAACATTACATAAATTTATTGAACAATATTTTCTTAGCTTTAAAATAATGTGAAGTTAAGTAATTAGTAAAAATAATGGGAAGATATGCCACTCTATTTTTATATGAAATAATTCATATGAAAACATGATAATATCTTTTTTTCTTCTCAAAAATTAATACGACTTGCTTTGGATCTTATATCGTGTAAATGATTGCGTGGAGAAACTTTTTTCATCATCTGATAATCCTCATCATTGGCATTTATGGGGATTATTACTACAAACTTGCATGAAAGCATCACTGGCAATAATTTTTTGTCAGTTTAAGAAACTGCATGACTTAATGGGAAATTAGTTATCTTTTCCAATTAAAGCCACAGTAATATAATATCACAGATTAGGAAATTAAAGATTTTCCAAAATAAATCAAATTAAATTCTTGTTGGACATTAAGTAATAATAGAGTATGACAAGGTTGAAACGTCACAACAGTCCCTTCTTCACTCTTCTTTCCGGAAAAGGCTACATGCTACCGTAACAGATTGCCCTCCAAATTTTACCCACTAAAAATTCCAATTCACTGTACTTTTTTCAAGGATTTTTGATATAACATTCCAAAGTTTCCTTTTCAAAAATGGGATGGCAGTTGGATCTTGCGTTCCTATGCTATCCTATGGCGCAAGTGCTTTTGTCAGGTCTTGTACTTGCTGCGTTAGTCTGTCGGTAGCTCCGTCAGGACGGAGTTAACTTAACGGTCGACTAATACGAAGCGTGCGATCTCCACTGGTGGCCAGGTGTCATAAACTTTATGCTTTCAAACAGGTGGGTCCCACCATTTAACTTTTGATTGAGACTAGAATCGGTCACTTGAATGTCAAAGTTTCCACTCGCTATTCCCACGCTCAATTGTGGAAACACGGAGCTGTGGAGGTGAGATCCAACGGGTGTGAAACCATACGCAGCCGGATGTAATATCTCTACAAGGAGACAGATGTACCCTAACACTATCATCGTTAGCCTGTCCTTTATTGAATAATTAACAATTACTTGTGGTAATTGGTTATTAAATTAAATTAACTGAGTTCTATATTTATGTCATTCTTATTTTAAAGAAAAAGTCAACTAATTTGGGTTGACTGGTTGAGATAAATTGAAAAGTAGCGACATCTTCGCTTTGTATTGTTAAGTATTTAATGCCACCAATGATAGATTTGTTCTTAGATACACGAGTAGACGTATTATTATACTAAGAAGAGGGCAAAGTTTTAAAACACTTGTAGTCCTCGCAATATATAGCGGGCTGATCACATTTACATTCTATGCTTTCTTATGTACCCAGAAAATGCATTAACTTTCCAATATAGGAGACGGCAAGTAATTATTTCATAGGAACATGAAGAGCCATACATCGACTGCTAACCAACCTGTCTTCCCTTAAAACAACCAAAGCTTTTCTTCTTCTTTTCTCCACCTACACATCATTAGAGACAAGTGGTGCAAATCAGTGATGTAGTCTGAGTTGTTGGAACGTTGTAATATTCGTATGACTGAGAGAAGCTATCACCCACTAGGAATGAGGACAGTGATCACCAGAAAACTCATTTATTATTTTGAATTCTACGTTGGTATTTGGCCAGTCGATCCCTTTAGAATCCTTATCCTGTTCTAGAAATGGAGAATCTTTTTCCGTTAGTGCAACCAACTTACTGTATATGAACAAATTTTGGCTGTTTATCAATGGTTAACTGATAACATATTAATATAATTGATTCGAAGAACTCTTTATGTTTATTTATAGATGTTTAATAAAATTAAATATTTAGAATTAACTGTTTATGTGTAACATAATTTACGAAGACGTATCTTAAAAGAAGTATTTATTTTGTTAAGTTTGTATAATTCTAGTTTGTCAATTGTTTACTTTCTAGATATAGAAACTGGACAAAGTATTTATTGTTTTACGAGAGGGACAGCATTATTTATTGCTAATTCTTATGAGAGAGACATGGCTAAAACAATATTAGTATTTAGTAATTATTGTCATTCTCGCTCATCTGCGACCCCAAAACACAATATATATATATATATATAGAATCTCCATGGAATGACAGTAATAGTTTATCCATCTCTATGCTGGATATGTTAAAGAATGAATGCATAGTACTACTCAACTAATTAAGGGATGTCAAAAGATCTGTAGGAAATCACATAGATTAAAGGATCAGATCACTAGATATGCATAATTATGAATAATACGACTTATTTGGATATTATATATGATTTGAATCACAGACTCTTTCCAATGCCAAGATTTTTGAAAACAAAAAAGAGAAGATATCCATCCAAACTTTCAAAATTTATCGTTTACATTGGAATGAAAATGTAACTTCTTTTTAAATAGTTATTTACAGATAACATTAAACTCTTTCAAGGTGTTTTAGTGACTATCATCTTCCACACGAGTTTAATCAATTGAAAATTTGAAGTTCTCATACTTATCTACTAACCTATGTGACCATCGAGAGCTCATTGTTACATATTTATTGGTAGTATGTAACATCTCGATTAATGAATTGATCTTGGGACCAATGTGTTTTTAAGTAGATATTATATAATATACCCTAAGTCATATCTCGCATTAATCTCTTTTGATCTCATTTGTTTCATCATATTACAATTGTTTTCAATTACCCTGCTAAAAAGTGGAGGCCACCTTTGAATATGTTTTGTGTGAGTCTTTAAATGTAATGACCTTCCTCTATTATGAATTTCTTCATATCAAATTTATTTCTTAGAATCGTTCTATAATCATATATGATCTGCCAGTAACATTTTAAAGTAGCGAACCTTAAATTTAATTCTCAAAAATTAAACAAGAGTAACCTCAAAGGTCTCACACAATGTAAGAAAAGATCTTATGTCTTATTATGCGAGTCTTTAAATGCAATGACCTTCCCCTATTATGAATTTCTTTAAATAAATTTTAATTTGTTTTCCTAGAATCGTTTTATAAGATCACATCATATATAATCTACTACTAACATTCTAAAGTAGTAAACCTTAAATTTAATTCTAAAAAATTAAATAAGAGTAACCTCAAAGGTCTCACACAATGTAAGCAAAGATCCGATATCTTACATTAATCCATTCATGGTTGTATTTTCACACATGGTACGAGTTACGTGTTATGGAATTGACTTATATTATCTTCATGTGAATGTCTTTCATTCACAAAATACTGTACAGATGTTAATTCAAATATACTGATTGTTTAACTTGAGTTCATTTATTATCCAAAATAAAATGTTTCAAAACTCGCATATTGCAAGTTATGACAGATAGTGTTAAATATTTGAATTATATAATGGACATATATTGTTTAATGTTTGAATCACATAATGGGTTAGAAAAAGAAACTTTGTCTTTTTTCTAATCTACGCCCTCTTTTATCCAAAACAACTTAAACCGACCATTAAACCGCCCCTCTTTTTTCTTGTTTGAGTAACCTAAACTAGCCAAACCTTCTCGTCCAAGGCATCATACCTGATAGTTTACTGTTAATGGAAAACTTTGGTTCTTTGCCTTAGCTTCCTTGACTCACTTCCACCTCTTCTCCGACCAAAATCAACCCTATAGATCTATCTCCCAAAAACTTAAACCTTAACTTTCCACCACAATCTGGCTCCAAGGATCCATCTACTACTAATATCACCTAAAACCCTATAGATCCACCTCCCAAAACTTTAAGCCCTGAATTTCCACCACTACCTAGCTCCAAAGATCACCTACTACTAACATTATGTTGGAAAAAAGGCATGGAACAAAGTTATTGGAGATCCTAACTACTTTAGCACTTTGCACTTCATTCCTCCATCTTCAAAAGATAACTTAATGGCTCTTCCAATTGAGATCTTAAACAAGGGTGTGAAGAAATAGAGCATAATACTAGTTATAGGTTTCCTTGATAGAAGACTAGCCTTTTTAGTGGTAAACTAGTAGGCAAACTCCAACTGGAGGAAGCTAGGTGTGGAAAACTGTTTGATAACCAAAGATGACCTCTTTATCTTCGTGTTTTCCACTAAAGAATAGGCAATGAAAGTACTGAAGACAAGCCCTTGGTATATTCATGGCAAATCACTTATATTGAGAAAATGGAAGCTGGGGTTCACTCTAAATAGAACTGAGCTTCAGACCATTCCAATATAGGTAGACTTTCATCATGTTCCCCTTGAATACTAGTCCTTAGAAAGCATGAGTTACTTGGCTAATGAGATAGGAAGGCCCATCACCATTGATGATACTATAACTAACCTTAAGAGGATTGGCTTTGCAAGAATATGCATGAAGATAATGATAAAAAAGAACTCCCAAATGTTATACAAATAATGAAACTAAACGATGCATATGAGCTGATAAAGTATTCAATAATGGTTATTTACTCATAGGGACCCTTAAAGAAAGGAATGGCCAAAGTATGGAAGCCTAAATTAACCATTGGAATAATTGGAACCAAAGAGCATAGTAAGCAAGTTATGAGTGATCAATCCTTAATGAATTCCCCATTGTAAGTAGATGTAACAAAGGTGGAAGGAAATACTCGGAGCTAGGTGGAAGAGAAAAGGTTGAATAATGAAATAGTTATCCCTAAAAGGCACTACTCCCCTTCATAATCTAACATCCTAGATGATGGAGGATAGGAATTACCATATACAACTCCTGAGGATAAGGGAGAATCAGTTGCAACTCAAGAAAATCATATACACCATCTCTCTGAAATTAATCCTAACTCTAGATAGAAGGTACCTATAACTATGGATCCTAGTACTAGTAATCCTAGAAATAGGAAGAAAAAAAAAACTAAGAGATGATTATGAATTTTCCAATATGGAATGTAAAAGGGATAAATTTCCCTAATAGATAGATGACTCTTAAGGACGTGCTAACCTTCAAGAAGCCTATTTTTATTGGTCTTATTGAGACCAAAATAAAGGAAGACACATCCATAAATGGTCTTTAGTTTTACAAAAAGATTGGACTATTTTGAGCAATCAATCCTCTCACCTAAATGAAAGAATGAATATAACTTTTGATTATGCACAATTAAAGCTTATTAATGTCAGTTATTTTGATCAATACATACATTGTGAGATGTTGATGACTTAAACAGGTAGAAGGCTAGCTATTACTGTGGTATATGTAGTTAATTGGAAATATCATCATATTAAATTATGGAATGAGCTCTATATACTGGCATTTAGCTCTTAGATTCCATGGCTATTAATAGGAGACTACAGCTATACAACGTATCATTTTGAAACAGAAAGTAACATACCTCTCTTCATGGATAGATACTATGAATTAGTTGTTCTAACTTCAAGACTGGGACTAACTAATCTCAGGTTCATTGGGTCTCTCCTTACTTGGTGTAACAAGAAACTTGGGGATACATTTATGAGAAGGAAACTAGATAGATGCCTTGATCTCTGGCTTAATGAATTCCAACATAGCTATGCTCATTTTGGTAACACATTGATATTATATCACTATATGATTGAGATAGGGATTGGTCATTTATCTCATAAGAGGAAAGCTCCCTTTCGATTCTTTAACTCTTTTTAAAGTATCCTATGTTGAATCTAACCGTATTAAACTCAATTAAAGGTGTCATAAATGCTCAAAGTTTAGCAAAGCACTTAACTCTCCTTAAAGAAGAATGTAAGCTATTACTAAGGAACAATAGGGATCCTATACTAATAGATAAGAAGGAAACATTAATATCCCTTAACTTTATATAAGAAACCTTTAGAGATCACCCAAATGACCCCATACTCAAATAGAAGGAGATTGTTGAATTGAAACAATACTGCAGATCCCTGGAAGCTTATTACTCTCAATTTAGGCAAAAGGCTAGAGTCATGTGGCTAAGAGAAGGCGAAAGGAATTTAAATTTTTTTATAAGGTTATTCAGGGAAGAAGGAACAAAGCCAAAATCCCCTCACTTATTGACTCTGATGGGACTGTCAACCAAAAGAAACTCAAAGAGATGGCAAGTAACTACTACTCTCAATTATTAGGAAGAAGCAATGCAATTAAGGAATTGCCTTCAGAGGTGTTCAATTCCTTAAAGGGATCCATTTTTGAACATGAAGTTGAATAAAATGGTCACACAGGAGGAAATTAAATCCATCTTTTTTTTATTAATCCTTATAAGGTTCCTGGCCCATATGGATTTAATCTTAGATTCTTTCAGGCTAATTGGGGTCTCACAGGTTGTTTAATTGTGCATATTGTCCTTAACTTCTTTAAAGAAAGTTACATACTAATAATCTTAAATAAAACTTTTGTATTCCTGGTATCTAAGGTTCCTAATCTTGAGAATTTGAGAGATTACAAACCTATTTCATGTCGTGATATTATGTACAAGGTGATCTGTAACATCCCGTTTTCATGTAACGGGTTAAAACCTAGAAACGGGTACAAGTGAGGTCAATCACTGAAAGTAGGACAACACATCTCATGCTCATGCATTTGTGAACAATGATATATGCACATGAAAAATGTCTGTACATGCATTCATGACATTCTT
>JANQBM010000007.1:15632474-15666331 GCA_025594535.1 Erythroxylum domingense | reverse complement strand
TTTTGTTTTCAGTTTAAGTAACAAAATGTTTTGAAAAAGAAAAAGTGGGCCCAAAATTAACGATGTTTGATAAGAGGTTTTTTAAAAAAAGTATATCGAGTTTAATTATTTAGTGATGTGACACGCCACCCTCGCGGGGCACGGACTCGGGTATCACTGTCGATATCGGGTTCGGATCTAGCGAGCGTGGGGTGTTACACAATTGAAGAGAGATCTTAATTGTTTGTTAGTTACTTGTAGGATTACTTCAAATATGATTGAATAGTTAGGAAGAGTTTTGAGAGATCAGGAGGTCACAATTTAATTCTTTCCTATTTTAATTACAATTATTTGGTAAGATCTTTAAAAAGGGTAATCATAACTATTGGACTATGAATACCTTTTTTCATAGAAAGAGCCCTAAGAGGATTAAGAAATATTTAAGGTAAACAAAAATATATGAAGAGGTGACTAAAACATCTAACAAGGAGATCAAAGAGGTGAAAATTCTAAAAAAATAAAGCTATAGAATTTTCTAGTTCAAGGACAAGAAGAAGAATACGTCTAAGATTTAATCTTCTACTTTAGATTTAATCTTCTACTTTTACTTTTCTTTCCTTGTTATTGAATGTTGATTATGAAAAATTATAGATTTATTTTAGCTATGAATTGCTAAATTTGTTTTAGTAATTAATCTTGAATTGTTTTGTTAAACTTTTATGTTATCGATTTAATAGAAACATGCTTTGTGGTGGTTGTAGTTTTAATCTTTGTTCTAAATCTAGAAGCTAGGATGAAATATCTATGTTATGTTGCATAGCAAGAGCTGGTACTATAATAAACTTATAAAAATCATATTAATAGGTAATTAAAGAGAGATCTTACTTGTTTGTTAGTTACCTATAGGATTGCTTTAAATCCAATTGGATAGTTAGGAAGAGTTTTGAGAGATCGGGAGGTTACAATTTAATTCTTAACTATTTTAATTGCAATTACTTGGTAAGATCTTGAAAAAGGTAATCGTAACTATTAGATATCTAGGTTCATCTATTATTAAATTAAGAAGGTGAGGTGAAAACAAAACAAGGATAGAAGTCCTAAGTTGTTATCATTGATTAGTCATGAGTTCATTATAACTTTGTTAATTGTTCAATTGTCAATTTTATCTCGCTTAGTTAATTTTCTAACTACACTTATTATATTGTTTACCTTAAACAAAGTGATACAAAAATTATTAAGTAACTAATAATATTCTTCATACGAATGATAATGTTTATACTATAAAGATACGACTCGTATACTTTTGGTATAGATAGATTTTTAAAAAAAAATCAAATAAACAATTTTTTGTGTTAATTCAGGGATTGCAAATTTAGTATCTCGGGCAACTAAAGTCACTTTTCTTTAAGGAATTTTAACATTTTTCTTATGCAATTACAAGTATATGAACACAAGAATAATAAGGAGTTCAAGCAAACTCAAAGATATATAAGTTTTTAACATCATTAAAAAAACAAAATTCAAAAAGCAAGATTCCAAATAGTTATAAAAAGATCCTTAAGAAGGAACCAAGAAGGATAATGAAGATCCCTTATGGACTTTATAAGGTTGGGACTTAATGCTAATTAATAGGGGATTGCATGACCACTAATGTAGGTAAATAAGCTTGAAATTACACCAACCTTGTTGAGCATGCTACAAAAAAATGTCTAATTTTATAGAATGACTAATAAGGATCCTAATGCTCATTTGGAAAATTAGATATGATTATCAGAGGATCTAACTAATGTAAGACTATTTTTAAAGATTAGGCTAAGGTATGACTGAATTCTCTTACCAAGAAGACATAGAAGTAGTTTATACGAGCCTTTTAAGCTAAGTACTTTCCCTTATTATATACGATAAAGATCATTAAGGAGATAACAAATCTCTAACAAAGTGATAGGGAATCATTGTACAAAGCTTAGGAAAGATTTAACGAGTTACAAAGGAGCAACCACATTATAACTTACCTAAAAAGTTCCTATTGCAAACCTTTTATAATAGATTCAATCCACCCATAAAAGGTACCATTGATGTAGTAGTAAGTGGTTTATTAATTAGAAAGAAAGTAGATACTGCAAATGATTTATTGGAGGAGATAACAAATAATAATTATCTATAGACATCAAAGAGGAGCAAATAATAATCAACCTTCAAAGATTAAAAGGGAATGCTTGTTGTTGATTCAGTGACAACATTATAGGCTGAAGTATCAAACCTAGCAATGCAAATGAATAACTTGAAAGCCACTTCTCTTATCCCACTAAAGGTGATACAACATAAATGAAAATTTTGCGGTCAACGTCATATACAATTGATTATTTCCTAGTGGACAATAACAATAAGGAGTAAATAAATTTTATAGGAGCACAACTAAGTTGAGGTGGTAATAACCTTTACTCAAATACCTAAAATCCTAGATGGAAGACCAACCAAATTTCTCTTGGTCTAATAATGTTGTAAATTACATGAGAATATGAAGCCCATTAGGATTTTAATAAGATAGCTTTAGGCCACTAGAATCAAAGATTGACAAGTTAATTGATGTACTAACTTCCAATTTCACAAGTTAAGATGAGATTTAGAAGAAGATGGAAACTAAGTTCGGTAAGATTACGAAGAATAATGCTTCTTTATTATATAATTTGGTGGTTCAAGTAGGGAAAATAATAAACACATTTTCTACACAAAGTATGGGGAGTCTCTCCAGTAATATAGACTCTAATCCAAGGGAGAAAATGAAGGCCATAACACTTAGAAATGGGAAAGAGTTGGAAGAACCAAACCAGAAGAAGGTTCAAGGAAGACAAGAGAAGGAGGATAAGAAGGAAGATAAGAAGGAGAGACCACCATATGTCTCACCCCTTCCATATGTTCCAAAGATCTCATTCCCACAAAGGTTGAAGAAGAATTAAATTGACACTAAATTTGAAAAGTTTTTGGAGAAGTTAAAGAAACTGTAAATTACCTTGTCTTTTATGGAAGCTTTGGATAACATGCCCAAGTAAGTGAATTTTCTCAAATATATCATATCAAACAAGTGGATGTGGGAGGAAAATCAAATGGCCTCTTTGACAAAGAATTATAACTCTATAATTACCAACAATAAGCCCTTATAATTGAAAGGTCCAGGGAGTTTTACTATACCCTATGTATTTGGTAATTTAGAATTTTCTAAGTGTTTATATGATATAGGTGCAAGGTTAATCTATGTCTTTTTCTATTTTTAGGAAATTGGGGCAAGGAGATGTGAAGCCAACATCCGTGCTTATTTACTTGGTGAATCAATCAATAAAGAAACAATTTGACATAGTGGAGGATATGCTAGTCAAATGGAAAAATTTATTATTCTAGTGGATTTTATAGTGTTAAAATTTATAGAGGATTGAAATTGTCCATTAATTCTTGGTAGACCATTAATGAATAAAGGAAGAGCACTGATGGAAGTACATTAAGGAAAAATGATTCTTTGGATTAGAGATAAATAGGTTGAGTTTAACATAAGTATGGTATTGAAGAGTCTAAAGTATGGCATCACTTGCATGAAAATTGATATAGTCAATGAGTGTGTAAAAAAGCAAAAGGAGAACCATAAAGAAGACATTGATGTTGAGGATGATGAAGAGTTAAAGAAAGAAGAGGATTTAGGTGACAAAATCAAAACAGGAAATCTCAGTAAGGATAAAAGCACCTATACCTACCTTCCATTAAGAACCACCCACTCTAAATTTGAAACCATTACCCACACACCTTAGATATAACTTTCTACATCATGGTTATACTCTAGCATCATAATTTCAAACAAGTTGGATGGGGAACAAGAAAAAAGAGTGATAGAAATAATTAGAAAGAGGATAAAAACCATGGATGGAAATTTTCAAATATAAGAGGCATAATTCCTAATATATTGATACATAAGATCAATCTTGATGAAGGTTGGAAGGAAATAAAGGAGAGAAAAAGAAGATTAAACCCTCATATGAAAGAAATGGTCAAGAAGGAGGTAGTAAAGTTTTTAGATATGGGTATTATTTGAATAATAAATGACTGAGTCTAATGCAATGTGTACCTAAGAAAGGAGAGATGACAGTGATGGAAAGTGAAAAGGGTGAGTTAATATATACTAAAGCAGTCACAGGTTAAAGGGTATGTGGTGATTATATAAAGATTAACACAGTGACTAAAAAGGATCACTTTCCTTTACCATTTATGGATCAAATGATTGAAAGATTGGCCAGACATAAATTCAATTGTTTCCTTGATGGATATTCAAGGTGCAATCATGCTTTTATTTTTTTGGAAGAATGCGAGAACACTACATTCACATGTCCTTATAGAAGCTTTGCTATAGATAGATGTCATTTGGAATTTGTAATGCACAGTCAACTTTTGTACATGATGGTTATCTTTGCAGATATGATTAAGGATTATGGAGATTTTTATAGATGATTTTTAGGCTTTGGACACTCCTTTGATCATTTTTTGACAAATTTTGATACCACTAGGATTCACATCCATGATCATAATCAAATGACCTTTTAAGGTTGTAATTAGGCCAAAGGTTAAGGTGAGATGTATTTGGATAGTGTAGTACAAAATCCATCAAAACTAGTAAAGCAAGAAAAACATTCAATATAACATCAAGCACAAAAACTAAAATTCACTAGACCTGGGTAGCACCAACTATGATGTATGCAAAAAATATGTTCCACATCTCAAATTCAAACCTTCACACCATAAACCACATGAAAAACAAATCATTCACAAAAATTGATGATAAACAATACTTTGTAACCATAAGGAGTGACCCTTCAAAATAACATCTCCCTCAGTCACATCATAATCAAATTACCTTTTCCATAAAACTTTAAGAAGAAAGTCAATAGTAACAATAACAACAAAAAAACCCAATAGGAATTTCTTATTCATAATTAGTCTTTAAGAAGAAAGAATAATTATTAATAACTTTGCAACATAAATGCATTTCCTCCTTAATAATTTTGTTTAAACATATTATTCTTTCTTTTCTTTTTTCTTTTTTCTTTTTTCTCTTTTTTTATAAAAATTGAAAGAAGCTACATCAACATTGGAATTTGTTGATAAGAGATAAAATGACGTCCCTACAATTACAACCAACCCGCATATAAGCACACCACACACTTATACTCTTGTGAATCCACAAACATCGATAATCATAAATGCTCCATCAGCTTTAAGGCTTAGATAGGACATTTAATTAAGTTAAAAGCATGTAATAAGGTTAGCACAAAAAGAAAGGTTGATAAACCTCAAAGGGGCTTAATAAAAGAAAAAATCATATCAATAGGTAGGCTATTTGACTAATGTAGCTTATAAACCAAAGAATGCCTATATTATTGTCATGTTAATGGATGTGATAAAAATGTGGCCTCGAATAGAAAATAAAAGCAAATTAAGGATGTATATGTCATGAAGGTCACATATAAACAGAAGACAATGAGACTGATATAAATGTGTTAGTCTATAAAGGCTCAAATTCTCACTAGCCCGTGTCTACCCACTAGTCACTACTCTTCTAAAGATAATGTATATTAACCAATCACAAAATTAAAAGTCTGTGATTAAGTTTCCATGAGTTTTTTTGGCTAATTCTACTCTCTAATTATGACTATATAATCCTAGAAGCAATAGAAAAGGAGAAAATGTTTGTTTGATTGATTAATTTTTAAAAACACCTAAAAAAGTAATAAATAAGCTTAAAAATGCACATGAAAACTAAGATCCCCACCCCTACACTTAAAAATTACATTGTCCCTAATGTAACATCAAATGTAAGAAATGGAGTATTCATAAAAACAATAAATATTAGAATGTAAATGAAAAGGAACAAACTTTCCTTGGGTTGCCTCCCAGGTAGTCCCATTATTTCATATTGTTGGCTCAACTCCATGTTACAATCTTCAAGTGAAGCAATTTGCATCTTCAAACATCATCACTTCCACATTCTCCTTTTGGAAGACTTTTTAGTACGACTTCAGGCAATGATCATTCACTTTGAATGCCTTTTCTGTTTTCAAACTCCGTATCTCTACTATACTAAAAGGAAAGACATGAGATACCACAAATGGACCAACCTAACAGGAATGTAACTTTCCTGGTAATAATTTAAATCTAGAGTGATAGAGAAGCTCTTTCTGACCTATAACAAAGCTTTTTATTGAGATCATTTTATTATGGAAAGCTTTGGTCTTTTCTTTATATATCATTGCATTTTGATAAGAGTCATTCTGGATCTCCTCCAACTCTTGCAATTCTAACTTCCTATGCACTTCTGCTTCCTTAAAATTCATATTCCATCACTTTATAGCCTAATACGCTTTGTGTTGTAGTTCCATCAGAATATGACATGATTTCACAAACACCAATCTATATGGGGACATCTTGATTGGTGTCTCATAAGCCACTTGTAATCCTATAATCACTAAGGCGTAATTATTTTCTCCGAGATCAATATAATTTCTTGATTAGAAAATTAAATTGGCCACCGATTTTACAGATGGTAGGAGTTGGAAACTTTGTGCATGATATGTTTTAATTGATTATACATTTGTTCCAAAACACTTAGTGATTAATGTTATGAAATGCTTAAGACATTCATTTTAGTTCATATTTGTTTTTAGGTATAATTTAAAAGGGAAGGACCTAAAGTGAGTTGAAAGCACTATATTTGAGTTGTCTTCTTGAGAACCACACTCATTTGTCTTCATGGAGCAAGAAAAAGAAGGAATAGAGCAAGAGAAGACAAGAAAATGCCAAAAGAATTGAAGAAGCAAATTGTCATGCCATAAGATAAGTCTCAAGGCCATGACAATTTAGTCATGGTTGTGAGAGTCTATCATGGGTGTCACATACCTTGTCATGCCCATGAAAAGTGTGTCACCATTATGCATGCCCGTAAGAAATGGTTAGCTTACCAAACCCTAATTTTTAGTATTAAAACATTGTATTGTCATAAAAAATAGATATGTTTCATTTAGGAGAAGCATTTTAGGTATGAGCCATTCCTTTGGAGACCCATAAAGGGCTAACTCCTCGATGCAGATTTAGAGGTGACATCAACACTGAAGAACCTGGTTAAGCATTTCTTTCATTGTTTTTATTGTTCTTTCTCTCTTTAAGAATTGATTATGTTATCCTATACTTATGGATTTGGGTTTTCATACCTAAATGATCTTTATTCTCGTTATTGTTAGATTTTTATGTATGAATCCATTGCTAGAATCTTCAAATAATCCATAATTATTATATTTAAATTCATTTGTGGTAACTAGTGGTTTTGGATCATTAGGGATACAATCCGTAATTATTACCTTTTTAATTGGCTTCAAATCATTAGGGATAGCATAACCTAGGATAAATGACCAGAGCTTGTATGGTTGTTGCCTTGAATAATTTGTTTTCCTAATTCGTATAATAACCCTTATCTCTTTTAAAGGTCCTAAATTTAAAGAAACATAAATTGAACGAGGCATAACATTGGTTGATGATCTTAAAGCTAGAAAAGCTCTCTTAATCACAGTATTCCAATTTTATAGGGAATAGTAAACATGCTTGGATCCCTGAGTTTTAGAGTTATCTTCTTCTTAAAGGCAATATAAACATTCTCACCCATCATTACTTTCTCATCAACTCTCAGCTTTCTTTTATTGGTACATAATTCCTTAACAAATTTTGCATACCTACGAACTTTCTTGATTGTGTCTAACAAAGTTATGATCACTTCTATCCTTTAAAAAGTCTCTCATATCTCCTTATCTTTTTCCTCCTTGTTTGATTTTGCTAATCTGCTAGGAAAAGGTGGAGGATTATTTTCAACTATGTTAGGGCTTTCAAAGTTACCTTTGCACTAGATGAGGGATTTCCTTCATTTCTTAACTCCCTCTTGTTCTCTTCTTTGTTGGCTTTTCTCGGTATGGTCCTCTTGGGAACCTCAAACTCCTTTATTCTTTTTAAAGTTATTGCACTAAACTTCTTTGGGTTCACCTCGGCTTAAGATGGAAGCTTCCCTTCATTTTATGATTTTAGGCGATTGATAGCGAGCGCCATCTGACCCATCTAGCTTTCCAAGTTTTGGATGCTTGATTTTGTATCTTGCTAAGTAGTTTCACATCTTATTGAAATTACAGAGTGTTAGCATCAAGAGACTTAAATAAGTCTTCTAGAGATATACCTAAATTAGAAGAGGAGGCTTGTGGCCTTAGTTGGAATTGATGCACTCCTTGTGGCTTATTTGGGAAGTAATTTTGTTGCCTATTCCCCCCATAACTAAGGTTTAGATGGTCTCTCCAACCTGGATTAAACGTTTGGGAATATAGGTTTTACTGGTTAGGAAAATTTCCTTCTGCAATATTAACATATGCCATACTTTCTTCTTGTAAAGTTAGACACCAATCAATCAGATGGCTTATATTTGCATATATTTTACACGCCTTTACCTATACCTGTTTGATAGTAATTTGTCTAATAAAATAATTTAGTTCATCTAAATGATGTTCAATGGATAAGGTACATTTACATAACGAACAGCGTTGCGAGTGCCAAATTGTTGAGTATTAGTCGTCATGCGCTCAATTAATGTTCGAGCCTTTATAGGAGTCTTTTCAAGAGTGCCTCACCACTCAATGCTTTGAACAAGCTCCTTTCCATAAGTAACAATCCTTCATAGAAGTATTGGATAAGGAGTTGTTCTAAAATGTTGTGGCAGGGATAGATGGCACTCAACTTCTTCAAGAGCTTCCAATGCTCATAAAGAACTCTCTGTTATGTTGCTTTATCTTGCATATCTCTTTTCATATGCTAGATGTCTTTGATTCTAGAAAGTATTTATCTAAAAAAAACCTCTTCATTTCGATCCATATGTTCATGCTCCTAACAGGAAAATTAAATAAACCAGTCTTTTGTTGCATCTTTCAATGAGAATAGGAAAGCCTTTAACATAATCTGCTCGTCTGCACCCCAGGGCTTTCATACTCAAATATACCACATCAAGTTCTTCGAGATTCTTGTGTGTATCCTCAATTGTAAGTCTATAAAAGTTAGGAAAATGATGGATTAAGTCAGACCAAAGCCTAAAGGTTACATGTTCAGTAAAATTAGGAAAAGTAATGCATAATGGTTTTTGAGTTGAGTCTGGGACAGTCAACTCCCTTAATGTTCTCAGATTCGTCATTGTTTCTTTAAATTCTAGCTCTTGTTGCACTTTTAGAGTTGTTCCAGTTTCCCTTTGTAACCTGTGCATTGTCCTTTCGATCTCCGAATCAAATTTTATAGATTCTCTATGAGGAGATCTTATTACTACCATACACAAAAACTAAAAAACATGAAAAGATTAATAAATGAATGGAAAATAATAATTATAAAAAATAATATAAAAACACCAATTGAAACCAAAAGCAAAAACTAAAGCACCATACTCACCATCAACGACATTACAATTCCTGATGCGTGTTGAACACACTAGAAAATAAAACCTAACTCTACACATTAAAATTTATAGTAGTGGTGAGTAAGGATCGGATCCATAGGGAATGTACGTGTAGCTTTGTAATGAAAAGAATCAGTTTCTCTTGGTCCAATCTCAACCTATACACAAATAAGCATGCTTCGTCATCTTGTTAATCTCATACCTCTCTTTTGAAACTATTAACCATAGGTTAACAATAAGTTTTATTAACTACAGTTTTCCTTTAGGTTTTGTTTAATCAAAATAAGCTCTTTGACTAAACCTTGCTATTATACAATCTAGAATAAACTCTCTAAACTTAATAGGACAACCACATTACAAACTAGGAAAACATATTAATCTAGGCAATAATCATATAAGATGGAGTCATTTAACCTAAGTTATGCTATTCCTAAAGATTCAACATCATTAACTACAAAAAATGAACCTAAAATACAACAATTACGTATTGTGTTTCATATTTTGGCAATGGTTTACATAAAAATGATCTATTGAAAGCATTCAAATCATTCTTACATTAAAACCCAAAACAATAAGAAAAGAATAGCATAACAATTTCTATAGAGAGAGAGATTCATCAATACACAGTGAAGAAATGATTAAATAAGATCTTCAGCCTTAATTTCCCCTATGGACCATAAGGAAGAAGATTAGCCCTCCATGGATCTCAAAAAGGTAAGTGTTCCAAAACTAATTCTTCCCATGTTTGACCACTCAAATGTCTATTTATAGCAAAAATTAGGTTTCCAGAAAGATACACAGTTGGATACACGGCCAAATTCATGCTAAACATGGCTGTGTAAGTGGATACAAAGTCATGTATCTTGTAGTTTATGCTAAATTCTTAATTTTCTTTAGTTTTCTTGTCCCATCTTTAACCTAATCCTTATCCTTCTTATTCCATAAACAAATGAGTTTGAACAACAAGAGGATGACTCAAGGAATATGCTTTTAACCCATTTTAGCTCTTGTGCTTCCAACTTGTTCCTAAAACCAATTGTAAACCAAAATGAGTATCTTAAGCTTTCATAGCATTAATCACTAAGTGTTATAGAGTATATGTATAATCAATTAAATACACATCATTGGTTTATTGTGATTCAGTTATATGTTTATTATCTTGAACTAAGATATTCGAAATATCAGTCCAATGTTTGATTTCATATAATTAAGACTGAGAAATCCTTTTGTGTGAATAGATCTACCATAGTTGGAAAGATTTGTATGCAAACCTAGAGATAGATCAATATAAATCCTCTAAATTAGGGTCAAACCTAATAATGAATTATCAAGTCAAGTAATCTAATCTTAGGGTTTAATTAGAAATAGATTTCAATTAATCAACTAAGTATTAGTTATTAATAGTCCTATAAAAGAAATTAACATAAGATACAAATTTCTATAGTTTAATAATAAAAAATTTAATTGCATGATAAAGGCTTAGTGTTTAAGATATCTTAGGGGGATTCATCACCTAGGTACTACTTATTGGATATTTGTTAATTATAGTATTTTCTTTACCCTAGTTCTTTGCTATGATAACTTTAATTTCGTTTATTTAGTTTCATTTTTAATTAAATTCACATCCTGATTTGGCATTTAAATAACATAAAAAGGATTAATAGTAGTACTTACAGTCTTTGTAGGATTGACTTATATTTACCAATGCAAACTATTGCTACACAGTAGACTTGTAGTTAAAAATTATAATTTTTATAAGCATAAAATAAATGTGATCACCTCTCTATCACACATAAGAGATTATTACTAATGGAATTCTTATCCATAATAGAAATAATCAAACAAAAGATTAAAAAATGGTGCAATGGATCTCTATCCTTTATAAGACAAACGTAACTTATAAATGTTGTGTTTAACTCCTATACACTAGATATCTCATTTTGCTCCTCCTTGTGCCATTATTAAAACAATATAGGTGATCCTAAAAAGGTTCCTATATTTTGGCTCCTTAGTTACCCTTGATGTGTCCAAGGTAGCTTAGAAAACGATTTTCCTCTTAAAGGACCAAGGATGGCTTGGTGTTATCTCTTTGAAACTAAGCAATAAGTGTAACACCTAAATACCCCTAGAAGGATATGTGGATGTTACCTAAGACAGGACTTAAACATATCAAAACAATACAAAGCATTGTCAGAATTCAAACAACCAATTATTACTTTTCTATACATATTCGACTTTAAAAAAAATTTAACCAGCACACTGAATTTATTCGAATATATGCTTCAATTACAACACCGTCCTGAATTAAAGTTAGTACGTTACAAACCCTTAAACAAACTAGTACCTATATTAAGTTCAAAAACACCCTGTATTACAAAATTTACAAACTTTTAACAAAATACATCATGTCTCATATTATTACGTACAACCCAAACATACATTTCCAAAACAAAACACATTCTTCATTGGCCACTATGGTTGTTATTATCCCAGTCTTCAAACCCTCCTATCTGGCACAGCGCAAAACCACCGTGCTAAGCATAAAGCTTAATAGGGAATAAACTAAACAGGATATAAGCTGATAATTGTTTCAAACAGTCATCCAAACATTCACATATTCAAAAATCACTTCAGATTATGAGCAATGTTTATTATCCGTTTTCAAACCGAACCAAAATATCATGAATCTCATAAAAAACATAACATATCAAAACAGGTTACATATTTGCTTCGATGCAAAACTCACCAATTTCAAAATATATTATTATAATATCATAACAAACTTATTTGTAACAAAACAGAATTTGTTGATTTCAGAACAGAGCTCAAATGTTTCAGATCAAAGCTTATTTCTATCAGAACTGAGCATATAATAGAATACAAAACAATTTAGTCTGTTAATACTTTATACAGAAGTGGGTAATAGGACTAATACAGGAGATACCGTGATCGGTATCACTGAACATGAGAGACTTATGTCTCAATAATAGGAGACACCGAAGTGTCGGTAACAAGAGGCACCAAAGTGTCACAGGAGCAGCTACAGACCTTTCTAGGCATGCCTATTTACCCACGACTAGGACTTAACAGTTTTAAAATAAAACAGGTTCATTTCAAAATTCTCATATGAGGAACATATTGCAACACATACTACTTTATTCCATTTTGTTCAACTTGACATATTCACTGATTTTCAAACAAACTAGCATGTCATACAATTACAAGTATGTGCAATAATGCATCAATAGAGGTATTGAGTCATCACAAATTATGTATATTCACACAAATAGAAAGCACTTCCAACACAATCCTAACTATCTAACTCCTCAGACAACTGATGGTCTGGAATTATCACATTATTATTACAGAAATTCCCAATTCACAAACATCCATATCTAATTCATAATACATAATTCTTTGAAGCTCATTCATTTATGATCACACCAAGCATTCAACATTGTAAACCATACATCCTTTACATTATCATCTCAATTAATAATGCATAATTAAACTAACTATTACTTAATTACATCGAATAACAACTTAAGTTCACACACACCTTAAACAAGTTCGTTTAAGTCCTATTGTACCAAATAAATTAAATTAACCTTATACAGTTCATCAATTGAACCAAATCTCTTCTTTTTCACCTTCCTAACCATTTCACACAATTGTGAGATAAGTGACCTGAAACCTTCAAACAATTGTTTTTAGAGGATAGGTTTTTGAATCCGTTTTGTATAGCAAACTGATGTTTTTATACAATATGTTCTTCTAAACAAATGTTTCTCTATGTCTTAAGTTTCAAACAAAGTAAATTTAATTTAATTTGGTTAATTATTCGAAGAGTTATACCTAAAATACTACAGACTATTGTCAACCTTGGACAACAACCAGAACTCAATTTCAAGCCAAATTTCAAAACCCTTAATGACAAAAATCAAATTCTATTTCTTCATGAAAGTTGTAAATATATGTTTCTAGGTTAATCTGAATTTAAAATCATCCCATTTTTATGTCTACAAGTCAAGATATGGCTAATATACCAATAATAGTTCAGTGGAACCACTCCTTTTAATGAGTATCCAACATGTATCAAGTTTCCAACCATAATTCTTCATTAATTCAGTACACATTTTATCTACTTCAAACAATACAGGTTCTATCATGATACCAAGTTTAGTACTCCCTTACCTTTTAAAACTTTAAAGAACAACTCCAAATCACTTCAAAGATCCAGCTATGCCAACACTTCCTAGCAATCAGCTCTTATCTAAGATTAAGGTGCAACTTTCAGCACCAACAAGATAATAACACATAAAATTACAAGACCATATTCATTGTAAAATAACTTACAAAGCTTCTAGGTGTTGATGATTCAAACTTCAACAAAATTCCAGAAGTTGAGAGGAAGAGAGAGTGGTTTTAGTTGAGAAAATGCAAGAGTGGAGAGAGTGCTACAGAATCACCAAATGGCTTAGGTGATTCAGCATTTATGAGTTTTAGGTGTAATTACCAACACATAACACTTAACACCAAAGCATGAAGTCCATTTGCCCTCCATTCAAGCTTCCATTTGTAACCCTCCAATCGATCCACTTGTCCTCTTATTATGCTGCCATTTGTTACACAATGAGTGATGCCAAATGTCAATGCATTAGCTATGCCAAATGTTACTAACTCATAGGCTTGATCATTCTAATTTTCATGTACCAACTTAACTTGTCTCTTGACCATTTTTCCTAGTCTAAATGTACATTTAAATACCTTAATTCTCTAATAACTTCAATTAATTCCAATTCACTAACTATGGCCCATTAATACCAAAATTCAAGTCACATGCCTTTCACTTTCAAATCATAGCACAATTTTACCTCATATCATACATGTATTTTCATAAATATATAACATTTCATCTAGGTTATATTTTAGGGCCTTATAGTAAGAATCTCCTTATTAAGAGAGTATGGAAACTGATAACATATAGTGAATCTTTATGGGTAAAATTGGTTCGCTCTTATAACTTAAACCACTCAAGTCTCTAAATCTATAAGCCTAAATATAACAACTTTTATACTTTGCTTAACATCTTCAACCTAAGGCACAAAGTCAGTAGCTAGTTTAGAAATTATTTAAGCGATGGCTCAAGGACTAAATTTTGGATTAATTTGTGAACACCTGCTAGTCCTCTTCAAAACAATGCCTATTATTCCTATCTTAAACATATTATTCATATTGAGGCTTTAGTCAAAGAAGTGGTATTCACTAATAGCTTTAATCTCAATACATAAGATTCGTCTACTTTATCATCTTTAACTTTACTACTTTGATCTCTAACTACGCAGTGGACTCTATAAATTGGGTACATCAATCCTCATGGATTTTCTCTATAGAGAAGCACTCAGAATAATAAATACTAAGGTTCTTTGGCTAAGGCTACTCTGGTATCCTTGAGCCATCCTTAAATTCTCCTTCATCTCATGGTTGACTATTTAGGGATAACTTTCAATAAAGGATAGATGAAAGGGATTCACTAGAGATGATAAATGCCTCTTATACACCAATATAGCCAAAACAATTGATCATCTATACTTCCAATGTCCCTATTCACATCATCTAAGAAGATTAATACTCCCATAAATTTCACTTAACCATTACAATATAACCTAGGAAGCATACCTAGATCTAGTAATTGAAAAAAGATGGAGCATAGTTACATGTCAAATGCACCAAAAAATAATACCTAACTCAGTACAACTAAATTTGTAGTGATGGTGAGAAACGATCATAACCACAAAAAGTGTATAGTTAGATTTTGTAATTAATGAATCAATGTATAGGATTGGTAGGGATGGAGTTTGGTTGAATCCAATTAATACAATAAAATAAAATAAAACTATGGAAGATAAATCAAATCAAAGAGTACAAAATTATTAGGATTAATCATTTAGTTTTAAATCCAATTCCAGATTTAATCTCGACCTTGAGAAGAATGTGCATAAGTACTAACCTGTTACTCCTAGTTTTCTTTTAGGTTTTTTCTAGTTAACATTAGCTCTTTAACTAGGTTTGGCTAGTAGATAACTAAAAATAAGCTCTCCACATTCAGTGAGACAGTCGCATTATATAATAGTGAAATAGGCTAATCTAAGTAACAGTCATATAAACTTGAATTATCTAACCTATTTTATATTATCCCTAATGACGTATGATCATTAGTTTATCACATACGAATCAAATTTACAATAATAATGAATTGCAAACTTGATTATGGTAAATAAACCTATACATGAATAATCTTGCAGGCCTATCTAAATTGTTCCTACATAAATCCTAGAATTTAAACATAGAATAACATCCTCTATTCTAAAAGAGATCTAGTAAGAACATTATTAAGATTGATCAATATGTTCATCAGCCTCAATATCCCTTTGGAGCAGGAAATAAGGAGATTAGTTACTCTCTCAAAAGGAAAGCAATATATCTCCTTTTGTGTCCTAATCTATACATACCCTCTTTGACCTCTTAATTTCCCTTTTATAGTGCAAAATTAGGGTTATATGATTATACACAGGTGTATAAGTGATTGTGTATGTTAATGTTTTCGAAATTACAGAGTTACATGTTCACAACGGTTACACAACTAGGATACACGGCCATGTAGCTCACTTACATGACCATGTAAGTCTGCACATAGGCGTTTAGGTTATAGGGGCACTTGGAATAACGTCTTTGAATTTTTACATGTTTTTAGTGAGTTAGACATTCCCATACATAACTATGTAAGACACAGTAACTTCAATTCTTCCATTCTTTATCTCGTATTTATCTAATTCATCTTCTTTTTGCTTCACAAAGGTAAATAAGATTGAACATCAAGAGAATGGCACAAAGGATGTAAATTTAGCTCATTTTGGTTCTTATTCCTCTAACTTGTACCTAAGCCAAAATATGAACCAAAATAAGTATCTTAGGTGCAACATAACATTAATCACTAACTACTGGGAATAAATATATAATTAATCAAGCATTTACCAGAGCAACAATTAATCCTCTTTAGAATTCAAATTAACTTTAAAAAGGCTAGTTTATAAGATATGGAGTGAGAACCTATAACTACATAAAGGAAAAGAGAAAATTCAAAACTAGTTACTAAGGTATATCTTAGACCTAATTAAGAAACACCAATCCATTCTTCAATTATAGCATATCTAAGTCAGATTACCAAAAAAGGGAAGAAACTATCTAAAGCACCAATATGAACTCTTTTAAAAAGACAACTATGGAATGATATTTGATTGAATCATAGATGAGTGTTGCTTACCAGGAAGCCTAATAAGTAAATCAAGGAAAAAATTAAAATATACAAGGAGATATCTTAATTTATGCAAGTATTTGTACCTATATCTTTGAAAAGTTATAGGCATATGGAGGGGAAATACTTGAATTAAAAAGATATGATCAAGACTTTAATCTATTTTGCCTTTCGTACTCCTCCTTCCTATCTCTGCACCAACAATTAGACAAGAAGCCACCACAACTAAGATATGCACTAGGAAATTTGAGAAGACAAACACGTTATTAGTGATCTAATTAGGAACAAAGATCCAAGAAATCTAGAATAGACATGTTGGAGGTAGCCATCAAAATGAGAGAAACGCATGCTTAACACCTACATCAAAGTAGGTAACCACGTGCAAGGAAAAGTGGAGACATTAGTATGATCTAATTAGGAACAAATGCATGATCCAAGAGATCTAGAATAGATATGTTGGAGGTAGCCATCAATATGAGAGCAAATGCATGCTTAACACCTACATCAAAGTAGGTAACATGCGAGGAAAAGTGGAGTTAAGAACCTTATATGTGATATGTGCTTAATTTGATATACATTTATTCTATAAAATTTAGTGATTGATGATATGAAAATGCTTAAGATATTCAATTTAGTTAATATATGGTTTAAGGTACAATTCGGAAGAGAAAGAGCTAAAGTGAGTCAAGAGCACAATATTTATGCTATTTTTTAAAGATTCACATTCAATTGCCTTTATGGAGCAAGAATGAGATGGATTAGAAAGAGTAGACAACATAAAACATAAAAATGAAGAATGAGGCATTGAAGAACTCACGGGCATAAAACCAAATTGTCATGGCCATGAGCATTAACTCATGACCATGACAAGGTTTGCATAGCAGGTGTCTCATGGTCGTAAGACACTTCTCACACCAGTGAGAACTTTTACACAGCTGTGAGACACTACCACCTCATCAAGAAAACCTTAACTTTTTAATATAAAAGAGATTTCATTCCATGAAAGATAGCATGTTTTCATTTTTAGGAGTCATCTCGAGGTTTGGAGCTCTCAGTTTTGAAGAAGAATGAAGAAGGGCAAACCTCTCATCTGTGGGAGACCCATTGAGGGGTAGATATCTCAATGTCAGTTCAGAGGTGACATTGATGCCGAATAATCTGATTAAGCATATCTTTCATTGTTTTTGTTTTTGTTTTTCTTTCTCTCTTTAGGGATTGATTGTGTTATCCTATGTTTATTGTTTGAATGTTATGTTAAGATGATCTTAATGTATTCATTGGATTGTTTTATTACAAGCCCATTGTTAGAATCTTCAATATAATTTGTAATTGTTATGTTGAGATTCATTTGTAGCAATTAATGGTTTCAGATCATTAGGGGGACAATCCGTAATTATTGTGTTTTTGACTGGTGTCCCGATCTTATGAGGTTGTTTCCTTGATTAATATCTTTTCCTAATTTATAATATGACTATCTAATTAAATCTAGAGAATGTATCCTAGATTGTTTGATAGCTAGGTTTAATTAACGAGTATCTCATAATTAAAAATGATCTAAGGGAAGATTGGGGTTAACAACACTTATCGTTAACCTATGATTAATAATTGCTAGGAGAGGTAAGAGAACAATTATTCAATGAAGTACGTTTAATTGACTGTAGGTTGAGATAGAATAGATGACTAGGTCCTAACAAATTCATCACCTTCATAATTTTTAAAAAAAATTTTAATTTGTTTTCAATATTTTAGTTTCATTTTATTTTCTTATTTTAAAACAAATAAAACCCCTATAACCTAAACATCGATTAATTTCATTTCAAAATATTTACGCACAATCTCTATGGGATCGACCTAGACTCACCACTATCATAGTTGTAGGTATAGTTATTTTGAGTTTCGTTACGATGCACTACATCAATTTTGACGTTGTTGTTGAAGACTGTGGTTCTTTATTTTTTGTTCTTAATTTTAATTGGTGTTTTGTACTTATTTGTTTATAATTAGTTTCTTTTCATTTATTTCTTAATCTTTTTACTTTTTTTTTAGTATTTTGTAAAAAAATTAAGGAAGGAAGTAACTTTTTCTATAACTCATACTCCCAATCTTATAACCAAGTTTGAACTGATCATATGAACTTTAGTTATGGATGGGATAATCAATAAAATTACTTCCTTGATAGTTTGCCAGATACACAACAATTCTCGTATATACCAGAAGCCTCTTCTTCTAGTTCAGGTACATCTCTGGATGACTTTTTCAAAACTTTTACTGCTAATAATTTTCAATTGCAACAGGGTATGCAACAGCTTCAATAAGGCATACAGTAGTTTTAATATAATACTCTACAATTTTAGAAAGAGGAAAGATAATTTTGGTTTATTTTTTAAAATTTGAAGAGCCAACAAAACTCAAGTACATCTCTTGAAGAATTTATTAATATTATAAATGCTATACTTTGCAATTTCAATAAGATGTACAAGAGCAGCTCCAGTAGTTCTAGCAGGAAATGATGTACTTCCACTAAGATACATCATCTATAATCTAGAACTTGGCAAGAAAAATGGATCAAATGATGAAAATTCTTAACCGTTTGGCACCACAAAGTGAAGAAAAGAAGCCATATCAACCCAAGTTGTACCCAGTGGTTGTTATTAAAGAAACCTTATATAATGAGAAGGAGATTGAGAATCTTGAAAATACTACTCAAGGAATTGCTTATGTCGAAGAAGTAGAGAAGGAGCTCGAAGTAGAAAAGGATACATCTTTTAGCTCGAAGTTAAATATTGAGTTCCTAACTGTTGCTAAGACTGACTCTTTACCTTTACCTAGAATGTTAAAGAAATTGAAAGAAGAAAAAAAAGATGAAGAGACAATCGAGATCTTTCTAGAGTTGATATGCTTAGTAGAGATTAAGAATTTGAAGATAGGGAAGATGCTTTAGGTGAATGGTCATCAACTTAGACCCTATCCTAAAGAACCTCAAGTGGAGGAACCACATGTGACACCTAAAGATTATAATTTTGCCACATGATGAGGATAAAAAGGAGTCGAGCCAGCAATAATAAACAAAGGCACGTTTTAGGAGGCAACCCAAAGGAAGTTAATTTCTTTTCTTTACATTTTATATGCACATGTGTTTTTAAGTTTATTTGTTCTTACTTGTTTTTAAGTGTTCAACAAAATGAGAGAGAGAATAAAACAAACAAATAAACCATTTTTCTTTTTTCTATTGCTTCTAGGATTATATAGTTATGAGTAAAGGGTGAATCAACTAGAAGGATCTATAACAACTTAGCATGTACTTTTACTCTTATGATTGGTCAATATGAAATATCTTTAGAAGAGTAATGACTAGTGGTATACAAAAGCCATTAAGATTTTGAGCCTTTATAGATTGACAAATTCATATCAGTCTTATTGTCTTTTGTCTACGTGTGACACATGACATGTACATCCTGACTTTGCTTTCATTTTCTATTCAAGACCACATTTTTATCACATTCATTAATATGAAAATGATTAGGCATTCTTTGTTTTTCCAAGCTACATTAGCTAAATAACCTACCCATTGCTATGAATTTTCCTTTCTTAAGTCCCTTGAGCTTTATTAGCCTTTCTTTTTGTAATAACCACATTAGATGCTTTTAAACTTAACAAAATTTCTTACCCAATCCATAAAGCTAGTGGAGCATTTGTTGATTGTTGAGTTTGTGGATATATAAAGTACTAAGTGTGGGGTTATGCATATGATTGGGAAGGTTATAATTGTTGGGAAGCTATTTTATAGATTATCAATGAATCTCCCATGTTGATGTAGCTTCTTTCAATGTTTATATGAAAAAAAGAGAAAGAGAAAGAGAAAAAAAGAAAAAAGAAAAATATATATATATGTTCAAATAAAATTATCAAGTAGGAAATGCAATTGTTTTGCAAAGTTATTTATGATTAATATCTCCTCCTAAAGTTGTATGGAATGGGTGACTTTAGTATAATGCATATGAGGTAGGTGTTGCTTTTAAGGGTCACTTCTTATGGTTACGAAGTCTTAGTTATGATTAACTTGTGTGTGTGTGTGTGTGTGTGTGTGTAAGTCTTGTTTATGATTAACTTTTGTGTGTATATATATGTTTAAAAAATAATATCAAGTAGGAAATGCAATTGTTTTGCAAAGTTATTTATGATTAATATCTCCTCCTAAAGTTGTCTGAAATGGGTGACTTGAGTATAATGTATATGAGGTAGGTGTTGCTTTTAAGGGTCACTCCCTATGGTTACGAAGTCTTGTTTATGATAAACTTTTGTGAATGGTATATTTTTGATGTGGTTCGTGTATAAGAGTTTAAATTTGAGCTATGAATCATATTTTTTGCATTCATCATAACTGATGGTACCTAGTTTTGAATGAATGTTATTTTTTGTCCTTAATGTTGCATTGAGTGTTACTTTTGTTTCACTAACTTTGATGGCTTTTATGCTACTTTACCCAAATACATCTCACCTTAACTTTGTCTACATTACAACCTTAAAAAGTCATTTGAATCATGATTTTGCATCTGACCTTTAGTGGTGGAGAAATGAAATGATTTACAAAGTTGTGGAATGTTTTGATTGTGAATGGTATTTAAGTGCACCCATGAATACATCTTATTTAAACACATTAGATTGCTCAATTTCTAAAGATGATGAATATCAATTGATCATAAGTAAAAGTGTTGAATATTGAATTCTTGCTATAGTTTTTCAAAGTTATTCATCTTTGCTTATGACTATATATTCTTGGAAAATATGGAAAATGAGTAAGTGTTTTTGGGTTTATGATTTTGATTTTGATTTTGATGTTTTGCCCAAGGTCGGTCAAAAACTAAGTGTGGGGTTAATTGATATGTGCTTAATTGACTATAAATTTATTCCATAACACTTAGTGATTAATGAAGTGAAAATGCTTAAGACACTCACTTTAGTTTATATATAGTTTTTGGTACAATTCAGAAGCGAAAGAGATCAAGTGTGTCGAGAGCACAATATTGAGGTTAGTTTTTAGAGAATCACAATCAATTTCTTCATGAAGCAAGAGGAAGGATTAGAGTAAGAGGAGACAAGATAAAGCATAAAAATGAAGAATTAGGCATCGTAGAATCACGGTCACAAAACGAAATTTTTATGACCGTAAGCATTAACTCATAGTTTTGCACAGTCGTGAGACACTACCACCTTACACAGAAAACCCCAAATTTTTATATAAAAGAGAAGTTGTGTGACGATAGACAACATGTTTTCATTTTAGGGGGTTGTCTGGAGGTGTGGAGGTCTCGGTTTTGAAGAAGAATGAAGAGGGGCAAACCTTCATCCATGGGAAACACATTGAGGGCTAGATATTCTGACACTAGTTCGAAGGTGACATTGACATCAAAAAACCCGATTAAGTACATCTTTTATTATTTTTGTTGTGCTTTCTCTCTTTAAGGTTTGATTGTGTTATCCTATGCTTATTGTTTGGGTATTATGTTATGATGATCTTAGTGTGTTCATTAGATTGTTTTATTATGAACCCATTGCTAGAATCTTTAATATAATCCGTAATTGTTATACTGAGATTCATTTGTAACAATTAATGCTTTCGGATCATTAGATAGACAATTCGTGATTGTTGTGTTTCCAATTGGTGTCAAATCATTATTGATAACATAGCCTAAGCTAAATGGCCTAAGTTTGTGTGGTTGTTGCCTTGATTCATCTATTTTCCTAATTCATAATACGGCTATCCAATTAAATCTAGAGATCGTATCCTAGGTTGTTTGATAGCTAGGTCTAATTAACGAGGTTTCTCTTAATTAAACATACTCTAAGGGAAGACCGGGGTTAATAGAGCTTATCATTAACCTATGATTAATAGCTGCTAGGAGAGGTAAGAGAACAACAATTCAATGAAGTATGTTTAATTAAGTGTAGGCTAAAATAGAACTGATGAATGGGTCCCTAACGACTTTATCACTTTCATTATTTTAAAATGTTTTTTAATTTGTTTTCATTAGTTTAGTTGCATTTTATTTTCTTATTCAAAAACAAACAAAACCCCCTATAACTTAAACACTGATTGATGTCATTTCCAAAGCTTTACACACATTCTCTGTAGGATTAACCTAGACTCACCACTGCTATAGTTATAGATCTAGTTATTTTGAGTAGTGTTACGATATGCTATGTCAATTTTTATGATAAATGCCACAGATTTATGTAGTTGAATACTTATAACTCTATTAATTCTTCAAATACAGTTTAAGATGTATAATTTCTTTTATTAATTAAATTTAAGTTTAAAAAATAGGTTTATATTTGAATTGAAATGAGCTTGGTTGAGATTTGGTATAATTTATTTGAAAATGACAAAAAGAAATAGAGTTCTTCTACAATGTTTCAAAATGGTAAATATAATTTAAACCTAATTAAATATTTCTTTCTTTTTACTATTAAAATAATTTTAAGTACATATATATCTAATAAAGTATCAAATATAAAATGAGCTCAATTTAGTTATTGCCCCACGTTAGCCACATTAACAATAAATATTAATGAGGTTGATTCCTAAGCTATGTTTGACAAGAAATTTGGTAATTTGTGTAAAAATTTGACTAATATTATGAAATTTACCAAACTTTAAGATTTAATATATAATTGATTTGTAAATTTATATTGCACTTTAATTTTGTAAATCTATTTCTTTAATAATTGATATTATCTCTTAATCTTGTAAATATAGTTTTTTATTGAAATTAAAGAATATCTTAAATAAATTTAAAGGTGAAGAGTGCCTTGAGAGCAATACAAAAGTCAAAAGGCAACTAGAAAGTAAATGCTCAATCAAGTAAAAGCAATGTCTAGCTAACACTAGAGTCAAAATTTTATAATGATGCTAGCCTAAACATTTAAATAAAACAGACACTACATTAATTGAAAAATAGTATATTGATCAAATTTACTAAGCTCACAGTATACTGCTCTTGCTAAAGTAATGAGGATTTAATTTTACTTTCTGCATAAACTTTTAATAGCTTAATTAGCCCCTTGTATTAGTTCCTCCATCCTAGCGTCAATGCAACATCAATATGGAATTGGCCTCAGCCTCTTATTATTATTCCTCCCTTTTAACTAGTCATCCTTATAAATATGTATTCCACCTGTTAGTCATTTCATTATATATGTCCAACATCTTATAGCTTATAATTTCTAGTTTGATTTTTTAAAAGTCTTGAATTTCTTTTCCTCCATACTAAGTATATATTGCATCCAAATGCAATTTTGAAAAGGACATAATCTCCAACTGATATGTTGTGAGACAACATAGCCCAGTGCACTATATTTTTTCACTCAATCTTCTAGCAATAACCTGTTTATATATCTATTGAGTACTTTTCCATGAAGATGACTAATATATTCAAAATATAAATTGCAATATTATGCATAAGGGGTTAAAGTTATTTGTACCCTTAATCCTACACAATGTATTAAGATGTTTGTTATTATAGGCCAAAGTATGAATGAAACCTTAGAAGAACTCTTCTTTAACTAGAACAACCTAAACTAGCAACTTTAGGAGATATTCTTTAAAGATTTGTTATATGAGTTGTTAGTGAATCTTTATAAGCAATGCCTTTTCTAAGTTACTTGATCTCTCTAATTGGATTAGGGAGGTAGGAGGGAAAATCTCTTAACATGGGGCCAAATCCCCTAATGCTACAATGCCATTCATTACTTTGAATCATCTCCCTAATTTTAGTATTGTCTAAGAACATATGCCTCAAGTTCTACATCTCAACGATTAGGTACAATAGTCCAAGCTCACATCAATTTTTATACCAAAACCAATTACTCTCTCCATTTCCAATTTTATAGTTGCTTTCCATATCCATAATATCCATTAACCTTAGAAGCTAAACCATGCTTCAAGAGGAGTCACTTATTTCTTTAACTCTCTAGAATTTATATCCTTTTATATAATGACCATAGAGCCATTTGACCTATCGTAACTCCTTATATATTATAATTCTCCATATTCTTTTAACAAGCATTACCCTATTCATCATTTGGATAAGTATGACTCTTAATCCTTCTTTGTATTTTGGCAAGCAAACCTTAACCCATCTAACCTTAGTAAATGGATTTTTATAGGCATCACATGTCTATAAAAGTTCCTCAGCAACTTCCTAATATCTTTAGATAATTTTTTAAGGATCAATATATGAGAGAATAGATAAACATGTAGATTATTAAGAATAAAGAGAATAAGTTGGAGATGACTAGTAAAGGAGGGAATTTTACTGCTTCAATGTTCTATTCTCCTTTACACTTAGTCAAATAAAGGTTGACTATGTGAAAGTCTCTTAGTTTTGATAAGCATCTTTAAATAGGTAAATAGAGGGAGCTTCATTTGCTAGCTTAAAATATCGATAAAATATAGAGATATCTTATTAACATGTGTTGCAACTCTTAGGTGACTTTTGTCTCTATTAGAGGACATATAATGTAACAGTTGTTTTCAAAAAATACTGAGGGCTAGAGTGTTAGAATATTAAGTCACATTAGAGTGTTAGAATACTGCATCACATAAGTTACATCATTATAGAATTAATTTGGTGCATTTAGGAGATAATTTTATGAATTCATTCACACACATAATATTAGCATACACACATGAATTATGATTTAGAAAAAATGCAAAGATTTTGTGTGCACTCAATTGACATGTTTTGGGGTACGAAAGTTTCAAAATGATTGTGACATGAATGTGAATTTCTAATGTCTTGTATTTTGGTTTTCCAATAAAAAGATTTGATGGACTACAACTAGGAATTTGGAGTTTATTTGTCACAATTGGAAGATTGATGGATTAATATGTACATTTAGCCTAGCAAAAATCTCAAGTTGCAAGACAAGCTGACATGTGAAAATTTAAGATGACTAAGCCTATCAAATGAGTGGCAAATGGCTTGGAGAATTAAGTGACATATGGCTTAGGAATTAAGTGACATTTAGCAGCCAAAAAGGAGGACATGTAGCTTCCTTAATTACACGAAAAGTTTCTTTAAAAAAAAAAGAAACTCTCATCTTACACTAAATGACTTATAACATTTCATGGTTATTTCCTTTTGTTATTTTTTGTCATATGCTGTCCATCTCCTCCCTCTCATTGCCGAAACCAACATATAACACACATCTTTGAGTTTCATCCTTAGTTATGTCCATCACCACCACAAAACCATGCAAAATCCTTCATAAAGAAAGCTAGAGAGGTTGAACGTTAATACATATATTTTTGTCAAAAATTCGTCTTCAGTTTTTGGGCATGGCTGAACTTATCATACTCCCTCAATGTTCTTAAAATGTTCTTGCATGTGAGGCTAAACAAGCTTGACATTTGAGGTGGCATTTAGCCTAATCAAGTGAAATACTAACCTATTGTGATATATGTTAGCAAAATTTTTATTGTGGATAATTAGGGATGGATTGAATGTGTTGTTGGTGTTGAAGACATGATGGAAAATGAAGAATGAAAGGGTACTTTTTTGTTCTATTTTTTCATGTACAAAAATAGTAGTTTATGGGTTATTGTATGGATGATTTAAGTTGGGATTTGAAGTATAATTGACAAGAAGAAGAAAAAAATCAAAATACAAAGAAGAAGAATTAAAAGTGCTTGTTAAAAAAATGAAGAAATAATAAGAGAGTAAAACACATGTAGCAGTTGGGAGTTGAAAGACAAAACGACATGCATGCAGGTGGATTAAAACAAAGACAAAACGATAACAACACAACCCAAAGCAGAAGGAAGATAGTGTCTAATGCTAGCATCAATTGTGTTTAACACATGGCATTAAATGCTAGCATTGAACTTGTAAGCTAACGTTTACATTGCAAAAGGGTCATACAGAACACAAACGTTATCGTTAATGCTAGCGTAAGCTTTTAAAGAAGGGGAGAATAGAGAGCTGGCGGCAAAAGAAAAAAAGGAGATGTGAATAGTGGAGATGGACCAATCAGTTTATTTGTCACATCAACAGCACTGTGAGGAGAGGTAGACAAAATAGAATAATAATGGCAGTAGCGAGATAGAAAGATGGTCTTTAGCTAGGGAAATTTTTGTGGGGGTTGAAGCTTTTTCTTAGGAGACCAATGGAAAGCTAAGTTTTCGATGCTAGTTCGGAGGCGACATCGACGCTGATGACTTGGGTTAAGCATTTTTTTTATTTTATTGTTTCTTTCTCTCATTAGAAATCGATTATATTATCTTGTATGGATTGATTGGGTATTTGAATGATGATGATTTTAATGCTCTATTGAATCGTTTTTCACGAAAACCCATTGCTAGAATCAAATACAATGCGTAATCGTTATATTCCTGATTCATGTGTAGCAATTAATGGATCCAAATCATTAGAGATAACATAACATAAGTTAAATAATCCGAGTTTGTGTGATTATTACCTAGATTGGTTTGTTTTTTTTATTCATAAGGTGATTGTCTAGATAAACTTAGAGAGCTTATTCTACGTTTCCAGATAGCTAGGGTTAATTAATGAGTGCTTCGTAATTAACTAAGATATAAGGAAAAATCAAGATTAACAGAGCTTGTTGTTAATCTATGACCGACAATAGCTAAGAGAGATAAAAGAACAACAAATCAATGAATTATACTTAATTAGGGTGTACGCTGAAATTGAACTAAAGAACCGAATCCCTACCGAATTACCCAATTTTAACATTTTTGCATGTTTTCTTTAATTTTTTTTTCATTAGGATTATTTTATTTTATTTTCTTATTAAATCCAAACTACTTCACCTCCCCCCCCCCATTACCTAAACATCAATTAATTTCATTTCATAAGCTAACCGAACAATCCCTGTGGAATCGGCCTAAACTGACCACTGCTACAGTAGTAGTCTAGTTATTTTATTTTGATTAATATTACGATGCGCCTGTCATCAATGTTAGCTTAAAGAAGGTACTTTTAACTCATTTTAGCTCTTATGCTTCCAAATTGTACCTAAAACCAACTATGAACTAAAATGAGTATCTTAAGCACTTCACAACAATAATCACTAAGTGTTAAGAAGTGAACATATAAGCAATTAAGTACACACTAGTCAATTTTATAATATTTATAAAAATATATAAGAATTATCAATTTTTGCATCAAACAATAAATTAGGAATCAATTTTTTTAACCCCTATTCTTGAGGTGGCTAATATGTAGTAATGACCAAATTGAACTGACTCTAAATTTGATACTTCATTATTAGATATGTGTGTAATTAATATTTTTAAGAAATAAATCAAAAGAAGAAAGAAATTAACGTAAAAAGTTACACTTGCCATTTTAAATATTATAAATATTTCGTCATGTCTTTTCCAAATAAATTATATAAACTCTCTCATCTAAACTTATTTCAATACTAATCTAAAGCTAATTGAAGAACACCCAAAATTTTCAAATATCCTAAAATTTCAACATCTCTATCCATTAATATGTAACAATTTTAAAATTTACTACTGTAATTGATCAAAATTAAAATTGAATTAGTTTTTAATTTAAAATATATATTTCGAAAAGAGATGGTTAAGTTTTATAAAAATCTATCATATAGGGGGAATTGCCAAACAGGGAGCATTTTCACTCCTTAAGAATAGGAACATAGTAGAAACAAAGAGGAATAGTGTTCAATTAAACTCTCTTGCACATGTTCCATCCAATAATGAGGCATTTGAGAGAAATAAAAGGCTAATGATTTGACTATAATACAAAAACATGTATAGCGCTTTTAGACATGAAAACCTGTAGCTCAAACCAATGCCAAAAACATTTTAACATGTTGCACCTTAAAGGTTAAAGTTATAGGTAATTTGTGGAAAGAACTTAAGATCTTTTTCACTTTGCAGCATTATTTACTTAATCCACATGAAATTCCTCAATTTGAGTTTATTTAGCTACAATTGGGAATTACTATAGAGCCTTGCATTCCTTTTCTTCTATATCGAGTAAACTGAACAACCAAAAGCAACCGTTAATAAGGAATGATCATCCTTTGATAGTTTCCCAATCTCAATTAACAGTCTCTTCCCAATCATTTCACTATAAAAGTGATTATAAAGCTATTGAATGCTTAACTAGATATAGTTTGAGTAGGGAAGTTAAAAAATAAAATGTTTAAAGATTTAAGGGATTGTCTATAAAGGAAACAACTTAGGTCCAGTTTATTAGCTATAGTAAGCCATATGATAAATGATACCTTTGGTATCTCGTATGTAATATCCCGTTTTCCCATACAAAGGGTTAGGACCGAAGACCACTGTATATAAGAAATAGTGATGACAAAATTATGAGGTGCATTGCATTCACATGCATATTGTTAGCATAAACACATGAATTTTGATTTTTGTGCACATTGTAAATACTGTATATGCACTCAATTGACATATTTCAGGGTATGAATGATTTAAAATGGTTATGATGTGAATTGTGAAATTTTTTTGTCTTAAAATTTGATTTGATGGCTTCAATTATTAATTCAAAATTATTTGTTAAAATTGGGAGATTTATGAATTTATGTGTAATTTTGGACTAGGAAAAATATCAAGTGACAAGACAAATTGATACATGGCAATAGAAAAAATTGACATATGGTAGTAGAAATAAATGACACATGACATTAGGATTTATTAACAAATGGAATAGAAAATTAGGTGACAAATGACTTGGAAATTGGGAGACAAATGGACTAGTTATTAAAAGACAAATGGGAACCATAGGAAGATGACAAGTGGTAAGTGAAAAGTGTCACAACATGTGCCACTCACCACTCACGACATGTACAATGAAAGACCATCTTTCATTTTGTTTCTATATGTTCTCTTCATTTGCTTCTCTCCATTTCACGACACTCACACTTGACCTAACCATCTTTGTCTTTCATTTTGTTTATACAAGCTCTCTTCTTCATTTACGACACTTACCACCCAATCTACAAAACGTTGAGTTCCTATCGTCCTTCACTAAGCCACTCCAAGATTCAGTTGTCTTCATCTAGTTGTTGAAGAACCCAACAAATTTTCTCCTTGAAAAGGTGATGATCGTGTAAGCTTGGTGGCTATAGTTATTTGATGGTTTAAAGAAGCTTGGAGTTAAACAAGTAAGTAAGATCTTGTTCTTCATGGCTTGTTTTAATAGAAGCATAAATGATGATAGTTTAAGGATAGATTGATGGTGTTAATGTTGATAAAGTATGCTAAAACATTGATGAAGAAATGTATAGATTTGCGTTATGTTTTTGTATAAATGATCAATAATAGTTTATGAGTTGTTATATGGATGATTTGAGTTAGGATTTGAAGTATAATTGATGATGGATTCATGCTAAAGATAGGAGTTAATGAAGTGTTTTCAAATCTGCAAAAGTTAGGACTGTATGTATGATGGTATAAAGTGAATGGTAATAACGCAAATGAGACTATGCATCGATTATAGGAAACTGAATCGGGTAACGGTGAAGAACAAGTACCCATTGTCCAGAATTGATGATTTGCTTGATCAGTTGCAGGAAGCTCAGGTGTTCACTAAGTTGGACTTAAGATATGGGTACTATCAGTTGAAGATAGTAAAGACTAATGTATCGAAAAGTGCATTCAAGTGTAGGTATGGGCATTTTGAGTTTTTAGTGATGCCATTTGGGTTGACTAATGCCCCAGCTACATTTATGGATTTGATGAATAAGGTAATTCAACCCTACCTATATCGTTTTGTTATTATGTTTATTAATGACATTTTGGTGTATTCGAAGGGTAGAGAGGAATATGTTGATCATTTGAGGCTAACTCTACATATCATAAGAGAGAAACAATTGTATGCCAAATTTAGTAAGTGCAAATTTTGACTAGATCAAGTAGTGTTTCTGGGTCATATAATAACTGGACAAGGCATACAAGTGGATCCAAAGAAGATAGAGGTCGTAATGAAGTGGGAAGCTCTGAAAATGTATCAAAGATCTAAAGTTTCCTTAGATTAGCCAGATATTACCAGAGGTTTGTCGAGGGGTTCTCATTGATCTCAGTGCCTCTGACTAAACTTCTGAGGAAGAATGTGCCTTTCAGATGGAATGATGAATGTCGGAGGAGTTTTGAGGAACTAAAATGTCAGTTAACTACAACATCAATGTTGACTATTCCATCAGGATTTGGAGGTTATGTGGTGTATAGTGATGCTTCGCATTAAGGATTAAAATGTGTTCTGATGCAATATGGCAGAGTCATAGCATATACATCGAGACAATTAAGGTCTCACGAGAGTAATTATTTGGTACAGGATTTAGAGCTTTCTGCAGTGGTTTTTGTTCTAAAGATATGGAGACACTATCTATATAGGGAGATATTCCAGATATATACTGATTATAAGCATTTGAAGTATATGTTAATTCAAAAAGAATTGAATATGAGACAGAGGAGATGGATAGAATTATTGAAAGACTGTGACTGCATGATTGAGTATCATCTGGGAAAAACTAATATGGTGGCTGATGTATTAAGTAGAAAATCTAATAGCAGTGTGGCTCAAATTCAGTTATCGAGGTTACTGAGCCTAGTTCAATATTAAATGTTGAGTTGAATCTAGAGCTTAATAAGGCATTGATAGCTACACTGAAGCTGAGACCAGTATTGTATCACAGAACTAGAAAAGTTTAAAGTAAAGATCCTAAAATTGTGAAGTTAATCGAGAAGTTGAAAGTGAATATGGATTTTGAATTTGAATTGAAAGATGACACACTGTGGTTAAGGCAGAGACTCTGTGTACTCGATGTGGATGAATTGAGGAACGAGATTGTGGAGGAAGCACATATAGTTACTTATGTTATGCATCCTAGTACTACCAATATGTGTAAAATGCTGAAGCAGCATTTCTAGTGGCCAGGGATGAAGAAGCAAGTGGCTGACTATGTGGGTAAGTGTTTAACTTACCAGCAGATTAAGGCTAAGAATTAGGCTTCGATTGGTAAGTTACAGTCATTACCGATTCCGAAGTGGAAATGGAAAAGAATTACTATGGATTTTACTACGGGTTTGTTGAAAACTCCAAGGCAACATAATGATATATGGGTTGTTGTGGACCGATTGACAAAGTCGACTAATTTCTTACTAGTGAGATAGAATAACTCACTAGACCAGTTAGCTCAGAGGTATATGAATGAAGTAGTGAGGTTGCATATATCGGACAGGGATCCTAGATTTACCTCGAGAATTTGGAAGAGTTTACAGTCAGCTCTGGGTATGAAGTTGAACTTTAGTACTACATTTCATCCTCAAACAGATGGACAGAGTGAGAGGATAATTAAGACTATTGAGGATATGCTCAGAGCATGTGTATTGGAGTTTCAAAGAGCATGGAATTAGTATATAGCTCTTACTGAGTTTGCTTATAACAACCATTACCATAGTAGCATCATAATGGCACCGTATGAGGTGTTATATGGAAAAAAATGTTATTCACCTCTATATTGGGATAAAGAGGGTCTGAGAATGGTAGAAGGCCCAAAATTGATACAAAACACTAGAGATAAAGTGAAACTGATCCGAAGTAGAATTAAAGCAACTCAGGATAGATAGAAGAGTTATGTGGATCAGCACCGGAGCAAAATGGAGTACAGAGTAAGAGATAGAGTGTTTATGAGAGTATCGCCTTGGCAAGGAGTGTTGAGGTTCGATAAAAAAGGTATGCTCAACCCTAGATATATTGGTCCTTATGAGATCATTAAGAGGATTGGAACATAGGCTTACAAATTAGCCTTACCGATTGAGATGTCTCAAATACACAATGTGTTCCATGTTAGTAAGCTCAGAAGATATCGATCTGATTTGATGCATGTATTACTAGCTCAAGAGATTGAAGTTGCTAGTAATTTGAGTTATCGAGGAGCCAGTCCAAATAGTGGGATATCAGACGAGACAATTAAGAAACCAAGTAATTACATTAGTGAAAGTCTTTTGGAATAATCACTCGAGAGAGGAAGCTACACGAAAAATGGAGGAGCACATAAGGAAACAATATCCCTACCTATTCGAACAATCAGGTAAGAATTTCGAGGGCGAAATTTCTTAAGGAGGGGAGAATTGTATCATCTCGTTTTCCCATTCTAAGGGTTAGAACCCTAAATAACTGTAAATAAGAAATGGTAATGAGAAATTAGGAAATGCATTTTCATGCTCATGCATAATATAAGCATACACACACGTGAATTTGAATTTGTGTACACATTACTATGACTATTCATGCACTCAATTGACATTTTCAGGTATAATTGATTTTTAAATGATTATGATGTGAACTGTGGATTATATGTCTTAAAAATGAATTTGGTGAGTATAAATACTGATTTAAAATTTTTGATGAAAATTTAGGAAATTTCTAAAATTTTGAGTATTTTTGGACTAGGAAAAAAATGCCAAGTGGCAAGACAATTAATTTATGGTAGTAGAAATAAGTTACAAATGACAATAAAAATAATTGGCACATGGCTTTAGGATTTAATGAAAAATGTCATGGCTTTAGGATTTAATGACAGATGTCATAAAAAATTAGGGGATAATTGGATTAAAAATTAGAGACAAATGGACTAGTGATTAAAAATGACTAAGTGGAACCATAGGGAGGTGACAAATGTCACTTTCCTTTCCACACTCACCCACGATCCTTTTTAATCCATTTGAAAGATCGACTTTAATTTGTCTTTCATTTGGCTAAATATCTTTATCTTCTTCGTTATCTTCTTCATCTCTATGACACTCACTAACCTTTATCAATGTTGAATCTCGCTCTCATTCCACTACAAGAAAATAGTGAATTACAGATGGAATTTACCGACGGAAACAACCAATAAATACCGACGGAATCAACCGACGGATTACAACGTCGGTGATTCGGCCGTAGCTAAATTCACCGATGAAACCTTTCCATACCGTCGGTAAACTTACCGACCGACACGGCTATCCGTCGGTAACATGTACGGAAAAGTTGCCGA